>CM051352.1:17566973-17989473 GCA_028015215.1 Gynostemma pentaphyllum
TATCAATTGCTCTTTCATTCACTTTAATATAGGTCCTATCTAATGCTCCTAAGCAATTCTATATAAACAAATGTCAATAAGTTAAACAACCAAAATGAATATTGGGAATAACATAGAAGTTTGGTAAGAGGTTCATACCTTAAACCATCTCCATTTTCCATTTGAATAATTTGCAGTTACTGGTTCTTGTTTTTTTTTTGGAGATGCTCATGTAAACACAATACTGAATTTAGGACTGCATTAAAATACTTACTAACAATTTCACCCGATCTTACAAAATGTTGGCTTAATACTCTATTTTTCACATCATGGGCTATAATATGGAGGAAAGCTACTACCATTTCTTCTACATCAATTTGGTTACTTCCATTTAACTTTACTATAGTCTTTAGCATGTGACATAATATAGTGAATGTCATCCTATTCATGCGTGTATTGTCAAAGCATGACAAATCACTCTCATGTATTAACCTAAAGATATTAAGTTGCCTAATACGGGACCTATTGAATGCACTGTCAGCCCTTCTTACGTTTATATGAATATCTCCGATATATAACGATAGTTAATAATAAAAAAATTCAACATATTCAATAGATTCAATATCTCTAAATAGAAAAGTAACAAAGTCACGATATTTTCACTTGCTTCCATAGAAAGAAGATCCATATCTGCATGAAACATAATTAATTAAAAATAATAGCTATGTTAAATATATAATTAATTAAAATCTATATATAAATATAGTACAAAAAATCTAGTTAAATCGGGCAGGTGGGTTATGAGTATTTATCATTAGCATTTTTACAATCAATACATATGCACATAAACACTATAAAAAGCCAAAATTAAGGGCAACTAGTTATGTTCACTTTATATACTCACTGACAAGAAAACTACAATTCATTGTTGAAGAAAAGCCAAAATTAAAAAGCAACTTTTAGAAATTTCAATCAACAAAGGAGAAGTGCAAAATAAAAAATTGATACTTTGATAATAAAGGAAAAATGAAGAATAAGTAAAAAAAAAGATGAAAACTCACCTGTAGATATGTAAAAAATGAAGATTGATATGGAAAAATTTATGCTTGATGGAGACCCACTCCATGTATGAAGAATAAATAGGAGGAAAATAAGAAAAAAAAGGTAGGAAATGAATATGAGGAAGGAGGAATCGAGGAGTTCAATCGTAGTTTTAATGGAGATTTAGTAAAATAATCAAATGAGAGGGGTAAAAATGACTTAATTACAATCTCATCACATTGGAATTTGAACAAACCCACCTTTTTTCAAGGCATCTAAATACCCATGAATTTGGGTATCCTACGATGCTAAGTATTTTAAGATGACTGGATTTCTATAATTTCTACCAAACAAACATGGATATCTTGATTCCATTCCTAGAGGTATCTTAGAATCCATTGAAACAAACGACACCTAAAGGAAAAAAAAACTTATGATTCAGAAAATAGAAAGAATTAACACACATTACAGTTTTTCTAAAAAAACATTGATTTCATTTTGCGAAAATGATTTACAAAAATTTATAATGTATATAGTATAAAGTACAATATAAGATCATACAATGAAGTGAACACTTTTAGGAAAAAAAGTAGTTGATGAGGTATAATATATATATATATAAGAAATATAGTTTAATTGCTTATACAATAAATATATTTATATACTTAAATGAAAAATGAAAGATATTATAGTAGTCTATATATTATGAACAATATATATTATACGTAATATAATATAATTATATATTATATACACTACAATACATATTGATAAAATATACCAATACATGTATTATACATTTTTTGTATTATTATACGTTTTATCAATATGTACCGTACTAAACTATACGTTATTAAAGAACACAGAAAAGTGCATAAATACATAAATATGCCGATTTGCATAAAAGTGCAGAAAAACACCATTGATGGTGGAGATGGTGATTGAACTAGATGGTGAATAGTGGCATGCAAGTGCACATGGTCAACAAGTAATAAAGTGATAAGAGGATGTCGAACCCACGAGGATAGCTAAATAGATGCAAGAAAGTTTAAGAGTTGTTTACAAGAAGTAACTAGAGTCTGATTGAATAGATCCAACAACGAGTGTAGATCAAGGGAGATTGTGGGTATTATGTCAAGATACAAGGATGATTTTGTTTCCTCAAGAAAATATCTTGCTTTAGTGAACATTAAATTTGTATTTCAATTTATGAGAGTTGGTAAATAGAATTAAAATAGAGAAGTGACTTTATTTTCTCAAATGTCATCAAACACTATTCATGCAGTCTTTATCTCTAAATGCCTATGTGAACTCATGCATTCCTCTTTGTTTCTTTTTAATTTATCAACCATGCAACTTACACCTTTATTTATCTTTAAAATCAGATGTGAAGTTACACTATTTCCCTTCCTTAAAAATATGTTAACCTAAATATCTTTCAATACAAGGTTAAACTCCTCCAATTCGGTTCCCACTAAGCTTGACAGAGGGTAATGAATAAGAAAGATCATAGCTTGATCAGAACATTCATTTAATGATTCACTATACAATACGTTCTTACCATCATTGATCTTTTCATAACACCACGGGGGTTTAGCTACTCATAGCTAAATGCATTACAAAAGAGAGATTGAAAGCAGAAACAATATCCATACTCATATATCTAAATTAAACTACTTAAATCAGTAAATGAACACATAATAAATAAATGTCTTAACAACCTAAATCTATTCTTCCTTCACAATCTTACACCTTTTCTTCTCCCTCTTGTTATTCGTCTTCGTCCTTTCCGTTCTCTTTTCACAAGGTTTTTTATATGGTTTTTCTTTTCTTCGATTTTTCTTTTCCCCACAAAAAGTTGTGGTTGGTGAACTACCGGGTAAAGCATTATTGGCCGCACAAATAGATACTGTAGACTGGCTAGAAAATATCTTCTTAATTCTTTGGCACTTTGCTCCAGTTACAATTTTTCTTGTTCCAGGCATATAGTTTTCTTCCCACAAGGGACAACATACAAGGGCAAGCTTTTGACAATCCTTCCTATCTGAAAGCCTCATTAAGAACTCAGCAAAATGAATTAGAATAATAGAAAATTATCTTAAATGGAGAAGAAAATATGAAAACGCAAAAATGCTAACAAAATGCGATTCTTAATTAGATTCAAGCCATTTATGTACAATCTACATTCTATTTACTGAATAAAACCTAATTCTTCTTGAAATAAATACTAAATAAGGGCTTTAGAGCTTCACTTTTATGCACTTATCACACCTCCAAAGTTGCTTAATTACTCGTCTTCGAGTAATTCTTATAATCACACAAAACAATTGTTCATCAACTTGAATTCTTTATTGACTAAGGCTAAATTAACATCAACATCCTTCCTTTTTCTTAATAGAGTCAAGCTATCAAGATCACATTTTCAGAAGATAGACTTCAAAGTGTTTGTGTGCATCTAATATGTTGGTATCCTTACCTCAAACTTTGGTCATCTAAGTAAGAAAATATCATCGAGCTCTTTCCTTCAAGGCTTACTTTTATTGCTATAATCTCTCTCTTCAAATTTCCATTCATAAAAAGCTTTATTTCTTTTACCTTGCAATAGTAAGAGCTTTATTGCTTTTGCTATATTTTCCATTCTTTTTCTCATTTTTATTTTTTTAGAAACAACTAAATGATGTGACTTCCTAGTCACCTTCACATAGAGGCTTTCCCTATGGGCTCACTCAATCCTATGGAAGAGGAGTGACTAAATTTTTCCTAACCCATTTTTCTGATTTTTCTAATTGGTGCACTATGTGCACTTTAGGAACAAGCTTTTTCTTTTCTAAGAGAATTGGAAACATTTGACTTGTAAAAGGATTGGTGGCTATGCCACCCCCAAACTTATTTCTTTTCTCTCTTTTTTTTTACTCTATACAAGAGTTTCAGAAGAAAACTTTCTGTTTTTGGACTTCTAAAGGCAAAGATGCAAGCATTAATTGCTTGCCCTAAACAAGTGGCTCTCAAGTTCTTATTCAACTGACCAAGCTTAGATAATGGATACATTTCAAATATTAGCTAGTGTGAAAAGTTGTCTTCTGGCAATGTTCTTCTTTAAACTTGATTCTGCTGTGACATGCAAAAGTTTTATTGCCTCATCTATTAATTCTTTAAACCAACAGCACAAACTAAGAATTCAACTTTGAACAATGCTATGCTCAACAACCAATTCAAGAAGATCAAAAGGAAAGAAGTAAAACAGAACATAATACTAAATTTGAGATTGAGAATTGCTAATCAAAAAGTGAGTTATATTAACATACTATTTGGATTTTTCTTTTGGGAGCATACAAAAGAGCAATGGGGACTATCTTTCCTCCCCCAAACTTGAACTAGGTTGTGCCCTCACAACCAACCATAAAGTTAAAAGATGTTTAAAAAACATAGCAAAGTATTACAAACAATAGATGTGGATAATATTAATAGAAAGAGAAAGTAAAAGAAATGCAGGTAGACGATCACTTGCAAATTGGCTCCTCATCCGATACATCCATATCGTAATCATCAATGCGAGTATTTTATAACTCTTCCTTTAGGTTGTCATATCCGTAATCAACATAAGATTCATGATCATTGTCCCAATCACATTCATCAACAACACTAAACTCATTCAGGCGCTTTTCCAAAGCTTCATGCTCTACCTTATAGCGAAGGTCTTCCTTAGTAATGACCCAACTTTTCAGAGTTTAATTTCAAACATAATAAAACATTGGAAGACTCAATAAGTAAAATTTATTGAATATAAAAAAAATCTTCAACGTTTCAAATAATCATTTCAAATGAAAATAGTAATTCCGGAATTATGAAGTTTAAATAAAAACTGTATGAAATCAAATAACGTTGTCTCAATAAGAAATCAAAATAAAAAGAGAATATCCAATCTCAAAGTTTAAATATCCCAAAGTATAAAATCAGTAAGACTCGACATAATGTTCATAAATAATTATGAATGACAAGATGGCCATCAAAACGACATGAACCCCTCATCTTCGCCACTTAATCAACCACCATCTCTCGATTCATTATTACCTAGAAAAAAAATATAGCATTGTGAGGCTAAAGCCAGTGAGAAAACAGTCTAATTAACAGGTAAGATTTTAAATAATCTCTAAACGAATCGTACCAAGTCCTAAGCTCTCAAACACTCTCTAATAACTTCTAAGGCACAGTTCACTTAAACTTCAAGTCTCAACTCACTTACATGAATAGGCAATTCTAAATCATCCCGTATTCAAGATCTTTAATAAACATTCTCATACGTAGTTAAATAATTCTAAACACTTCCATAACAAAAGTTGTTATCCATAACTTCTTATATACTCATTCTCATACATGAATAGGCAACTCTAACTGGCTCCATATTCAAGGCAATACATAATAATTCTATACATGAATAGGCAACATTACTGGGTTCCATATTCAAGGTATAACTCATTATATTAACTCTAACTCAATCTCATGAGGTCAAATAATCTAACATATAATACCCATCATTTTTCACAATCTCCGTCTCCTGTATAAACCCAATCCAGAACGCATAATTAATACTAATAACAATAAACAAGAATAAACATGCAACATTAAAAATGCGGTCCCTCGGGAATATAACACTTTCTAGTACCTGGTTATAAACGTATCTATAACTAAAACGTCTAATAATACATTCTTACGAGCAATGTATATTAACACCCTGTTATGAACTATTCATAACTAAAATATAATTAGTTGTTAAGCTCGTAGCCTTAACACTAGTTCTCACAAATTGATCGGTCTTAAACCATAACCTTCCCTTCATCAAAAACACATAAAAAATACATTATAACTTCAAAACATCGATTTCCAGGGGGGCTGCCATGGAGGCAAGAATAAGAGTCTAAAAATCTGAAAATGGCAAATGGGAAGTCATCTTACGTTAAAAATCCTGAGTTGCAATATTTACGAAACTTCCACTCACCTTAAAACGTCTATAACTTACTCTACAAAACTCAGAACGACAAGCTGTCAGTTGTATTGGAATAACCGTAACGAGACGATCAACATCAGATGAAAATATTAAGTAAAACTTGAAGTTTTAATTTTTGGTTTTGAGAAGTTACCAAACCGACGTTTCCAAAAGATCAAGTAGTTAAAATTCCAATCAATCATTCAACCTTATTAATATTATTTGAGAAAATATAATATTAAATAAAAAAATTGTCCTACTTGGTAACGGGTTGACTTTTTGCCCTGAAAAGTAAATTCTCTAAGGAAACATAAGAGGGGTTCGCTACCTACTTTCCTACATCAATACAAGGAAAAAAAAACAGTATGTAATGAAGACAAGGCCGATGGCAAGGTCGAGCGATATGTTACCGATCCAACCGGCAGAATATCTCAAATGGTTTATAAATCTGGGGCTCAACTTGCCCTTCTTTCCCGGTCTCATAACTAGGTGGAAATTGATCCGTTTGGTAACCTTCCAGTTTCCATTTTTTTTTTTTCCATTCTCATTTATTGTTTGTGTTTTTTTAAAGGAGAAACAAAATTATGATTGGCATAGACATTTTTAAAATTTTAAGGTGGTTTAATATTCTAATTTAAACAAAAAGTTGCCAAAGTAACCTCTCTTGTGTAAATTTTTCATGAGAAATATTAAAAGTTTAAGGTATTGTGTATTTATGCGAGTATTAGCTGGTCCAAAGGAAGATTATTGTTTAGCAGAATCACATACACATTTGTGGTAAATATGTGACAATTATAAAGTCATTTGCATATAAATAATAAAATCGATCAAAAGAGAGATTTATTATTTGACATGAAATTATTATCAATATGATATCATGATAGCAAGATGCCATTACAATTAATATTATTGTCCAAAGACTTGATATTAATGGTATACTTGGTACCTTGAGATAGGAACCACCATTATTTGAATTTATTGATTATTATAATGATAAAGTATAATGTGAGCATGATTTGCTTTGTTCTCTCTAATTCATATATTTGGGGATGTCCAACTAAGGCGAGACCTTTACCGACCAAATGAAAATAACTTGGACTTCAAAACAATAAGCAGTTTATTGGCCAAATTAAACGATCCAGTTGTATAAATTAAATGATCCCACACTTTGGAAATTTTTTTTCTACAATATTTTATAGGAAGTTGAGTTTTGGGAAGAAATAAACTTAAAGATAATTGAGGATAAAGAAACTTATAAGAATACCTATTTTATGTTGGGATAATTATTCTTGAGAAACAAACTCAACAACCTTAAGAATTAATAAGATTCTTGCACTTTAGAGTAGGGAGTCTAATATATATTCAAGTATGTACGTCTTTGGATATTGCGTACATTATTGGCATGTTAAGTATATACTTAAGTAACCCTTATATGGATCATTTTAAGGAAGTCAAATGGGTTTTTGTGGAGAACTAAAGATGATATTCTTACATATAGAAGGAGGATCAGATAGAGATCATTAGGTATTCCGACTCTAATTTTGATGGATGTCAAGACAGTAGAAGATCCACTTAGGGCTATATTTCTATGTTAGTTGTCGATATATTTTGTTGGGATCCTTGAATATGGTTCTAAATATTTATCAAGTGGTTGCGCATTTTAGAGGGTGTTGAAAGACTACTCAAAATTTATCGTGATAATAAATTAGTGATGCCATATTCTAATAACAATAAGAGCTTATATGTTCCTTGTTGTGAAGGAAAGAAATAGAGTGAACAAATATCAATAGAGCACATTTGGTCAAACTCCAAAATAGTGGATCCACTTATAAAATAATTACCACCCAAGGTCTTTTATGAGCATGCCGCTCATAGGGTGTTATCCTATATTAAGATATCTCATTTCAGCGGGAGTTTGAGTACTTTTTATCACTTTATCTATGGATTTATGGATATATTGTTTAAGTATCTTAGATATTTTTCTCATCATAAATAAGAAAAATAAAGTTAATTTCACTCTGTTATATTGAATTAAAGTTTTGATCTCACTAAAGTAAGTTAGGACCAGTTAGAATAGTATGTATTGATCACACAACATATGATTTCCATGTTATGCATCCATGGTTGATCGATGTCATTGAGTTATATGGTGTTTGGGACCATTGATAAGTTTAGTTACGCTAAATGTGACAAAGACCGCTTTGATCCAATACTGAGATAATTAATGGACGAGATTGTTTAGGTACTCTTTATTATTATAACATTTTTTTAGAGATCTCATAAGGTTAAAAACAGTAGTAAAGTTTACATATGTGGTCCAATGAGAGATTGTTGTAAAAGATTTAGTATAAGGGACCACAAATGTAGTTATTAAATGTATATGTTATCTTGGGTTAGCCATATTAAAGTAATCTATTAAAATTTAAATATTGTCTTAAGAGTAATTACGTAATTCTATGGATATATATATATACGCATAAATATTTTTAAGAATTTCTGGGCCCAAATTAGAAATATCTAAAACTTCTGACCATTAATTTTATGGTCCTCATCCCCAATGCATAGAGAAACGATACATTTCTGCTTTCGGTAATCTTTTAATTCTTCAACATTCTAAAACACTCACTGGCTTCTTAAGTTCAGCGATTGAAGGACAAAGTTAAGGTAGTTGAGTTTTAGTTCATTCTAGTTAACGGTTTGCGTTAACTTGTCGTTGTTGTTAATCTTCATGAATTTATGAGGTTTCGGATTGCGTCTTCTTGGTCTAGAACTGTATTTGAATGTCTTGAGTGTTTATAGCTCAGAAGATGTATTGAATTTTAGTGAAATGGATTTTTTGTTAGCGAATTCGATTTACTTGCTGCTGTGAGGGAGAACGTAATTTGGTCACATTTGATGTTAACGAGTTCATTATCAATTTGGACAGCTTGCTAAAAAAGAAGCAAGTGAATTACAGGAATACTCTAATGCAAAACTAGATCAAGTTAAACGTTATCTGGGTGTTCTTGTGGAGCTGACCCGACAGCTTATTCATTATCTGTTTCTGGGTCATTGGAAAGATGCATTTCTCTTTCCCTATCGGTCTAGTGTAAATCATGTCAATTACCTACACATTGTTATTAGGTTGACATAATATTCAAGTTAGCAGCCTTTTCGAGTTTGAGATGGTATTCATGAGAATCTTCCAAATCCGTATGGTTTCGATTTTTTTTTTCTTTACAACTACTGTTCATTTTTAAATTTCCTGTTTAAGTACAGTTGTCTAAAGTGTACACATATATGAATATCAGATAGAGCAGTCCTTGAAACTGAGGCTAGAATTGGTCCGCTGATTGATGAGTAACGAATGTTGTTTAATGGCTTGCTGACAGCCAAAGGTACAGTTGAATCCCATGAGTTCTCTCTTTCACAGGACCATAACTTTGATCATTTATAAAATCCAGTTCTAACAATAACTGGCCTTTTTTATTTCAGGGAACATAAAAGTTTTTTTTGCAGTACTAGACCACCATTTGAGGAGGAAGGTGCTTCTGTTATTGAATTTCCGGATGAATGTACAGTCCGCATTAATACTGGTGATGATACCATCTCCAACCTAAAAAGGATTTCAAGTTTGTTGGGAAAGATAAAAGGAATATGTGTGTTTTGTGATGTTCGTTGTACCATAAGAAAAGGTTCAACATGCATTCTCTGAAGTTTCATTGCTTAATTAAGTTAGAGTTATTTTTCGGGCAAATACAATCTGGTTGTTATCATATTCCTAAGAAACCATTCTTTGATTGATTTGTACTTCTCTTAAAGGCTTAAGTCTAGTCGACTTGGCTGGTCGGATGACAGTGTGGAGCGGGTGACAGATTTGCTGGATGTTATGAAATCACTTCCAGTCTATGTTTACTTTTCTTTCTTAGCATAACTGCACATGGAATCTTTTCTTAAGCTTATTTATGAGGCAGTAGATTCTGCTCACTTTTGTTAAATTTAGCATTCACATGGTAATAAGAAAGAAAAACAAAGAAGAGTTTTGTTTATATTTGCAATTTGTAATTATTTTCACTGCAAATGGTTTAAAGATGATTCGATTCTGATCCGAATGGTGAATCTGCATATGACATTGTTAATCAATGGTTTAAGATTACTATGGATTAAAACCAGAGTTGACTTATTTCTCTTAACTTTTCAATGAGTCATTTATGATATGAGAATAATAATATTTCTTTTGTTTTATCAGTTGCAAATTTTCAAACAATGTTATGAGATAATGAAAGACTATTTCCCTTGACGCCTTTCCTTTCTCCATTCCCATGGCTGCTCAGGGTTTGAAGAAGCCCACAACCCAACTCGCCTTCCTCGAGCCTCCTTTTCCCACTGTTAAGAATTTATAAAATTGCATCATGGTTCTTTCTTCAGATATCATAGGCAGTCAGTTCAGTGTAGAGTAGTCGCGTAAACAAAAACGTTTTTGGAATTTTTTTAGCCGTAAAATATGTGCATTCCTTTTACCAAGTTAAAGGTTCGGATCCCTCTCACACGTTTTCTGTTTTTTATTTTTCACAAAAAAAAATGTTAATGAATTTTGAGAGTGAGAAGCAATTGTTGTGAAAAATCTATTTATTTCATCTTATCTGAGAACATAAGAAAATCTTATTAGTGTTCAGTTTTGCATTATCTTGCCGTATTTGTTTTTTTTTTTTAGCCTCCAGCAATTCTTTCTTCAATTAAAGATTTGATTCATATAAAATTGGGTGTCTTACGTTGTGGACTTTTAATTAAAAAATGCGTTTAAAAACTAGATTAAATTAGTTGAAAAATGAAAATCAAACTAAATTAAGAATTTAGCCACATTTTTGGCTTAAAAAAAAAGAAGAGAAATGTATCCTTGGGACATGAAACAACTAACCTTTGCGAGCTCTGTTCGTTGGTCGTAGGCTTTGTAATGCCATGCAAGCCCTTTTTTCAGCATTGCTTCCTGGAGATCCACACAACAAAATCTTACTTATTATTAATCACAAGGTTTAATTTCTCTTGAACTCACATTTATTTTGTTTGGATTCTTAAATTTTTTTATCTTCACTCTTAATCACTGAATTTTACATAAAATTCTGTTTCTATTGTTGTAAAATTTTGTATCATATTTAACTGTAATTTGAAAATTTTACAGCAAGAACCAAAATGGATTTTTATGAAAGTTCGAAGATGAAAATAGAATGTTTGGATGTATAAAGATTTAAACAATATTAAGTGTGAAGATTTAAACAGTAAAATAGGATTTAAACCTAATTGTAAAGATTGAAACGCTGGTTTTTACCTGAATGAACTTCCCGTTACAATATAAATCACCCACACACCGGTTATAACGATCTTCTCCATAGACAAGTACTCTCAAACTGTTGCCTTCAACAAGCTTTATTAGCTCCTCTTTTGCTTCTTTCCCATAAGGCATTGAACTTTCTGGTGCATCTATTCCGCTGCATAATTATGTTCTAGCGAGGATCACATTTTCAGCAAGAATAATACAACGAGTTACACACTTTTTTCGTTAGTCCAAATATGGAGCTGATTCACTAATTGATTACCTGAGTCGAATCCGGTATTTTCTTGCAAGAATCTCCTCATTCTGAATATTAAGAATCCTTTAAGGAGGAATAAACAAGCATCAAGTCAAGTAATCTATGGAAGAAAGTCAAATAGTATAAATGAAGTAGAGAAATAATGAACCTGTAACCAGCATCAATAATTGTCTTATGAATTGCATCAGCCTTTGTATAGTTCTTGGCAGTTCTAGCTTGTGATCTTTGATTGACTGCTTTTTGAACCTCTTTTGGAATACTAGAAGACTCTGTAGGGCTTCTTGTACTCACATATACTGTCACCGTATCCCCGTCTGCTACTGCTTTTGCATCAACCTAGTATCATTTAAACATCAAGAACAAACTCATTAGGTTCGAAATGGCTACTCATTTAACATAAAAGCGTTTTCACTTTACGGGCAATGTTTGCAGCTCAAATTTGACTCCTGGTAGGGATGCCAAAACCGGGGCTGAAGCAGGAAGATTGACAAGGGTATGAGGAAGAGGGAGACCATAGAAAGCCAATAATCCCTGTTCAAAAACACAAACACAGAGAGAACTTGGTTATAAGATGAGAAGATCCTCTTCTGTTCATTAGATCCTGCTGCATTTGATTCTGGACAGTTCTCCAAATTGTATTTGAAATGAAATTTTTTTTCGTAAATGAGGTTAGTGGTTAAAACACCAAACCGTTTGCTGAATGTAAATTTTTATTGTTTTGAATATGTGTTCAACACTCATTCTCAGGTGTGTGAGCTCGAGTATCAGCACAAGACCCGTATATGTGAACCATTAATAAACGAGGAGAAATAAACTCAGGATCTTGTACACCGATACCATAAATCAAAAGCTTAAAATGTTCAATCACGGTAAATTTAATCTTATCAACATATGTTCAACCATAATCTGTCCTTATTTAGTCGAGTTCTTTAAAATTGTTTCATCACCAGATTCCCAATAAAAGCAACAGAATAAAAAAAATGGTATTTGTACCTCAACATCTGCTTTTTGGTGTCTCTTGAGCGTGAGAATTATAAGCCTAGCTGCTTCTTCAGGCGTTCTTGGAGGTGGTTTTTCTGATTTCCAAGCCTCTCCCAGTTTTCTATACCTTCACACCCATTATAACAATTATAAATTTTAAAAAAAAAATAATCAAATTTTTTGCTTCCATTTATAGTCCAATTGGTACAATTTGCTGATTAGAAATTAAAAAAACAATACCAATTAGCTTGTGCTTTCTTGGAGGAAACAACATGCTTACTAAGTCCTTGGGGAACCTTTGAAAATTCATCAACAAAAAAAGATACAACATATCAAAAGCAAAGATCATAACATAAGAATATGACTTGAAATTAAAATTGAACTTTTTAATTGGTAGAATTCATGTCAAATAAAATAATTGGAGGTCAGCTGCAGGTGTATTATACCTGAGATGTGATCTCAAAATCAAAGAGATCGTGAGCAAGAGCGGAGATGCCGACGGTGGCAGCCGATACGCCGTGGGGACCGAGTAAATCGGAATCGGGAGTGGCATTTGGTTTGCAAAAGTGACCGCAGAGGAACCTAAGGGCATTCCCCATATTGCAATTTTACAAATCGGAACGTGAGGAATGGATGATAGATGATAAAGATAGAATCATTATAATTCTTCTCACTCAAGCCAAGTCGGAAGACTTTTTTTCCAATAGGAGAGAGAAAAGGAGAATGAAAAAACAGAAAGACACGTGGCGGGTTTTGATACGCCCGACATGATTTTGCCAACGGTCATTTGAACGAGGAATCTCAACCTTTGCCTGCAAATTGCGAGTTTACCCAGAAAGTCAGAGTCTAGTTACGCGTTTGTTTTTTTTTTTTTGTTGTTTAACATATGATTTTTTTTTC
Organism: Gynostemma pentaphyllum; assembly: GCA_028015215.1. Classification (NCBI taxonomy): domain Eukaryota; kingdom Viridiplantae; phylum Streptophyta; class Magnoliopsida; order Cucurbitales; family Cucurbitaceae; genus Gynostemma; species Gynostemma pentaphyllum. Next base: position 17,580,426 of record CM051352.1, read on the forward strand.
TTTCAATCAGTTTCTGTTTGGTTATTGGGAATTTAAATCCTGTCACGATTTAAGAACGGAAATCCACATCTTCTTCTTCTTTTTTTTCATATACTTTTATTTTTAGCTTTTTATCGTTTAGTGACGTCTCCTGCCCAGTCGGCATCACAATGGCCAACTAAGCGTATCTTCCCATTTGAAGGGAGAAATAAACCTTGTCTCGGCATGCCCTTCAGATATCAGAGTAGCGATGGACTGCATCAAGGTGTTGTTTTTTCGGTTCCTACATAAACTGACTAAGAGTGTTAACTACAAAAGAAATTGCTGACCTTGTGATGGTCAAATAAATCAACTTTCCCACCAATTGACAATAGTGTGGTGGATCTTTAAGTAGATCACCTTCACTAGGAGTGAGTTTCAATGATTGTTCCATGAGAAAATTTACGGGTTTTGCACCAAGTAATCCCTCTTATTAAAGAATATCGATTGTGTACTTGTGTTGATTTATAGATATGCTCATTTTGGAACGACCTACATTTTGGAACATGTAGCAAGAAAAATTTTCACCTCTTCAATATCCTTTTGGTAGTTTCCTATTATGATCATGTCATCGAAAGATAAGAGAATGAGTGTAAATGAGTTTCAACATACCTTAATAAAAAGAGAGTGGTCAACTCTTGATTGTTGAAATCCAAAATTATTAATGACAGAAAGAAATGTGTGAACCCATGATCGTGAAGCTTGTTTAAGTCCATATATAATGACTTGTGAAGTTGACATGCTAGTGACTCACCCTTGTTGATGGAAACCAGGAGGAAGTTTCATGTACACTTCCTCTGCTAGATCGCCGTGTAAAAATGCATTTTGGACATCCATTTGATGGAGCCACCAACCACGCATAGAGGCAATGGCTAAAATACACCGTAAAGTAGTGAGCTTACAGGAGCAAAAGTTTCACTATAATCAATACCTTCTTGGTGTAACCCTTTGTGGCCAAACGTGCTTTGTACCGATTAATTGTGCTATTAGTATTGTATTTGATCTTGTATACCCACTTACACCCAATGGCACACTAACCTGACGATAAAGTTGCTACTTACCAAGTTTTGGTAACTACCAAAGCCTCAAGCTCCTCATTCATGACTGCAATCTAGTTTGGGTCTTTACATTCTTGCTCATATGTTTCTGGCTCTACTAAACATGAAACATTGTGAATAAAAGTGCAATGAGTAGAAGATAAATTGGTATATGACATGTACCTTGATATTGGGTGATGAGTGCTTGATTTAACAGGAAGGCTCAAATTAGAGACAGAGCGTATGTTTGGTATCATGTCTTGGAGATAGGTTGGAATTGGAGTAGGTCGAGTGGAATGCCTAAGAGAGGGTTTAATGGTTATCAAGGACTCGGTTGGTTGTTGCATTTCAAATTCTAAATTTGGTAGATCCCAAGTCATGTTCCTGGACTAATAATGTGTCATAAATGGTGGTGGTGCTTGGTGGATCACTAATTTCTGCAGGTTTTGGTAAAATGGGAGTATTTGTTTGGTCATCTTGAGGGATAGTAGAGTAAGGAAAACAGTTCTCATAAAAATAACATCTTGAGAGGTGATCATTCTATTTTCAACCAAATTGTATAATAAATATTCTTTTTGCCCTTGTGAATACCCAAAAAAGACAAAACGATGATCTCAAACATCAAATGTATGGGTGGGTAGTAAATTAGTTTCATAATAAAGACAACTGTAAACACGCAAGTATGAATAAGGTGGTGGTTTATTGTGCAATCACTCATATGGTATTGTATTCGAAAAAAGAGGTGTAAGAAAGCAATTTATAAGGTAGCAAGCTATTTTGATATGAACCCCCCAAAACTTAAGTTGAAGTTTTGCTTGGAATCAAATAGCACATGATACATCTCAAAGGTGACAGTGTTTTCACTCAACGATCCCATTCTGTTGTGGTGTGCATATACAAAACCAGATAAAAATTGGTACAATTTTCATTGAAAAGTGTTTGTTAAGAAATAATTTCTTTCCCATTATCTAATCGAAAGGTTTTGATAAAGCATACATGTTGTGTTTTAACCCATGCAACAAAATTCTTTAAAATTGATTGAGTCTCAGATTTGTGTCGCATGAGGTGTACCCAAGTATAACGGGAATAATCATCCACAATGGTTAAAAAAATAACAAGCACCATAAAAAGAATAAATTCGATGGGGTCTCCAAATATCACAATGTATTAAATCAAAAGGTGCATGAGTTGAAATTTTACTGATAGAAAATGGTAAGCGAGATTGTTTCGCTAAATGACAAATATCACAAACAGTACTGGAATTTAAATAAATAACTGGAATAGTTTTAGATAAAGACTGGAGCAGATAAATGGAAGGATACCCAAGATGGTTGTGCCAAAGGTTTGGTTTGCCATAAACCATATTGGAAAAATGAAGGCATCGGTTCATGGTGAGGTAGTACAAGCCATTACCTCGTTTGCCCAATCCAGTCATCCTCTTCATGGTTAATACTACATTACACAAACATCAGGGTAGAACGTCACATTAAAATTCAAGGCTTGTGTAATCTTGCTAATTGAGAGCAAGTTTAACTTGAAATTTGGTATTAAAAGAACATCATCCCACAGTAATCTTAGTACACAATTTCATAGACCCAATTGTTTTAATTCCCACATGTCCTCCATCTGGAAGTTGAACATAAGCATTCTTGGGAGTTAACTTATATATATGAAGTGGAGCTTTGGATAGATGGTCAATGGCACCACTATCTAAAATCCATGTATCATTGGAGTGAGTAGGGATAATACCTGCAGTGTTGATGAGAGGCTCAATGTTACTAGTATCTTTACAAAGAATAGCCATAATTTGGTCATACTCCTTGGATGTCAGTTGTTTCGTGTCATTTGACTCCACATTTGTAGTGATTGAATAATTAGTCAATTTTTTTCCTTACGGTTTGACGTCTCTTCGATGATAGGAGGAAATCCATGAATGAAGAAGCAACGATCACTAGTGTGTCCATTTATATCACAATGAGTGCAGTGAAGATGTCTTCAATCTCCATTTGATCGACTCATGTTGCTAGTGTGATTGGTTTTGTTGTTTCTGATATGCGACATTTGCAGCATGTCCGACAAAATTGTGATTCACATCCACTTCAAATTGCCTCCATGTTGAAAGTGGTGGGATTTATGTTCTAGAATTCTTAATTTGTAATAGAATATTTTATAAATGAATAAAAGTATTATTTTAGTGAATTTTGTGCAATTTAGTGAATGTCGATATTCTTTAAATATTCAAACTAATAAAGAAAATTCCAGAGTTACTAATTCTGTAATCTTGACTAATATGAGATACAAAGTGGATCTAGTTCAAGATAATAACTCAAATAGTCTATAGTTTTTTAATACGATTTGGAAATCTTATTCTGGTAACACTGTTGATATTGTTCACTGATTTGATCTAAATCATTAGCATTATTTGTTGGGATTTATGCCTTAGAATTCGTAATTTGTAATAGAATATTTTATGAATAAATAAAAGTATTATTTTAGTGAATTTTGTGCAATTATTATATGTTGATATTCGTTAAATATTCAAACATTAATGAAAATTCCAGAGTTACTAATTCTGTAATCTTGACTACTATGAGATAAAAAGTGGATCTAGTCCAAGATATTAACTCAAATAGTCTACAGTAAACGAATACGGTTAGGAAACCTTATTCTAATAACACTGTTGATGTTGTTCACTGATTTGATCCAAATCATTAGCATAGAGTAGATGCAAGTGGAAACATCATATAATGAGTTTATATAAGACTGGACCAGGATAATAAATTGATTCCTAAATAACACCGTTGATAGGAAATGATTTATAATATCAAATTTACGTTATTAAGATTGATACGTCTCAATCCTGAGTATGTTGTGAACTCACATCAATGAAGTCTTTTCCTTTGATTCACATAGTTGAGGGTGATCTGTTGATACACTCGATAAACTCCTGTTTTGGGGAAATGACTAAATTGGTGCTTGAGAACATTTCTATACAAGATGGCATTCATGACTTTCCTAAAACAAATTAAAGTGTTAGTGCGACACTATTCTAACTTAGGAACTTTAGGTATCTCCCTTGTTGTGATGATTCAGTACTTGAACATGAGGCCTCACCTTCTCATTGGCTCGAGAAGAATCGTTCTATACTTGAAAACTATAGAAAAATGTTCATTAGAGAATCATCGGGTACACAAGGATAAAAGAGATAATTACAAGGGTAAAACGGTAATTTTGACCCAGTTGTAATTATGAGATGACCACGTGAAGGATATGTCAAAACAAACATAATAACAAATGGACATAACCCATCTATAGTGAGGGGAGTTCAACTTATGTTTTATAGTGGAATTACCCTAAGTTAATAATTATGATTGATTAATTAATTAATGAGTTTAATTAATAAATCAATAATTATTGGAGCCCATGATCTATAGGTCCATCAGGTCCCTATGCTAGCCCATATATCATTGTAACTAACTAAGTTATTAATTTAACTAGGAAGAAAGAATTATATTTAAGTAATTAAATTACTTAAATAAAGGAAAATATTAATTGTTTAAATAAAAGGTTTATTTAAATGGAAATTAATATTAATATTATTAATTATTTAAATAATGAGTTTATTTAAATAGAAATTAATAATTAATATTATTATTTAAATAATGAGTTTATTTAATTTAATAATAAAAGGAGAGAATTAAATATATTTGTTTTGTGAAACAAATTATTATTTTGCCCAAAATAATTAATTAAATTGACTTAGTTCAATATTAATTAATATATAAATTTGTGGTATTTATGTATTTAATTAGAATTAATTATTTAAATTTTTTCTAATTTTAAAATATATAAAACAATTGATAAATTATTAAAAAAAAAAGAGATAAATGGAGATTTCCACGCCACATGTCAGGATTTAAAAGAAAAAAGTTTTCTTTGTCTTCAATGTGGCTGACGCCATTATCATTGTGTTTTTTTTTATTTTTTAAATAATTTTGATTATTTAAATTAAATGAAATAAGAGTTCTAATTTGATTAGGAAACTAACTCTTATTTTCTTATAAATATGACCATTGGGTGCTCATATTTGTAGACTTGAAATTTATCAAAAGCTCTCTCTTTTATTCTCCCATATAGCCGATTTTGACATAGAAAAATAAGAAGAATTTTTCTTCTTACTTTGTTCTTCCGGTTCGATTCCCACAAGTCGGGTTGGTTTGTGATCGGGATATAGCATAGAAGGCTTGGTGAAGTGGATTGATGTTGTAAAGAAAACCCCAACCGATTCTCCATAAATCTACAATGTAAGTTTTTCAAAAACCTTATAATTCTAGTTTAAGGTTTGATCATAATTGCATGTTATTAACGAATCAGTAATTAAGTGTTAATTAATTTACTAAAGAATTTCCGCTAATTTAGTAAATAGTTCCTTCAATTAGTATCAGAGCCTACGTTAATTAACATGAATTGTGATTTTCGAAAATCGGTGGGTTGCATAAAAACGGTTTTATGTATGTATATAAATTGTGGATTTGCTAGTTGACTGTTTAGGTATTCTTGGGCACTTAGGTTTTAAATTTTATTAGAAAATTTGTAAACCCAATTTTGGGTATAGGATTATTTTTGTAATCATCGGGAATAACGAAAGAAAAAATTGATGCAAAAATTGGCACAATGATGGTGATGGGATCGGCTAGGGCGGCGACAAGGATAGATTTGGACAAGATATGGTAAGATATTTTTCCAAGATTATCTTTTAAAAGATATATATTTTAAATATATAAGATAAAGATAAAGGGTAATTTCTAATTATCTTATATCTTTATAATATATTTTAAAATATATATTAATATTTATGGAAAATCTTTTATTTTATATTTTTCCATAAATAGATAAAAGATAATTATTTGAAAAATAAACCTTTTATGAAAAATATTGGAGAAAATATTTCCTTTCATAAAAGGCCTCCCACGCCTACATCAAGATGAGGAGAGAGAAATTTTTCAAGGTTCAAGACCTACAACAAGTTTTAATTATTGTAATTTTAATTTTGTTGTAGAATTAGTGCCAAGAATACCGGTCAATCTAGTTGTTTAATTATTTAGATATTTGTATGAGATATGATTTATAAATAATTGTTCATGCATGTATGTCATGTAGGAAATCCCACCATAGATGTATGATTAAGATAGATTTAATTGTACATGCATACATAATTATGTGATAAAGTTGTTATTATATTTTATATATGTGATAAAGCATGTTGATTTTATCTTGTTATAAAATATTTATGCCGATGAGATTAGGATAAATGCATGCTAATTTTAGATAATATTCATTTATTAAAATGTTTAAAATTGAATAGAAACTAAAATTAATATTCGAATGGGGATTTATTTGTTTAAACAATTGGACCTAAATTCACATAAGCACTATCGAATAGATATTTAATTAAGGGTTAATTAAAAATTAATGAAAATGATTAATTAAATTGAATGGATCTCTGGCGAGAAAGCTCTGCCCTAGCGATGGGGTTTTTTGAAAGTTCCCCTAACACGGAGCTCCTCTAACTGGGAGCGATCTGAGAGAAAAGTTCAAAATAATTAATCGATTTCATTAAGAAGGTTCCATAATGTGATTAGTTTTAAATCTAGGAAACTTGGCAATTCACATTAAAATTGATCTAACCAATTTAAGAGTTAAGATTGAGTTAGGTTAAACTTAGATAAATTGATTAGCCTAAATTTGTCTGAGTATGAAAACCCAATTTTAAAATTTTGAGTGGGAGAAGAAAACTTGACAAAGTATCCTATGGTCTCCTGTAACGACCCGAACCCGTTAAATTCTTTAAATTCAAATGCACAGCGGAAGACTCGACTTTTAAAGAAAAATGGTGTGGGTTCGTTTAAAAATCGAATAGCCAAAACCTGTTTTACAACCCAAATTCCAGAAAAAGCGATAAATCGGGAATGCGCATTCCAAAAGATATTTAAATCATAAAACATAGACATATTTTACACAAATACCCTTTCGGGCTCAAAAAGACATAAGTAAGTAAAGATGGAATAATTTACAAGCATTCAATGAATGTTAAACCAAAATGAGTTCTTAATATTGTCCATACACCATCTCGACTAGTCACGCGGCTCCACCTCCTCTACCACGCTTCTTAGCTCGAGGTTTACTGAACATTTGTAAGTGTAGCACCATTAGCATAACATGCTAGTGAGAGTAAAACGAAAGCAAGTAATCCTATGAACAAAATCTCATAACCGAAATCGTGTCCAAAGGCCTATAATGCTCAATACTACCCACATCCACACTTCCAATTTCCATACAATCATTCGATAGTCATATATTACCAGTATTCATCATTCATTACCAAGAGATAGATATAAAGACTTAAAGTAAAGTAACATTCACTACTAAGTCTTACTACACAATTCTAAAGAATATGTAAAGGTAACATTAACTATCTTTATTACCAAACAAGTTCATCGTATCGTGCTATTGTATGGATCGAAATCAACATACCACGTACGGTCGTAACATATCTCAAATCATCGGATATCAGGACTTTCACCACATCGGATATCAGGACTTTTACCATATCAGGTCTCAGGAATTTCACCATATAGGTCTCAGGAATTTCACCATATCAGGTCTCAGGAATTTCACCATATAGGTCTCAGGAATTACACCATATAGGTCTCAAGAATTTCACCATATAGGTCTCAGGAATTTCACCATATAGGTCTCAGGAATTTCACCATATGAGGTCTCAGGAATTTCACCATATAGGTCTCAGGAATTTCACCATATCAGGTCTCAGGAATTTCACCATATAGGTCTCAGGAATTTCACCATATAGATATCAAGAATTTCACCATATCACAAATCATCGCACCATGATACCATATGGAGCGTATCACATACTATCATGTGCCGTATCACAAATTATAGTACCATGGTTACATATGGATCAAAATCACATACTACCATGTTCTATTTCACAAACCCTCGCACCATGATTATATATGGATCAAAATCAACATACTATCATGTGCTAGTTACAAACCATAGTACCAACATCACACCATGATTACATATGGATCAAAATCACATACTATCATGTGCTAGTTACAAACCATAGTACCATGGTTACATATGGATCAAAATCACATACTATCACGTGCAAAATTAAAGTGCTCAAGGTACCCACAAATCATCACACCATGATACATATGGACCAAAATCAACATACTACCATGTGTAAATCAATGTGCCTAAGGTCACCACAAATCATCTCACCATGATTACATATGGATCAAAATCACATACTAACACGTGCATAATCAATGTGCCGTAGGTTTCCAAAAAGTTAGCTAAACTCCAAAGAATTCTACTAAGTTAATTAGAAACCTAACCAACTAGATTACACGAGTTACTACTCAAGTGCATCTTCTAATTACTTTAACTTCCAAATCCATCAAAGTAACTTCCAAATCAATCAAAGTAACTTCCATTTCCACTTTCATCTAACATCTCCAATCACAATACCATACTTCCAAATCACTCCGATGTTCCCTTTTCATCGAATTCATTATAACTCCAAACTTTCTCCACACACACTTCCGAATTAAAGTCTCCAACCAAACTATAATCCTAAGAAGTTATCTCCCTCTTTACATCGATAAACAATTACATAACGAAACTAAATTCATAAAACCACTAACTTTCACATTAAACTCACCTTAGCCAAATAACTCCAAATCTCCACTTTCCACGAAACAACAACCGAGCAATCGCACCTACAATTCACCAATTGCACAACATATTATAACTCATAACTAATATGCGAACAAGTGTGCAATTTCGGGTGAATAGTGTTTTTCGAAAATTCGAGCTCAAAATCGTCAAATTTCATGATGAAAACACATGATTTCAACTCCAAAACTCATTTATAAACAAAAATAAAGAGATTCATAGAAAAAGTTTTGAAAACTCACTTTTTGGGACTTCCCTTAGAGAATAGGAAACTTTGAAAAGGTAGGTTGGATAGGTAGCCCTCGTCCCTACCAATCCAACGCAACCGAAATCAAGCCGATCCATCGAGAAACGAATGAGAAGCGAAGAAAAGAAATTCTTCATCCATGGTGGATGAAGGCTACGGCGAAGGAAGGAATGGAAAGAAGAAAATGTTGATTTTTGGTCAATTTTGTGGTTTTTAAAGATAAATGAATAGTAAAATTTAGATATTTTAAGAAATTGGAAATGACGCCTACGTCCCTCTTTTGTTTTTACTTTAAAAACGAAACCCGAAGCTCTTAAATAAATCTAAAGGTGATTAATAATTATTAATTGACCCATTAATAATTATTAATATCACCGAAACAATTTTAAAGTATTAAAACGATTTAAATGAATTTCGGACGAAAATAGCTACTAAAATCGAAATCACTATTTTTTTAAATTAACCTTAAATACTTTAATTAAAGTAAATAAAAAAAATAAAATAAAAATAAAAAATTTTACCCCCAAAAGCAACGGGATGTTACATCTCCATTATTAGGCTCGCAACGTGAGATTCACACTTGACCTCTGTAGCACCCATAGAAGTGTTCATTCCCATAGGAAGGTTTTATAATGTGAATCAATATCAAGGTGGGTCTCTCGAATGGGATAAAGGATTTTAAATGCGAATTGAAGACTGAATCTACACTTCGTAGACACTCATATTTTCTCATTTAAAGGACTAAAATAATGGGTTACACTCATAAGAAATTGATAAGGTTTGTTATCAAATTTCTTGACCAAACACACGGTAAAACAATTCCATAGGAATATGAGTTATTCTAGAATGGAAGTTGTTCAAGAAGGGTCTCGGTTTAACGTATAGGGTGACTGACTTATCATTCGACGACACTCTACCCGGGGAAGGTTAAACTACCGTGGCATAATAATCTGTTTAGGGTATTTCTATTTATTGAACATTGTAGCATTCATGCATCATGTTTAATTTTATGCCAAATATATTGTTTGAATATAGAATTGCTAATTAAAATTCACTTAATTTTATTCATTACAGCTAAAATGTCCTCCTCTAATATTGCAACCAATAAAATTGATAACTTTGTCAAATGGAATGAATTGTTAAATGACACTTTAAATCAAGATTCTAGTCTAATCGTTAAAGATCTTAATTTGCGGTTAGATGCAATTAGTCGCGTAAATATGACCAACAAACGGATGAACGACTTAGATAGTAATTCAGATTTACTTGTAGCAGAATCGTGGTTAGTGGAAGATAATTTATTCGAATGGATATTTGATTCTGGTGCCACAAACCACATTAGTTCATCCGCTCTAATGTCCGATTCTTGGACTAAAATAGAATACGGTACATATACAATGCGAGTAGGAACAGGGCAGTTCCTCACAGCAGTTGCATGTGCAGACATTTGTCTGCAATTCAATTCTCGTTATATATAGTTATACAACGTTTTACTGGTCCCTGGATTTGCTAGAAATCTAGTGTCAGTTTCACGTTGCATGAGAAATGGTTATTCAATTGACTCGGGGATTGATGAGATCAAGATATACAAAGGGAATTCGTATATAACCTCTGCAGTCAATAGAAAAGACTTGTTCATATTGAGCCCGTCAATAGGAACAACAACACATAATATTGAAATGTTCAAGACTGCAAAAACAAGAACTAAAAGACAAAAGGTTTCAAAAGAAGAAACGTATTTATGGCATCTAAGGCTAGGTCATATAGGCTTAGACAGGCTTGAAAGACTCGTGAAAGCTGGTTCCCTAAGTCAGTTAGAAATCGGAATCATGCCAGTCTGTGAACCCTGTTTGGAAGGCAAAATGACCAAAAAACCTTTTAGTGGAAAAGGTAATAGAGCCTCGGAACCACTCGAACTTGTGCATACGGACCTTTGTGGACCATTTAATGCAAAAGCTCCTGGTGGATTTGAATATTACATCTCTTTCACGGATGACTATTCATGCTATGGATACGTTTACCTAATGATCCACAAATCAAAAGCTCTTGGTAAGTTCAAAGAGTATAAAGCTGAAGTGGAAAACCAATTAGGTAAAACTATCAAAACACTTCGATCTGATCGTGGTGGCAAATATCTGGACTTAGACTTCAGAGATTATTTGATAAAACATGGGATAACATCCCAACATTCAGCACCGGGAATGCCTCAGCAAAATGGTGTGGCTGAAAGAAGAAATCGAACGTTATTAGACATGACTAGATCAATGATGAGTTTTGCAACACTGTCACTTTCTTTTTGGGGATATGCAGTTAAAACTGCGTTATACATACTCAATGTGGTTCCATCCAAAAGTGTTCCTAAAACTCCACAAGAGTTATGGAATGGACGTAAAGGAAGTTTATGACACTTTAGGATTTAGGGGTCGCCCGCTCATGTGTTGATGGCAAACCCAAAGAAGTTAGAACCCCGGAGTAAAGTATGTCTTTTCGTAGGCTACCCAAAAGAAACAAAGGGTGGGTATTTTTATTGTCCCGTGGAAAACAAAGTATTTGTGTCGACAAATGCAGTTTTTCTTGAAGAGGATTTTATGAAAGATACAAAACCCAGAAGTGCAATAGTGTTAAGTGAAATAAGTGATAACAACACAATTCATCAATCAACAAGAGCTGTTGATAAAACACCTGAAATCCAGGTGCAAACTTTATCAGAACCTCGGAGAAGTGGGAGGGTTATTAGAAACCCAGAACGCTTTATAGGATTTGGAGAAATCCACATTGCCATAGCTGATGACAATCCGGAAGACCCATTAACTTAAAAAAGTGCAATGCGGGATATTGATAAAGAAAAATGGCTCAAAGCCATGGATCTCGAGATGGAATCAATGTATTCCAACTCTGTCTGGACTCTCATAGATCTTCCAAATGGTGAAAAACCCATAGGATGCAAATGGATCTATAAGAGAAAAAGAGGTGCAGACGGGAAAGTTGAGACTTTCAAGGCTAGATTAGTGGCAAAAGGATATACTCAGAGGGAGGGTATTGACTATGAGGAAACTTTTTCCCCAGTTGCCATGGTTAAATCTATTCGCACCATCTTATCCATAGCCGCTTATTATGATTATGAGATTTGGCAAATGGACGTCAAGACTGCCTTCCTTAATGGCAATCTAGACGAAAGCATCTATATGATGCAACCAGAGGGATTTATTACTCCAGGACAAGAACAAAAGGTTTGTAAGTTGCAAAGGTCTATTTATGGACTTAAGCAAGCATCAAGGTCTTGGAACATTAGGTTTGACGATGCAGTCAAAACTTATGGCTTTGAACAGAATGTAGATGAACCTTGTGTATACAAGCGTATCATAAAAGACAAAGTGGTATTCATAATTCTTTACGTTGACGATATTTTGTTAATTGGAAATAACAAAGGAACGTTAACAGAAGTTAAAGAATGGCTGGTAAATCAATTCCAAATGAAAGATTTGGGAGTGGCTAGTTATGTTCTTGGGATTCAGATCATTCGTGATCGAAGCAAGAAATCACTAGCACTGTCTCAAGCAACGTATATTGATAAAATTATCAAACGCTTTGCTATGCAAAATTCCAAGAAAGGTATTTTACCTTTTAGGCATGGAATTAGCTTGTCTAAGGAACAATCACCTAAGACACCTCAAGAAGTTGAGGAAATGGGACAGTTACCATATGCTTCAAGATAGGAAGTCTAATGTATGCAATGCGTGTACTAGACGGGATATCTGCTATGCAGTGGGAGTAGTCAGCAAGTTCCAATCCAATCCTGGAAAGGAACATTGGGTTACAGTTAAAGCAATTCTCAAGTATCTTAGGAGAACGAGAAATTATATTTTAGTGTATGGAGATAAGGATTTGATCCTTACAGGATACACGGATTCGGATTTCCAAGGTGATAAAGATTCTAGGAAATCAACATCGGGTGCAGTATTTATACTTGGTGGAGCCACCATAGTTTGGAGAAGTATTAAGCAAGGTTGTATTGCTGACTCCACTATGGAAGCAGAATATGTTGCTGCTTGTGAAGCTGCAAAGGAAGCTGTGTGGCTCAGAAAGTTCCTAAAAGATTTGGAAGTTGTTCCAAATATGGAATTGCCCATAACTCTCTATTGCGACAATAGTGGTGCAATGGCAAATTCAAGGGAACCAAGATCACACAAAAGATCAAAACATATAGAGAGGAAATACCATCTTATAAGGGAGATAGTGCATGGTGGGGACATGCTGGTCACTAAGATAGACACGAAGGACAACAGAGCTGATCCGTTTACAAAGACTCTCATGACTAATGTGTTTGAGGGTCACCTAGAAGGACTAGGATTACGAGACATGTCTCACTTTATCGCCCCCCCCCCCCCCCCCCCCCCCCCCCCCCCCCCCCCCCCCCCCCCCCCCCCCCCCCCCCCCCCCCCCCCCCCCCCCCCCCCCCCCCCCCCCCCCCCCCCCCCCCCCCCCCCCCAAAAAAAAAAAAAATTCATCACTCATAATATACGACCCGCTTTCCGTTAAGTTCTTTAAATTCAAATTGCCAAATCGGCCTGTTTTATTTTTCTTTTTTTTTTTTTTTGGAAGACTCAATTTTTAAAGAAAAACCTATGACATGGGTTCGTTTAAAAATCGAATAACCAAAAACTCGCAATTTACAACCCAAATTTCTCTCCCCCCCAAATGTGATTTCTGTCAAGAGAAACCTATAACTTTTCTTTTTCTCGCTTTTTTTTTTTTTTTCCCCGGTATCGAATAACACTATTCACCCAAAAACACTATTCATCCGAAATCCTTATTCACCCAAAAATCCCACTTGTTCTCATATTAGATATGAGTTGTAAATTGTAGTTCAATGGGTGAATTGTAGGTTTGTAATTGTCGCGTGGATTCGACTTCGATTCCTTAGATACTCGACTTAAAATCTAAGGTGAGTTTAATGTGAAAGTTAGTGGTTTTATGAATTTAGTTTCGTTATGTAATTGTTTATCGATGTAAAGAGGGAGATAACTTCTTAGGATTAAGTTTTGGTTGGAGACTTTGATTCGGAAGTGTGTGTGGAGAAAGTTTGGAATTATGGATAGTTCGATGAATAGGGAACATCGGAGTGATTTGGAAGTATGGTATTGTGATTGGAGATGTTAGATGAAAGTGGAAATGGAAGTTACTTTGATTGATTTGAAAGTTACCTGGATGAATTTGGAAGTTAAGTAATTAGAAGATGCACTTGAGTGATAACTCGTGTAATCTAGTTGGTTAGGTTTCTTATTAACTTAGTAGAATTCTTTGGAGTTTAGCTAACTTTTTGGAAACCTACGGCACATTGATTCTGCACGTGATAGTATGTGATTTTGATCCATATGTAATCATGGTGAGATGATTTGTGGTGACCTTAGGCACATTGATTCACACATGGTAGTATGTTGATTTTGTTCCATACGTATCATGGTGTGATGATTTGTGGGTACCTTGAGCACTTTGATTCTGCATGTGATAGTATGTGATTTTGATCCATATGTAATCATGGTGAGATGATTAGTGGGATAGTACATGGTAGTATGTGATTTTGATCCATATGTAACCATGGTATTATGGTTTGTAACTAGCACATGATAGTATGTGATTTTGATCCATATGTAATCATGGTGTGATGTTGGTACTATGGTTTGTAACTAGCACATGATGGTATGTGATTTTGATCCATATGTAATCATGGTGTGATGTTGGTACAACCGTACGTGGTATGTTGATTCGATTCCATACGAGCACGTTACGATGATGGCACTACGGCACATGATAGTATGTTGATTTCGATCCATATATATCATGGTGCGATGATGGAAATATGGTACTACGGCATATGATAGTATGTTGATTTTGATCCATACGTATCATGGTGCGATGATGGTAATATGGTACGACCGTACGTGGTATGTTGATGACGATCCATATAATAGCACGTTACGATGAAACTTGTTTGGCAATAAGATAGATAATGTTAGATTTACATATTCCTTAGAATTGTGTAGTAAGACTTAGTATGATTGTACTTTACTTTAAGTCTTTGTTTCTATCTTATGGTATCGAATGATGGTTACGGGTAGTTTGTTACTATCGTTTGTTTATATGGAAATTGGAAATGTGGATATGGGTAGTAATGAGCATTTAGGCCTTTGGACACGATTTCTGGTATGAAATTTAGTTCATAGGATTACTTGCTTTCATTTTACTCTCACTAGCATTGTTTGCTAATGGTGCTACACCACAATATTTTCAGGTAAACCCCGTCCTAAGAAGTGTGGTAGAGGAAGTGGTGCCGCTTGACTGGCCGAGATGGTGTAAGGACAATGTTAAAACACTTTTGATAAGCATTAGTAAAAATGCTTGTAAATCATATACTTTTTACATACTTGTGTCTTTTGAGCCTGTGAAGGGTGTTTGTGTAAAGTATTATGATGTTTTATGATTAAACTCTACTTTGGAATGCGCATTCCCGATTTATAGCTTTCTCTGGAAATTTGGGTTGTAAACATGTTTTGGTTATTCGATTTTTAAACGAACCCATGCCGTTTTTCTTTAAAAATCGAGTCTTCCGCTGTGCATTTGAATTTAAAGAACTTAACGGAAAGCGGGTCATTACAAGGATATATAAAATAAACTAAATAAAAAATAGACATAACACATCTATAGTGAGGGGAGTTCAACTTAGAGTTTATAGTGGAATTACTCTAAGTTAATAATTATGATTAATTCGTCAATGAGTTTAATTGATAAATCAATAATTATTGGAGCCCATGATCCATAAGTCGATCCGGTCTCTATGCTAGCCCATATATTATTTATTTAACTAGGAAAAACCAATTAAGTTTAAGTAATTAAATTACTTAAATAAAGAGAGATATGAATTATTTAAATAATGAGTTTATTTAAATAGAAATTAATATTAAATTATTAATTATTTCAATAATGTGTTAATTTAAATGGAAATTAATAATTAATATTATTAATTAAATAATGAGTTTATTAAATTTAATAATAAAATGAGAGAATTAAAGATATTTGTTTTATGAAACAAATTAGTATTTAGCCCAAAATAATTAATTAAATGAATTTAATTCAATTTTAATTAATAATTGGTATTTTCGGCTATATGTATTTAATTAGAAAAGGTTATTTGAATTTTTATGATTATAAAATACATAAAATAATGAGACAAATATTTAAATGGTAAAAGATAAAGCTGAAAAATATTTTCCCTTATTTTCTTCATGAAAATCTACAATATGGCCATTATGTGAGGAATGAAATTTTTAATTTTCAATTTATTTACTTAAAGATAAATATGAATATTAATGAGATTAATATACCTAATCTTTTTCTATAAAGATGACAATTAAAAATTCATTATTGAAATAAATTGAAAATTTTCAAAATTCTCCTATTCTATTCTCTCTCTTTAGCCGATTTTGGCATAGAAGAATATAAGAAGAAATTTTCTTCTTCTTCTATTGTTCTTCCATCCCCACAATTCGGGTTGGTTTATGAACAGGTCATAGCGTAGAAGGCTTAATGTTGCAAAGAAACCTCCAACCATATTCTCTATTAAATCTACAATGTAAGTTTTTCAAAAACCTTAGATTTTTGTGTTTAAGGTTTGATCACAATTGCATGATATTAATAGATCTGTAATTTAATAGTTAATTAATTTGCTAAATAAATTCCTCTAATTTAGTAAAGTAGTTTCTTCAAAAGGACAAGTGAGATAAATTAGTCCTTCAGAAGGACAAGAGAGTGAACATTCCTAGTGACGGGTAAAGGATTCATCAAGAGTATGGAACCTCGCGACGTGGAGAAAAAGTATTTCAAGCCATAGAATTGCATTAGCTTTTCTTTTTTTCTTTTTTTTTTCTTTCAACAAGTCCTTTGAGAGCCCCACAAGTGGAGGTAATAAGATCCTGATAAGAACCCAATTTATCCCAAAGTGCTTTCATCTTCATGTAGTACATAAACACAGATTGGTGTCCTTGCCACCATTCCACTATCTCTTGGCGGATTTCAAAGATTCGAGTGTCATTTCCTTGTAAGAACCAATAATGTAAATCATTCCTTACATCTGTTGCAGATTTAGTGAAGATGATGCTTCCCGCAACGTCTGGACTAACTGAGTTGAGGATCCATGAAAGAACCATATGATTGCAGTGTTCACATGATGAAAAATTATCATAATTGATTTTTGGTATGTTGATTGTTCCATTGATGAAGTTGATCTTGTTCTTTGCGCTTAATGCTATATGCATTGCACGGCTCCATTGTCCGTAATTATTTACATCTAGAAGTTTTGAGACTAGAACAAGACTAGGACGATCAAACGGGTGTAATGTGAAATGATCCATTGGTGGAGTGTTTGGCTTCTCTTTATTGGAGGTGTTGTATCCCATGTTTGCAGTGGAAATCTCAAAAGAACATTATTACTTTATGTTCTCTGATACCATAAAAATAAATGAATTTAGGAGTAGAAAATTATATGTATTGTTTCATTAGTATTCTAGTTAATATATACACAAATAGTACAATTTTACAATTAATGTAACATCTCGACTTTTCAAAACAATGTGAATAAACCAGAGCAGAAGACTCAAGAAAAAGATAACATCTTTATTTAATTTAAAACAAATAACCTTTGTTCGCGAACAATTTATTTAAAAAAATATGACTTCTAAATAAAGTTTAATGATATAAAATATCATTATAAAACCATTAACTAAGTACCCAAAAGACAACATAAAATCCAAGTTCAGAGACTTAAACCCATGAATAAGATGAAAGAATGACTATGACGCCGTCTTTCACAATCTAAACCAACCTTTCTTCGATCCCTCATCGTTTGCCAGCTCCTTTCCTTTATTACCTGAAAAAAAAATAATGTAGCATCATGAGGCTACGCCCAATGAGTAAATAAATAGCAAAGAAAAACAATGCCTTGACACGCCCTAGAATTTGCTAAGTCTAGATAAACTCATTTCACAATCCAAGGTCATGGTCTACTTGAGAATTATCAACTTCACTTTTCCAATCTCATCATCAGCAAATACATATAACCCTCGAGTTATATTAACCAATCAAACTTATCTCGCATACTAGTCCATCGATTACTCATAACCCACAAGTTATATCTCAAATAATTCATAACCTTCAAGTTACAACTCAAACAATTCATAACCTTCAAGTTACAATTGCTATAAATTTTCCACATTCATCAAACACTTGGTATTCTTCTATATACCGAACTCCAAACTATATTCTCAACAACTTCCAACTCAACGCCTCATATATAACTCACAAGTTATATCTCCATAATTCGTAATCACAAACACTTGGTATTCTTCTCAGTACCCGCAAGTATTGAGCGAACCTACTTGTAATAGTTTAAACACAAATTTTCACAATTTAAACTTTTACGCATATTATCTTTTATGTATAGCTGGTACATAAAATGTACATAAAATGAACCTACCCCGTAAAAAAATTATTTAAGCAATGTATTACAAAAATAATATTTGCGGCATATATTCTTCACTTAGCTTGGCCCTACTTAATGCAAACCTACATTGTATTCACTATTGATTAACGCATTAATCAATACGAACCTCCCACACAGTCATACACATGCATTTTAAACACAATTAAAGATATCGATATAAAGACAATATTCTATCATACCGCACAATCTTAATCAATGAAAAAAACACAGTATAAATTATTACCCAAAACAAAGTAAGCACTAAATCAGCTCTAATCTCATCCAAAAGCTACTAAATAACATCCAATAATTTAAGCTAAACTCCCAAATCACATATCCTATCATTCTCGCTTAAGACTAGGTCTCAACTTACATCAATATCAACATTTTTTTACCTAAATTCCAAAAAATTCCAAAAATATATATATATATTTTTAAAACTCCATAAAATAATATTCCAAGCATACTAAAAACATACTTTCTCATCACAAATAACTATTTAAGAAATCGGGTTTCCCCAATTCGTTGTTAACTCAACAATCTATCTACTCACCTTGTAGCTTAGTGTAATTTCCAAAACTTTACTTTTCACAATCACAACCTGAAATATAAAAAAATTTCTAACGTATCAAAAATTAATCCAAACTAAAATAAAATAAGCATCAACAATAATTAGGTAACAATTAAAAAAAAAGTTATATGGTCTTGAGAGCAAAAGGTCCTCTCGATTTTTTAGCCAAACCGAACGAGATTTTTTGGGATTCCATTTGCTTGGCTTCAATTGGTTTGTCAATGGGTTTTAATTTGGATCAATTTAGAATTAAAAACAGTGGGTTAGGGTTCTTGGGTTGGAAAGTCAAGAATACAAAAATTAGCGGTGAAACCAGTTCAGTTCGGTTTTGTAACGCCCCGTTACTTTTGGAGGTAATTTTTTTTATTTTAAATAAAGTATTTAAGTTTAGTTTAAACTTAGTAATTTCGATTTTAGTAGTTATTTTCGTCCGAAAGTCTTTTCAATCCTTTTATGACTTAAAATTAGTTTCGGTGACATTAATAATTATTAACGGGCCAATTAATAATTATTAATCACCTTTAGATTATTTTAAGACCTTCGGGTTTCATATTTTTAATCAAATCATTTAAAAGGGATGTATACGTCATTTTCCAATTTCTTAAAAAAAATCACTATTCACTTCCATCTTCATTAAATAGTCAACCAAAGTCAAATTAAATGCATTCATCTTTTCTCTTCCCCTTGCCTTGGCCGAAACCCTCCCTTTCTCACCCTCTCATCTTGGCTTTTCTTAATTACTCAGTGGATCGCCATAATTCCTGTTCCGTTGAATAGCACTCATCCCGAGGATCGATTCTAACCTAACAATCGAGGTTTTCATCGATTTTCTACAAGCCTCAAGGTATGATAAAGTTTCTAAATTCAAGCTTTGAATAGTGTTTTAATGGAGGTTGAGATTGAAATCTTCAAATTCACACACCGAAGCTTGAAGATTTCAATCGAGGAAGTTGTTTTATGCAATTTTAGAAACTTCCTGTAACGTCCCGTTACTTTTGGAGGTAAATTTTTTATTTTATTTTAAATAAAGTATTTAGTTAGTTTAAACTTAGTAATTCGATTTTAGTAGTTATTTTCGTTCGAAAACCTTTTTAAACTTTTAAACCTTTTACTACTTTAAATTAGTTCCGGTGATATTAGTAATTTGATTTGAGTATTGACTCGTGTAATTCAAGCGGTTTATGTTTAGTAGTTTAGTGGAACTTTATCTAACTTACTAGGGAGCTTGACGAATTCTACGAGGTTATGTGATATGGCACATGATAGTATGTGATACGCTCCATACGGTATCATGGTGCGAGGTTATGTGATATGGCACATGATAGTATGTGATACGCTCCATACGGTATCATGGTGCGAGGTTATGTGATATGGCACATGATAGTATGTGATACGCTCCATACGGTATCATGGTGCGAGGTTATGTGATATGGCACATGATGGTATGTGATACGCTCCATACGGTATCATGGTGCGAGGTTATGTGATATGGCACATCATGGTATGTGATACGCTCCATACGGTATCATGGTGCGATGATTTGTGATATAGCACTATACACGCTGTGGTAAGGGTGGCATTCGAAGATTTGAGTGTGTATGGATGTGTTATTATTGTTATCATTATTATAGTACTATACACGCTGTGGTAAGGGTGGCATTCGAAGATTTGAGCATGTATAGATGTGTTATTATTGTTATCATTATTATAGTACCTACACATGTGGTGATACGGGTGGCATTTGAAGATTTGAGCATGTGTGGTTGTGACATTATTAGTACTTAGTGTATTACATTCTTTTACTTGTATCTTGGATTGATTATTTCTTTTATGATGATAGAATGATATCGAGGAAATACATGACTTATAAAGTTGTTGAGCTACGTAGATGAGAAAGTTATCTTGTATGTTGATTATATGTGGATTTTGGAATGTGGAATGGGTAGTAAAAGTGAAATCTAGGCCTTTGGACACGATTTCTGACATGAAATGTTGTTCATAGGATTACTTGCTTTCATTTTATTCTCACTAGCATTTTTATGCTAATGTTGCTACAATTACAATTTTTCAGGTAAGACTCGTGGTAGAGGACGAGGTAGAGGAGGTGGCACTGCGTGACCGATCGAGATAATGAATGGACAGGAACGCAACTGATTTTGAGAGTAGCATTCTTGAATGCTCATGAACATTGCATTTCTTTTATTTGTTACATTTTGAGCTCGATGGAGCGTTTGTATATATGTTTTGTACTTTGAACTTCCTTTAGCATTTACATCATATCATGGAAGGTTTAATTTAGTATTATTGCTTTTCTGGAAAAACTGGGTTGTAAACAGGTTTTGGTTTATCCGAATTTTAAACGGACCCATGCTGTTTTTCTGTAAAATCTAGATTTCTGCTGCGCATTTGTTTAAATGGATTTTACGAAAAATCGGGTCGTTACACTTCCCTAAACCCTAAAATCAAGTTTGAGTTGAAAACCCGTCCCGTGTTAATTTCTCTCACTTGACCAAGATTAGGGTGTTTAGTTTGCTATGATTTTACGTTTTACTTAATTTTTCGGAAATTGATTATTATGTAAAACCCTAAAATAAGGTGACCCATTGATATCTCGGTTTTCAAAGTATTCTAAATCAACCCGAAACGCCTCTAAAGTACATAAAAGCCAGAAAACCGAACCTGAGCCCTTTTATTCCTTGTAGGGCCTAGAGCATGCCTAGGCTCTTTCGCCGTGTTTTCGTTGTTTTATGCATTTAAATGTCGTTTGCTCGATTTTCTGATAATTAATGATTGTAGGGTGTATTTGATATGTAGGTTTGTGATCGATTGCGTGACTTTGACTCCGGCACTTTGGAAGCTTGGATTTCACATCCAAGGTGAGTTTAAAATGGAAGTTAGTAATTTTATGAATTATGTTTCATTACGTTATTGTTTATCGAGGTTAAGAGGGAACTAACTTCCGGAAGTTATACTTGGTTGGTGACTTTAAACTCGGATGTGAGTGGAGTAGTTTTGGTGTTCTTATGAATTTGGAAGTACAAGAGGAGACATGAGTGGTTTGGAAGTCTTGTAAGATGAATTGGAGATTTTAGATGAAAGTGGATGAATAAGGAACTTTAAGTGATTTGGGAGTCAAAGCGGCTTAGAAATTACACTTGAGTATTGACTCGTGTAATTCAAGCGGTTTATGTTCTTTATTAGTTTAGTGGAACTTTATCTAACTTACTAGGGAGCTTGGTGGATTCTATACGATACTTGTGTTACGGCACATGATAGTATGTTGATACACTCCATACGGTATCATGGTGCGATGATATGTGATACGACACATGATAGTATGTTGATACGCTCCATACGATATCATGGTGCGATGATATGTGATACGGCACAAGATAGTATGTTGATACGCTCCATACGGTATCATGGTGCGATGATATGTGATACACCACATGATAGTATGTGACGCCCAACGGACAGGTGCGAGGTGATACGGCACATGATAGTATGTTGATACGCTCCATACGGTATCATGGTTTGATGGTTTGTGATACGGCACATGATAGTATGTTGATAAGCTCCATACGGTATCATGGTGCGATGATATGTGATACGGCACATGATAGTATGTTGATACGCTCCATACGGTATCATGGTACGATGATATGTGATACGGCACATGATAGTATGTTGATACGCTCCATACGGTATCATGGTGCGATGATATGTGATACGGCATATGATAGTATGTTAATACGCTCCATACGGTATCATGGTGCGATGATTTGTGATATGGCACGTGGTATGTCGACTTCGGTCCATACGGTACTATGATACGATGAAACTTGTTTGGTAACAAAGATAGTTAGTAATACAACTACATAATCTTTAGAATTGTATAGTAAGACTTAGTAATAACAGGTACTTTTACTTTAAGTCTTAATATTATTACTTTTCAGGAAGTATATTATGTATGTTGATTATATGCGGAATTTGGAATGTGGAATGGGTAGTAAAATTGAAATATAGGCTTTTGGACACAATTTCCGATATGGAATTTGGTTCATAGGATTACTTGCTTTCATTTTACTCTCACTAGCATTTTTATGCTAATGTTACTACAATTACAATTTTTCAGGTAAGACTCGTGGTAGAGGACGAGGTAGAGGAGGTGGCGCCGCGTGACCTATCAAGACAATGAATGGACAAGAACATATATGGTTTTGGGTGAAACATTCTTGAATGCTCATGAACTTTTCACTACTTTTATTATGTTTCATTTTGAGCTCGACGGAGCAATTGTATATATTTTGGAGTTTAAAACTTTCTTTAGAAGTTTCATCATAATATGGAATGCGCATTCCAGGTTTATTGCTTTTTCTGAAAAATTGGGATGTAAACAGGTTTTGGATAATCCAATTTTTAAACGAACCCATGCCGTTTTTTTGTAAAAATCTTATTTTCCACTATGCATTTAAATTTAAAAGATTTAACGGAAATCGGGCCGTTACAGGTTTATAATGGGAACCTTCTGATCCTTCTTGTTTCCTCACTTTGCTTTTCCCCATTTTCTTCTTCCTACTGCTCTCTCCTTGCAGATTCTCATCGCCTCCTTGCTCAACATTCGACATTCTTTGATCGAATGAGAACTATTGCAATGAAATTCACAGTACTTTTCTGGATTACTTTTGGCATAATGACTTCGCGTGTCCTCCTTTGGCCCCTTCAAGTCAGTCTGATGTACCAGAATGGGAGCATTATCTTCCTCATTTTTTGAGCAATCTTTCCTATCAGCCCATATCTCTCCTACCTCTCTAGGGCTTCTCGTACTTCTAGTTCTTTGACTCATACCTTTTTTCACAAGAAGTATGTTGATCCTTTTCACTTGTACGGAGTTCGTATGCCATCCTTACTGATTCTTCTATAGAGATCCATTTTGACGCTCTCTCCAACGCTTCTTTCATAGTCCGAGGAGAGAACTTATTGAAGGATCTCCGGAGCTAATGGTTTGGATGTATTGCCCTTGCGAAGGCCGACGCTGCGTCTTTATCTCGACAGTTGAGAATTTCTAGTTTCACCTTTATGAACATGCAGATGAAGTCCTTCAGCAATTCGTCCTTCCTCATCAAGACGTTGTAAAGGTCCTGGTTAGACTTCGTGTATTTCTTGCACACGATGTAATTGTTAGGAATGGTGTCCTAGAACTTGTAATTATTTAAGTATAATAATTTATTTTTAATAAATTGAATAAATAAACATAAGTTCTTTATATTATCTAGATTGATTCAATTGAAGATATTAGGAATATATGGAAATATATAAATATCAAACATTCAAATAGTAAAACCCTAAGTTACTCTTATGAAATCACGACTTAGTATGTGAGTCATACGAGAGGATTAAAGTCGAGATGAGTAACTTAAAAGTGTCTACAGTAAATGGATAACGTTTGGGAACCTTATCCTGGTAACACTGTTGATAGCTTCGCATTTTGTTTATAGAAAAATGATCTAATCCTGATCATTCATGTGGGATACATGAAATGGAAGTATCATATGCAATGTTGATTGTATAAGACAGGACCACGATGTTCGATCAAATTTCTCATTAGTACCGTTTATGAGAAATGATCGAATATCAAACTAAGTTTATCAACCGTGATAGATCTCAATCCTGAGTGAAATGCGGACTCCTATTTATGGAGTTATGTTCTTTGATTCACATGGTTGAGAGCGATCTGTAAGAACGCTCAATACACTCCTGTTTTGGGAACATGGCTAGATAAGTAGCTAGGAACTCATTTACACGAGATGGAATTCATAACTTTCCTAAAGAATTAACCAGGTATCGGTGCGATACCTAACCATTCCAGGAACTTTAGGAAGCTCCTTGATGTACCGATTCAAGACATGAACAAGTGGCGCCACGACTTCTATTGATGACAGAAGTATATTATCTATAGTTCGACTAAAGATAATGTTCATTGGAGAATCAGCGGGAACACAAGGATAAAGCGGTAATTACAGGGGCAAAACGGAAAATCTTATCCATCTGTAATTATGAGTGTTCCACGTGAAGGATAATATCACAGATATAAATAAAGATAAACTAAATGGACAATAACTCATCTATAGTGAGGAGAGTTCAGCTATGAATCTATAGTGGAATTATTCATAGTTAGATAATAAGTAATTAACTGATTATGTGTTAATCACTTAATTGACTAATTATTAAGCCCATGATCTATAGGTCCATCGGGTCCCTATGCTAGCCCAAATATCGTATTCGCGAAATCAAGTAGAAGAAATGGAAAGTTTAAGTAAAGTGAATTACTTAAATAGGCAATATTAATTGTTTAAATATTGAGTATATTTAAACGGTAATTAATATAAACATTATTAATTGTTTAAATAATGAGTTTATTTAAACATAAAATTAATAATGAAATATTATTAATTAGACATTATTAATTATTTAAATATTGAGTATATTTAAATGATAATTAATAATTGAAATTAATTGACAATTATTAATTGTTTAAATAATTAATTTTATTTGAACAGAAATTAATAATTAAAATTAATTAATTAATATTAAAATATTATCAATAGAGTTATTAATTAAATAATGAGTTTATTTAATGGAAATTAATAATTAAAATATTTATTATTAATTATTTAAATAATGAAAATTATTTAAATGGAAATTAATAATTAAAGATAATTTGATAATATTTAGTCGGGAGAAAATATTAATATTATTAATTATTTAAATAAAATATTTTATTTAAATGATAATTAATAAATAAATAAATTAAGTTGGACTTATTAATTTAAGAGAGAGTTTCAAGCCCAATTGAATTAATGAACCCAATTGCAATTGGCCCAAAATAATTAATTAAATAAATTTGATTTATTAATTATTTATTATTAATTTTGGGCATCATAGATAATTTGTAGGAGATAATTATTTGAATTATATCCTATAATAATTATATAGATTTATTTACCCAAGATAAATAAAATAAAGAAAAGAAAATATTCTCTTACTTATCTATGACATTTTAGAAATACCAAGATAAAGGAAAGAGATAATTCTTTTTTCTTTTTGTATTTATCTCCATGGATTAATCCTAATGTGATTAGGATTCCTATTTTCTTATAAAAAGGAGGCTTGGGTCATTCATAAATCACACAATTCAATTCCTAAGAAATTTAGAATTCTCTCTTTCTCCTTCTCCCCCCTTGGCCGATTTTCCCTCTTGATATTGGGAAGAAAAATATTTTTTCTTCTTCCCAATTTCTTCTAAAGTTCGATCTCACAATCGTGTTTCGTTTGATCGATCGGGATATAGCGTAGAAGATCTGGTGTTGCTGAGGATTTGATGCTGTAAAGAAACCTCCAACCGATTCTCCATATTTTACTCAATGTAAGTAAAAGGTTTTAATTTTCGAAAAAACTAGCATGAATCTACATGTTTTTATCACAAATTGCATGATGTTAATAGATCCGTTATTAAATATTAATAAATTTACTAAATAAATTTCCGCTAGTTTAGTAAATCATCCCTTCAATTGGTATCAGAGCTAATTTTAATTATCATGCAAATTTGTATTTTTTCGAAAATTTGTTGGGTTGCATAAAAATCGTTTTGTATGTTTTTATTGTGCTATATAACTTGTGAGGTTTGCTAATTTTTTAGGATTCTGAGGCACTTAGGATTTTAAGTTTTAGTAGAAAATTTGTAAACCCTAATTTTAGGGTATAGGAAAAATTTATAATTTTCCCATACCAAAGGAGGCAAAAATCGTCTACATCAAGGAAGGAAGAGATGAAATTTTTTTCCCCACCATTCCATGAGGTCCACGCCCAAGGAGAGAGAAAAGATGAGATATGGTAAGATATTTTATCATAATTATCTTGTTATCTCAATTTAAAATTTTAAATATTTAAGATAAGGATAAAATCTTTTTAAGATTATCTCTCTATCTTAAATTATGAATTTAGAAATTGATATAAGATTATATGGAAAATATTTTCTTTATTTTTTTTCCATATAATTAAAAGATAATTATTTTAAAACAAGTATTTATGGAAATATTATGGGAGATGATATTGCCTCCATAAATACCCTATTCACGCCTACACCATGGAGGAGAGAGAAAGTTGAAGCCTCAAGTTCTACAATGGAAGATTTAAATTAAGTTGTAATTTAATTTTTTTGTTTTAGAAATAGTGCCAAGAATAACGGTCAATTTAGCTATTTATTATTTAAATTGTTTATATGTATGATATAATTGCTTTTAAATAATATTCATGCATAAGAGTATGTCATGTAGAAAATCCCACCATAGGTTGTATGATTTTAATTAATTATACATACATGCATCATGATATAATATGTGTTATTATTTGCTAATGTATGTGAAGCATGCCATAATTTTATTTTATAAAGTGTTATTATCGAAAAATTATGTATTTTATTCTAATTGTTTTTGGAATTAAAAGCATGCTTATTTAGTTAAAATTCAAAAGTTAAATCTAGTTTAAAAGTTGAATAGAAACTAAATGAATTATCTGTAATATGGAATTATTGTTTAAACAATTGGGCCAAAATCCATATAAGATAAACAAATAGAATCTTTTAATTAAGGGTTAATTAAAAATTAATAATTGAGATTAATTAAATTGAACGGATCTTTGGCGAGAAAGCTTTGCCCAAGCGATGAGGTTTCATAAAGTTCCCCTAACACGAGCGCCTCTAACTGGAAGCGATCTGGGAGAAAATTTCAAATTAATAAATCGAAATTATTAAGACGGCTCATAATGTGATTAGTTTTAATTAGGAAAACTTGAACAATCACATTTATAAAATTAATTTAACCAATTTAAGAGTTAAAGTTGATTAGGTTAATTAAAACTTGAATTAATGAATTAGCCTGAATTAATCTAAGTTATGAAACCCTAACTTAAAATATTAAGTGGGAGAAGGACACATGTCAATGTATCCTATGGTCTCCACTAATGGGCTCAAAACGTGAGATTTATACATGGCCTCTGTAACACTGCTGCAGGTGTTCATTCCCATAGGAAGGTTCTATTGTATAAATCAATATCAAGTTGGGTCTCCCGAAAGGGATAAAGAATTTTAAATTGAGTTGAAGACTGAATCTACACTTTGTAGACACTCTTCATATTTTATTTAAAAGACTAAATTAGTGGGTCACACTTAAAAAGAAATTTGGTAAAGTTTGTTATCAAAATTCTTGACCAAACACACGGTAAACAATGACATAGGAATATGAGTTATTCTGGAGATGTCAATTGTTCGAGTGGCATCTCATTTTAATGATGGTAACTGACCTATCATTCGACGACACTTCGCCGGTATCATTAAAATATCGTGACATAGTAACATGTTTTAGGGCTTTTCTGTTCATTAATATGTTCGCTGTAACGTCCCATTAATTTGAGATAAAAAAAAATTATTTATTTATTTTATTTTAATTTAAGTAATTAAAGTTTATTTATTTATCCTTAAATTAGAATTTTGTAGTTTATTTCGGTTTTAATCTTTTAATTGATCTTTTTCGTTTATTTTCGTTTTAATGGTATTAATAATTATTAACGGGCCAATTAATAATTATTAATCACCATTGGGATAGTTTAAGATCATCGGGTTTTGTTTATAAGCTAAAAGTCATAAAAAGGGCAATTTCGTAATTTCCAAACAACCTAAATATCTAGATATTTTTCTACTCATCTTCTTTAACTATCCTTGACTTCAAAGTTGACCAAAATCATCTTCCAACTTCCCTCCCAACCCGTGGGCTTCAAAGAGAGAAAAGGAGAATTTGTTTTTCATTCGTTTCTTGCCGATCGACTTGATTCCGAGTCCATTGGAAAGGTATCGGTCCTACGATCCTTTTCCACCTAACCTTCGTACTTGCCACTCGTGTTTTGCGGAGTTCTCGGTAAGTTTCTCTTGAAACCCTAAGCTCCAAATAGTGTTTTAATGGAGTTTTCTCGATTTCGTGTTGTAGAACTCGGTGTTTGTAAACTCGGGAGTAGTTTTACGTGTTTTTGGAAACTATCCCTTAACCCTAAAATTGAGTTTCAGTCGAAACCCTTCCCATTTGAAATTTACCCTTTTGGGATTGAAAATGGGTTAGAAATTATTTAAATGGAAATTAATAATTAAATATAATTTGATAATATTTAGTCGGGAGAAAATATTAATATTATTAATTATTTAAATAAAATATTTTATTTAAATGGTAATTAATAAATAAATAAATTAAGTTGGACTTATTAATTTAAGAGAGAGTTTCAAGCCCAATTGGATTAATGAACCCAATTGCAATTGGCCTAAAATAATTAATTAAATAAATTTGATTTATTAATTATTTATTATTAATTTTGGCCATCATAGATAATTTGTAGGAGATAATTATTTGAATTATATCCTTTAATAATTATATAGATTTATTTACCCAAGATAAATAAAATAAAGAAAAGAAAATATTCTCTTATTTATCTATGGCATTTTAGAAATACCAAGATAAAGGAAAGAGATAATTCTTTTTTCTTTTTGTATTTATCTCCATGGATTAATCCTAATGTGATTACGATTCCTATTTTCTTATAAATAGGAGGCTTGGGTCATTCATAAATCACACAATTCAATTCCTAAGAAATTTGGAATTCTCTCTTTCTTCTTCTCCCCCCTTGGCCGATTTTCCCTCTTGATATTGGGAAGAAAAATATTTTTTCTTCTTCCCAATTTCTTCTAAAGTTCGATCCCACCATCGGGTTTCGTTTGATAGATCGGGATATAGCGTAGAAGATCTGGTGTTGCTGTGACGACCCGTCACTTTTAAATAAATTAAATTAGAGAAAACAGCCGAAGTCTTTTATTTTAAGAAAATTGGCGTGATTATGTTTGAAAATAGGCTAGCCAAAACCTGTTTACATCTTAAATTCAAATATCTAAAAACACAAGGAACAATAAGTTCCTATCAGGAGTTCAAAATGATTTATAAACATAAAAGTAAAGACGAAAGCTCTTAAGAGCCATTTACAAATATACAACTCCAAAATTATATAAAATTCACAAAACCATGTACATGGATTTTTACAACTACTTAGTCCATCTCGAAATCATCAACCTCTCGATCAAGCGCGCACCAGCTCCTCTCCCACGATCCCAAACATTACCTGAAATGTTTGTAATATCATGAGCTAACAAACTAAGCCCAGTGAGAATAATAAGAATAAAAAGTAAAAATAGACCTCAAACTCGCATTTAGATTTGTGTCCAAATAATTTGACACCAATCACTCCTAAAGTCCTCCAACTCTAGGTAATTTCATTTTATATTCTCTAAAGGATGATATTACTAATAATCATAGTCAATACTCATCCATTATCATTGTTATAACGTAAGTAAGAAAGTAAATATGCTTTGCACAACATACAACTCCTCGATTCTCTCTTTCATCTATCATAAACATGAATGCATGAGAGCATCCCGTAAGATTTCGCATTTGCCCTTTTGTGCGTGAATGAAGGTAATGCGGACATCCCATAGGCTCCCATTCAACCTTATGCATGAGGAAGTAATGCGTACATCCCGTAGGCTACCATTCAACTCCCTATGCATGAAGAAGTAATGCGTACATCCCGTAGGCTACCATTCAACTTCTTTTCTTTCACATTCTTTCTTTTCTCTGAAGGTGATGTGAACTCCACGTAGGGTTCATCAATCTTCCTTCTTTTCTCTTTCACTTTCATTTCTTTTTCACTTTCGTTTCTTTTTCACTGAAGGTAATGTGAACTCCACGTAGGGTTCATCATTCTTCCTTCTTTTCTCTTTCACTTTCTTTTCTTTTTCACTTTCATTTCTTTTTCACTTACGTTTCTTTTTCTGAAGGTGATGCGGACACTACCCGTAGGCTCCAACATTCTTCCCCCTTCTTTTCTTTCTCACTTTCATTTCTTTTTCATGAATGGTGTGAGAATGGTATGATGCAATATGATATGCATATGCTTGCATATCCTTGTAAAAGTAAATAAGTAAAGTGCGGAATTAAAGTAGTCGATACAAGCATAAAGTACAAGGCATAAAGTAAAGGACATAAAGTAAATGACATAAAGTAAAATAGATAAGCATCTCGAACGAATGATATGTAAATCGAACTCCGCTACATTAATAAAAGTACAATCTATCTTAACGATTAACCTATACCTTCCAGGATTCTAAACTTCCCATAATAATCTGAGGTTATATTAACCGTTCTAAAATACAACTTGGATCTTTTAACCTCCAATGATCCAACCTAAGCTTCGAAACGAATCTAACTTAGAATCATCTAAGATTCAATACTTTCCTCAAGAACTCCTAAGTTCCCACTTAAAGGATTAACTTCTAATCCTAAGGGCACTAACTCACATCCCTCTAATCTTAGATTCAGATTCTAGTCTTAGTTTCAAATGCTACAAACCTTCATACTCATTCGCTTTCTATAGTTACTTTAAATCCTAACTATTCTCACCTTAGCCAAATAAGATTTCGCTCCAAGTTTCCGAAAGCACGATCAAACAATGATCCGAAACACCTACAATTAATTACATCTAACAATTAATAAATAAACATACATTGATCAATTAACATCTAAAAGCTCAAAACAACGAACAACACCATAAACCCCACTACGAGGCTCTCGGCCCCCCCATGAAAAGTGGGTCTCGGGTTTGGTTTTCCGGCTTTTAGGTACTTTAGAGGTGTTTCGAGTTGGTTTTAAGCAATTTTGAAGTTCTCGATTTCAATGGGTATCGATGATAAGGGTTTTTGAACGTTATTCCATTTCTCGAATTGAATTTAAATAAACAATAATTCAACAATAAATAACCCATAATCAAACCTAAAAAGGTAAATTTCAAACGGGAAGGGTTTCGACTGACACTCGGTTTTAGGGTTAAGGGAAAGTTTCCAAAAACTCTTAAAACTACTCCCGTATTTACAAACACCGAGTTTCCCAACAATAAATCGAAGAATCAAAATGAAAACTCCATTAAAACACTATTTGGAGCTTAGGGTTTGAATATGAACTTACCGAGAACTCCATGGATCTCGAGAGAAAAGCATGACGGTTAGGTGGAAAAGAATCCTAGACTGAGAGCTTCCGATGCAACCGAAATCGAGCCGATCCGCCGAGAAACGAGCAAAACCCAAAAAATCTCCTCCCCCCCCTCATAGCCACGGTTTTGGGATGAAAAAGGATGAGAAAAATGAAGATTTTTGGTCAAAGGGGTATATTTAAAGATGAATGAATAGTGTTTTGATATTTTTAAGAAATCGGAAATGACGGTTGCGTCCTTTTTTGACTTTTGACTTCTAAATTGAAACCCGAAGCTCTTAAATAAATCTAAAGGTGATTAATAATTATTAATAATTATTAACGTCACCGAAGCAAAATTTAAAGTATTAAAACGATTAAAAGAATTTCGGGCGAAATTAACTACTAAAATCGAAATTACAAAAATAATAATTAAACTAAATATGTAAATTGAAATAATTCAATAACTAAATAACATTAAATAAAATAAATAAATAAAATAAAATAAATTTCACTTCAAAATAACGGGACGTTACAGTTGCTGAGGATTTGATGCTGTAAAGAAACCTCCAACCGATTCTCCATATTTTACTCAATGTAAGTAAAAGGGTTTTAATTTTCGAAAAAACTAGCATGAATCTACATGTTTTTATCACAAATTGCATGATGTTAATAGATCCGTTATTAAATATTAATAAATTTACTAAATAAATTTCCGCTAGTTTAGTAAATCATCCCTTCAATTGGTATCATAGCTAATTTTAATTATCATGCATAAAAATTGTTTTATGTATGTTTATATAAATTGTGCTATATAAATTGTGGAGGTTTGCTAATTGACTGTTTAGGTATTCTTGAGGCACTTAGGATTTTAAATTTTAGTAGAAAATTTGTAAACCCTAATTTTAGGGTATAGGAAAAATTTGTAATTTTCCCATACCAAAGGAGGCAAAAATCGGCTACACCAAGGAAGGAAGAGAAGAAATTTTGTTTCCCCACCATTCCATGAGGTCCACGCCCAAGGAGAGAGAAAAGATGAGATATGGTAAGATATTTTATCATAATTATCTTGTTATCTCAATTTAAAAATTTAAATATTTAAGATAAGGATAAAATCTTTTTAAGATTATCCCCCTATCTTAAATTATGAATTTAGAAATTGATTGTAACGACCCGAACCCGTTAAATTCTTTAAATTCAAATGCACAGCGGAAGACTCGATTTCTAAAGAAAAACGGCATGGGTTCGTTTAAAAATCGAATAATCAAAACCTGTTTACAACCCAAATTCCAGAAAAAGCGATAAATCGGGAATTTCGCATTCCAAAAGATATTTAGACCATAAAACATAGACATATTTTACACAAATACCCTTTCGGGCTCAAAAAGACACAAGTTATGTAAAGATGGAATAATTACAAGCATTTCAATGAATGCTAAACAAAATGAGTTTTCTTTTAGTATTGTCCATACACCCTCTCGATCGTCACCTGGCTCCACCTCCTCTACCACGCTTCTTAACTCGAGGTTTACCTGAAAATTTTAAGTGTAGCACCATTAGCATAACATGCTAGTGAGAGTAAAACGAAAGCAAGTACTCCTATGAACAAAATCTCATAACCGAAATCGTGTCCAAAGGCCTAAAATGCCCAATACTACTCACATCCACACTTCCAAATTTCCATACAATCAATCGATAGTAGAATGTCACCCATACATATCAATACCATGAGATAGAAAAAGAATAAAGACTTAAAGTAAAACTAACATTCACAACTAAGTCTCACTACACGTTTCTAAGAATCGGTAAAAATAACATTAACTATCCTTATTACCAAACAAGTTTCATCGTATCGTGCTATTGTATGGATCGAAATCAACATACCACGTACCATATCACAACCATCGCACCATGATACGTATGGAACCGAATCAACATACTATCATGTGCCTTATCATAGATCATAATACCATGGTACGTACGGATCCGAATCCACGTACTACCATGTACCATATCTCAATCATCGGTTATCAGGACTTTCACCATTTCAGGTATCAGGAATTTCACCATTTCGGATATCAAGAATTTCACCATTTCGGATATCAGGAATTTCACCATTTCGGATATCAGGACTTTCACCATTTCAGGTATCAGGAATTTCACCATTTCGGATATCAGGACTTTCACCATTTCAGGTATCAGGAATTTCACCATTTCGGATATCAGGACTTTCACCATTTCGTATCGGGAATTTCCACCATTTCGTGAATTTCACCATTTCGGGTTCAATTTCACCATTTGATCAGGACTTTCACCATTTCAGGTATCAGGAATTTCACCATTTCAAGTATCAGGAATTTCACCATTTCAGGTATCAGGAATTTCACCATTTCACAACATGATACGTATGGAATCGAATCAACATACTATCATGGCCACTTTACAAACTGTTAAGCTTTCTAAAAGTTAGTTAATCTCAAAGAATCCTACTAAGCTATTACGAAGCCTAACTATCTAGATTACACGAGTTAACACTCAAGTGTATCACTTTAGCTACACTAACTTTCAACCACTCAAGTAACTCTCATTCCACTTTCCTCTATCATCTCCAATTCACTTTGTAACACTTTCAAACCACTCCGATGTTTCCTTTCCATCGAACTAAATATAGTTCCAAAATTCCTCCACTAACTTCCGAATTAAAGTCTCTAACCAAACTTAACTTCTAAGAAGCTAAATCTCGCTTAACTTCGATAAACAATAACATAATGAAACTTAATTCATAAAACAACTAACTTTCATTTTAAACTCACCTTGTAAATCAAGTCAACTCCGAAACACCGGTTGACCAAGAATCACGATCTATGCACGAAACCTATAATTAAATACACCTAAAGTATATTAATTAACCGAATCGAAGAACGATCGTCACGATACTAAAATAAAAGACAAAACAACCCGGAACTTATGCCAAGAGGCCCACGGCCCAAGGGAAAGGAAGAAAAAGAATTGTTTTCCGGATTTTAAGCACTTTAAAGACATTTTGGTTTGGTTTTGGGTACTTTGGAGGTTGGTAACCTTAATGGGTAATCGCAATTTAGGGTTTTGAGCATTAAACCATTTCCGAAACAAATAGAAAATAGCAAAAAACATAATAAACTACACCTCCTAAATCAAGCCAAAAGAAGGGAAACTACAAGGAACGAGTTTCCGGCTCAAACTTGGTTTTAGGTTTTAGGGAAAGTTCCTAAAAATGACTATAACAACTTTCCCGATTGATATCTTAAAGCTCCGGTGAACGAATTCGAAGATTACAACTCAATTCCACCATTAAAACACTATTCATAACAAAAATAAGAAACTTTAACATACCTTTAAGCCTCGATAAAACGAGCGAAAATTACGTTCGGTAGGTTGGAAATGATCTACGGGCCAAGGGCTTTCCAATGGTAGTAGAATCGAGACGATCTACCGAGAAATAAAGAAAATAAAAAAAAAAGGAGAGGGTTTTGTGGTTCACGGCATCAAGGGGAAGAAAGGAGCAGATTTTTTGTTCTAATTTTGGCTAAGTGTTGATATTTAAAGATGATGAATAGTGATTTTTTAGATATTTAAGAAATCGGGTAATGACGCCTACGTCCCTCTTTTGTTTTTGCTTTAAAAACCAAACCCGAAGCTTGTAAATAACTCTAAAGGTGATTAATAATTATTAATTGGCCCGTTAATAATTATTAATATCACCAAAACATAATTAAAGTACTAAAACGATTAAAAACTAATTCGGACGAAAAATAGCTACTAAAATAGAAGTTACTGAATTAAAACTAAACTTTAAAAGCTTTAATAATAAAAAAAAAATTTACCTCTAAAAGTAACGGGACGTTACATTGATATAAGATTATATGGAAAATATTTTCTTTATTTTTTTTCCATATAATTAAAAGATAATTACTTTAAAACAAGTATTTATGGAAATATTATGGGAGATAATATTGCCTCCATAAATACCCTATTCACGCCTACACCATGGAGGAGAGAGAAAGTTGAAGCCTAAAGTTCTACAATGGAAGATTTAAATTAAGTTGTAATTTAATTTTTCTGTTTTAGAAATAGTGCCAAGAATACCGGTCAATTTAGCTATTTATTATTTAAATTGTTTATATGTATGATATAATTGCTTTTAAATAATATTCATGCATAAGAGTATGTCATGTAGAAAATCCCACCATAGGTTGTATGATTTTACTTAATTATACATACATGCATCATGATATAATATGTGTTATTATTTGCTAATGTATGTATTTTATTTGCCATAATTTTATTTTATAAAGTGTTATTATCGAAAAATTATGTATTTTATTCTAATTGTTTTTAGAATTAAAAGCATGCTTATTTAGTTAAAATTCAAAAGTTAAATCTAGTTTAAAAGTTGAATAGAAACTAAATGAATTATTTGTAATATGGAATTATTGTTTAAACAATTGGGCCAAAATCCATATAAGATAAGCAAATAGAAACTTTTAATTAATGCTTAATTAAAAATTAATAATTGAGATTAATTAAATTGAACGGATCTCTGGCGAGAAAGCTCTGCCCAAGCGATGAGGTTTCATAAAGTTCCCTTAACATGGAGCGCCTCTAACTGGGAGCGATCTGGGAGAAAATTTCAAATTAATAAATCGAAATTATTAAGACGGCTCATAATGTGATTAGTTTTAATTAGGAAAACTTGAACAATCACATTTATAAAATTAATTTAACCAATTTAAGAGTTAAAGTTGATTAGGTTAATTAAAACTTGGATTAATGAATTAGCCTGAATTAATCTAAGTTATGAAACCCTAACTTAAAATATTAAGTGGGAGAAGGACACATGTCAATGTATCCTATGGTCTCCACTAATGGGCTCAAAACGTGAGATTTATACATGGCCTCTATAACACTGCTGCAGGTGTTCATTCCCATAGGAAGGTTCTATTGTATAAATCAATATCAAGTTGGGTCTCCCGAAAGGGATAAAGAATTTTAAATTGAGTTGAAGACTGAATCTACACTTCGTAGACACTCTTCATATTTTATTTAAAAGACTAAATTAGTGGGTCACATTTAAAAAGAAATTTGGTAAAGTTTGTTATCAAAATTCTTGACCAAACACACGGTAAACAATGACATAGGAATATGAGTTATTCTGGAGTTGTCAATTGTTCGAGTGGCATCTCATTTTAATGATGGTAACTGACCTATCATTCGACGACAGTTCACCGGTATCATTAAAATATCGTGTCATAGTAACATGTTTTAGGGCTTTTCTGTTCATTGATATGTTCGCTGTAACGTCCCGTTAATTTGAGATAAAAAAAATTTATTTATTTATTTTATTTTAATTTAAGTAATTAAAGTTTATTTATTTATCCTTAAATTAGAATTTTGTAGTTTATTTCGGTTTTAATCTTTTTATTGATCTTTTTCGTTTATTTTCGTTTTAATGGTATTAATAATTATTAACGAGCCAATTAATAATTATTAATCACCATTGGGATAGTTTAAGATCATCGGGTTTCGTTTATAAGCTAAAAGTCATAAAAAGGGCAATTTCGTAATTTTCAAACTACCTAAATATCTAGATATTTTTCTACTCATCCTCTTTAACTATCCTTGACTTCAAAGTTGACGAAAATCATCTTCCAACTTCCCTCCCCACCCGTGAGCTTCAAAGAGAGAAAAGGAGAATTTGTTTTTCATTCGTTTCTTGCCCGATCGACTTGATTCCAGGTCCATTGGAAAGGTATCGGTCCTACGATCCTTTTCCACCTAACCTTCGTACTTGCCACTCGTGTTTTGCGGAGTTCTCAGTAAGTTTCTCTTGAAACCCTAAGTTCCAAATAGTGATTTAATGGAGTTTTCTTTGATTTCGTGTTGTAGAACTTGGTGTTTGTAAACTCGGGAGTAGTTTTACATGTTTTTGGAAACTATCCCTTAACCCTAAAACCGAGTTTCAGTCGAAACCCTTCCCGTTTGAAATTTACCCTTTTGGGATTGAAAATGGGTTAGAAATTAATGAATAAATGTTTATTTAAATTCAATTCGGGTAAGGGATTAATGTTCAAAAACCCTAATTATCGATACCCATTGAAATCGGGATTATCGAATTTTCTTAAAACCAACTCAAAACGTATTTAAATTGCCAAAAAGCCGAAAAACCAAACCCGAGACCCTTTTTATTGGGAGGGCCGAGAGCCTCCAAGGGGGAGGTTTAATGGATTTTCGTCCTTTTGTTTGTTTAGTCATTGTTTAATCGTTAGTTGTTTATTTATTAATTTTTGGGATATTAATCCTTTTGTAGGTGTTTTTGAACCGCTTGTTTGATTGCTCTTCCGGTGCTTAGGAGCGAAGTCTTCACTTTTACTAAGGTGAGAATAGTTAGAATTTAAAGTAACTTTAGAAAGCAAATAAGTGCGATGATTTGTAGAATCGGAAACTAAGATTAGAATCCAATCTAAGATTAGAGGGAGTGAGTTAGTACCTTAGGATTTGAAGTTAATCCTTTAAGCGAGAAACTTAGGATTTCTCGATGAAAGCCTCGGATCTTAGAAGATTCTAAGTTAGATTATTTTCGGAGTTTAGAATGGTTCATTGGAAGTTAAAGGATCCAAGACTTTGATAAAGAACGATTGATAGAACCTCGGATTATTGGAAGTTTAGAATCCTTGACGGTTTAGGTTAATCGTTATGTTTTGATTCTTTACTTTATTAACGAAGTTCGATTGATTTATCGTTCGTTCAGATTTTTTATTTATTTACTTTATGCCCCTTTTACTTTATGTTTGTTTCGGTTACTTTATTATTCGCGCTTTACTTTTTCTACCTTTGTAAGCATCTGCAAGCATAACCATAACATCTCGCATCATTGCAAAGAGAAAAAGAAAAGAAAGTGAGAAAGAAAAGAAGGGAAGAATGTTGGAGCCTACGGGTAGTGTCCACATCACCTTCAGAAAAAGAAAAGAAAATAAAGTAAAACTAAGAAAGAAGGTTGAATGGGTATCCTACGGGATGTACCTGTTACTTCTTCACGCATAGGGTTGAATGGGTATCCTACGGGATGTACCTATTACCTCATTCATGCATAAGGGTATATACGAACCCTACATTGCATGAGATTGATGGATTAGAGAATTGAGATGTTATATTTTATGCAAAGTTTACTTATTTCTTTTATTTATGTTATAACAAGAAATGGATGAGGTTTTGACCTCAAGAGTTAGTATTATCATATTTGAAGAATATGGATTAGAAGTACCTAGATTTTGGTGAATTCTAAGGAAGTTTGTGTCAGTTTAATTGGACACAAATCGAGTGCGAGTTTGAGGTCTATCTTTACTTTTTATGCTTATTATTCTCACTAGGCTTAGTTTGTTAGCTCATGATATTACAACCAATTTCAGGTAATGCCCTGGCTAGAGGCCGTGGAAGGGGAGATGGTCTTGCGTGATCGAGGGATGCCGACCTCGAGATGGACTTGTTTTTGTAAAGTATATGTAAATATTTTTGTGAATTTCAAGACTTTGATGTTGTATTTAGCTCATAAGAGCTTTTGATGTGGTTTTTATGATATGAATTATTTGAACTCCTGATTTGGGACTTAAAGTCCATGTGAATTTATTAGATTGAAAAATTAGGATGTAAACAGGTTTTCGGCATGCCAACTTTCAAACAAAACCACGCAAAATTTTCTTAAAATAAAAGACTTCCGCTGTTTTCTCTGATTTTAATTTATTTAAAAGTGACGAGTCGTCACATTCGCATTCATGCATCATATTTAATTATATGTCGAAACTTTGAGTATTTGAATGTTGAATGCATGTTAGATTATTAAGATAAAGTTTTTTTTAAATTTCATTAATATAGCATCTGTTTTAGTCACTATACTTGGAAAGAACAAACTGAACGATGAGAACTATGTTTCCTAGAAAAAGGAAATGAATAATTTAAGTAAAGCAGTTTACTTAAATAAACTGACAATATTAATGATTTAAATAATGAGTTTATTTAAATGGAAATTAATATCATTGTTATTAATTATTTAAATAATGTGTTTATTTAAATGGTAATTAATAATAAAATATTATTGATAAATAATTATTAATTATTTAGGTAATGTGTTTACCTAAATGGAAATTAATAATTAACATTTATTATTAATTTTAAATAACAGTGATTATTTAAAAGGATAATAGTAAATAACATATTTATTATTAATTTAAATAAAGTCGATTATTTAAATAGAAAATAATAAATATTTATTAATAATATACAAAATCGGAATATGATATTTTATTTAAATAATTGATTTATTGAAATAAATATCAAGAGTTAATAAATAAGATTTATTAATAAGGAAGAACCTATAATTGAATTAATGAATTCAATGGATTTTGGTTCAAATTATTTGAATTATTAAATACCAAAATCGACTCATATATAATATTTTAGGAAATAATTGTTGAATTATTTTGTGTAAAATAAATATATAAAAGAATGTTCAACCAAAGACAAATTAAACAAAGAAAAATTAGTTTTTCTTATTGATTTTATACACATAAAATCGGCACGTAAGATAAATAAGGAATAAAATTTGATTTTATTCTTGGCATTTATCTTGTATTTATTTTAATAGTATTTCCTAATTCGATTGGAAAACTGTTTTGCGTATAAATACAAACGTCTTGGTTGTTCATTCAAAAGCTTCTAATTTCAATTTTCGAAATTGAAAACTTTTCTTCTTCCTATTCTCCTTGTAACCAATTTTACAATAGTCTAAAAGGGAAGAAAATATTTCTCTTCCCAAACCATAGTTTTCGAGTTTAGTTTAGTTATCAATTTGTTTTTATTTTGAATTATGTAATAACTATTGGTTCTCATTTCGTATGAACCAAGTTTGGGAATATTTTAAATAAGAGTTATTTAGGTAGATATTCCTTTACAATTATATTACAAAGTTCCAAAGTGTGATTGGATGGTTATTTAAAATACTTAGTATAAAACAAATAAATTCCAAATCCAAATTCTAAACTCCGGTATATCTAAATGAGTTATAAGGTTTAAAAATGTTTAAATACTTAAGTCTAAAATTACTTAAATAAGTTAGAGGGATTAATCTCTTAAAGATGGTTCTCAAGGAGTTTGAGATGATAACCATATTAATCCACGAACTTATGGGATAAGTAAAATCGAATATCTTTTGATTTATCAAAGATAACTAGACTTAAACATCACTAAAGTTGGACATTTAGATGTTAGAACTTAAGTGATAAGTAAACATTAAATCGATTTCTTATATTCCAAACATTCGAGTTATTTAAAAGGATGTTTTAAAGGTAATAACCGATATGGAATAAACAAAACAGAATCGAAAGTAATAATTAGTGAATAATTGAATTCACAAATTATTAAAGAAAAGCTCAGTAAATCAGTGATACTGAAGTCTTTAAACCTTACTTAAGATATAAAAGAATTACAATGATTTTATTTCACAATAAAAACAAGTAGTTATTTAAAAGTTTAAATTGTTAAACTACTTGTAGAACTTTATTTGAGTGGGAGCGTCATAATACGAACCAAAGGACTTTCGAAGTCCAAGTGAAACTCATTGACTTTAAAATCAATGAATAAAGTTCAAAATAAGTGAAATAAAAATGACATGAATTTTCAATAGTTGAGTTGAAAAGGGTCACTTATACTTATACATTATTTTTGGAAATAATAAAAAGTATAGAATTGTAATCATTAAACAAATGAAAGTAACGGAGAATTACTTTGTAGTGGGAGCTTAAGAATTTTGAGAATCCTAGAACCAATGTGACTAAAATAAAATTTACAAATAGTATGTTAGTGCACATAGATAAAATGGGAGATTTTATGAGTTGCACGGTCTCAAATTCGAACATTAATTTACTTCCATGTAAGAATTCGACAAA
Source organism: Gynostemma pentaphyllum (assembly GCA_028015215.1). Classification (NCBI taxonomy): domain Eukaryota; kingdom Viridiplantae; phylum Streptophyta; class Magnoliopsida; order Cucurbitales; family Cucurbitaceae; genus Gynostemma; species Gynostemma pentaphyllum. The sequence goes on from CM051352.1 coordinate 17,622,693, forward strand.
AGACCTTTGCGAATTAACCATCAAATGAGTTAAGTATAAGTAAAATGAGTTTTTACTGACTAAACTATAAATTTGCGTGATTACTAAGTTGTTAGTAAATGAAAGGTGGTTGAACATGATGGTTTCAAATCAATAGTTAATAGAGTTTATTTTATGACGATAAAATATGGAATCTATTACACTTAATGAAACTAACATTAGACAAAAGAAATACATACTAAACAGATGATAACGTTACTGATAAAGTATTAAAATGACTACCATGGCTAAGTAGTTGATAGTCATCCAGTTTGACTGGAATTACAAGTCAAATCTCCAAAGATCTAGGACAAGTGGGAGATTGTTAGGAATGGTGTCCTAGAACTTGTAATTATTTAAGTATAATAATTTATTTCGAATAAATTGAATAAATAAACATAAATTCTTTATATTATCTAGATTGATTCAATTGAAGATATTAGGAATATATGGAAATATATAAATATCAAACATTCAAATAGTAAAACCCTAAGTCACTCTTATGAAATCACGACTTAGTATGTGAGTCATACGAGAGGATTAAAGTCGAGATGAGTAACTTAAAAGTGTCTACAGTAAATGGATAACGTTTGGGAACCTTATCCTGGTAACACTGTTGATAGCTTCGCATTTTGTTTATAGAAAATGATCTAATCCTGATCATTCATGTGGGAGACATGAAATGGAAGTATCATATGCAATGTTGATTGTATAAGACAGGACCACGATGTTCGATCAAATTTCTCATTAGTACCGTTTACGAGAAATGATTGAATATCAAACTAAGTTTATCAACCGTGATAGATCTCAATCTTGAATGAAATGCGGACTCCTATTTATGGAGTTATGTTCTTTGATTCACATGGTTGAGAGCGATCTGTAAGAACGCTCAATACACTCCTGTTTTGGGAACATGGCTAGATAAGTAGCTGGGAACTCATTTACACGAGATGGAATTCATAACTTTCCTAAAGAATTAACGGTATCAGTGCGATACCTAACCATTCTAGGAACTTTTGGAAGCTCCCTTGATGTACTGATTCAAGACATGAACAAGTGGCGCCATGACTTCTATTGATGACAGAAGTATATTATCTATAGTTCGACTAAAGATAATGTTCATTGGAGAATCAGCGGGAACACAAGGATAAAGCGGTAATTACAGGGGCAAAACGGTAAATCTTATCCATCTGTAATTATGAGTGTTCCACGTGAAGGATAATATCACAGATATAAATAAAGATAAACTAAATGGACAATAACTCATCTATAGTGAGGAGAGTTCAGCTATGAATCTATAGTGGAATTATTCATAGTTAGATAATAAGTAATTAACTGATTATGTGTTAATCACTTAATTGACTCATTATTAAGCCCATGATCTATAGGTCCATCGGATCCTTATGCTAGCCCAAATATCGTAGTCGCGAAATCAAGTAGAAGAAATGGAAAGTTTAAGTAAAGTGAATTACTTAAATAGGCAATATTAATTGTTTAAATATTGAGTATATTTAAACGGTAATTAATATAAACATTATTAATTGTTTAAATAATGAGTTTATTTAAACATAAAATTAATAATGAAATATTATTAATTAGACATTATTAATTATTTAAATATTGAGTATATTTAAATGATAATTAATAATTGAAATTAATTGACAATTATTAATTGTTTAAATAATTAATTTTATTTGAACGGAAATTAATAATTAAAATTAATTAATTAATAATAAAATATTATCAAAAGAGTTATTAATTAAATACTGAGTTTATTTAATGGAAATTAATAATTAAAATATTTATTATTAATTATTTAAATAATGAAAATTATTTAATTGGAAATTAATAATTAAATATAATTTGATAATATTTAGTCGGGAGAAAATATTAATATTATTAATTATTTAAATAAAATATTTTATTTAAATGGTAATTAATAAATAAATAAATTAAGTTGGACTTATTAATTTAAGAGAGAGTTTCAAGCCCAATTGGATTAATGAACCCAATTGCAATTGGCCCAAAATAATTAATTAAATAAATTTGATTTATTAATTATTTATTATTAATTTTGGCCATCATAGATAATTTGTAGGAGATAATAATTTGAATTATATCATATAATAATTATATAGATTTATTTACCCAAGATAAATAAAATAAAGAAAAGAAAATATTCTCTTATTTATCTATGGCATTTTCGAAATACCAAGATAAAGGAAAGAGATAATTCTTTTTTCTTTTTGTATTTATCTCCATGGATTAATCCTAATGTGATTAGGATTCCTATTTTCTTATAAATAGGAGGCTTGGGTCATTCATAAATCACACAATTCAATTCCTAAGAAATTTGGAATTCTCTCTTTCTCCTTCTCCCCCCTTGGCCGATTTTCCCTCTTGATATTGGAAAGAAAAATATTTTTTCTTCTTCCCAATTTCTTTTAAAGTTCAATCCCACAATCGGGTTTCGTTTGATCGATCGGGATATAGCGTAGAAGATCTGGTGTTGCTGAGGATTTGATGCTGTATAGAAACCTCCAACCGATTCTCCATATTTTACTCAATGTAAGTAATAGGGTTTTAATTTTCAAAAAAACTAGCATGAATCTACATGTTTTTATTACAAATTGCATGATGTTAATAAATCCGTTATTAAATATTAATAAATTTACTAAATAAATTTATGCTAGTTTAGTAAATCATCCCTTCAGTAATCTCCTTGGAAGGCCAAAGAGAGTTCTTGAAAGTTATGTATTAATCTTCTTTTGGGGCTATTGAACCATTTTAGGGCTGACCTCTTCAGACTAAGAGGAAAGAGTTTCCAGGCCACCCATTCTAAGTCCTAGAGGGGAATGTAGTTTGACTAAATCAAGTTGATGAAGTGGTTGATATACTTGGTGGGATTGCTCGTACCGTCATAAAGATCGAATGACGATATTCAGAATTTTCCTGGCAATTCGACTGCTAGAACATAGGGATCTAGCGGTGATTCCATGATCCGTGAATTCAAGATAGACCTTTCGATCCTGGATCCTTCGAGCTTCTTGTGTTTGTCTGATTCTAAGTCAGTGCGATGATAGTCTCTCTACTATTTGTGCTGTCTTTGCAAACTAGATTGACTGGAGAATCTGTGATTCGAATGATTGTTAGAGTCCTTTTGATGTTGTCTCTTTCTTCCTTCATCGTTTTACTTAGCGCTTTCAGCATACTTCACCCCCTCTTTTTTAGCCTGAACTTGGCTGGTACAAGTCCAGATGAGTTGTTTTTCTCAAAATCAACGTCGGCAACTTTCGGGTGGTCGATTTTGGATGCATCGGGGATCTCATCATCCTTCAACTTCTATTTCCGTGCTCTCATTGGATGACGAGCAGGACTTGGCTTGCGAACTCCATCACCTACCTGGATAAGAGGCGGGGGATTCTCAATGCGCGTCTTATTTAGGAATGATTCAAAATCTGCTTATATTATTTTCATAAAAAGATCTTGCTTTTCGTACATCTCCCGGACGAATATTTCTGAGGCTACAACTTGGGAGGCGCGTACCGAAGTCTCGGCCTCACGATCTTTCTCTCGGTTTTCCAGGTTGTTTCTGTCACCTGGAGTGGAGTTGTCCATGAGAGCTTGTTTGCTTCTAGTGTTCTTCATGTCTTCTATCTACTATCTAAGGTGAAGCTTACGTGAATGTTTTTCTTGTTGCCCCACAGTGGGTGCCAAACTGTAGAGGATGATTTTCGCTACGGTCAATCACGTGCGAATAGTGTGCATTGCGTCTCCTTGATCTTGATTGCCTGAGAGATAAGAACAACAAAACACCGGTATGGTGTCTGCCAAACCGTCTCTAACGATCAAGTCAGTGATTTGGAATCAATAAAATGTGTGTATTATCGAGTGGAATAATGATAACTGTGATGACCTGTCACTTTTAAATAAATTTAATTTAGAAAACACAGCGGAAGTCTTTTATTTTAAGAAAATTTTGAATGGTTTTGTTTGAAAATTGGCTAGCAAAAAACCTGTTTACATCCTAATTTTTCAAATCTAATAAAATCACATGGACTTTAAGTCCCAATCAGGAGTTCAAATATTTCATATAATAAAAACCACATCAAAAGCTCTTATGAGCTAAATACAACATATACATCATCAAAGTCTTTGAAATTCACAAAATAATTATATAAACTTTACAACAAAAGAGTCCATCTCGAGGTCAGCATCCCTTGATCACGCAGCACCACCTCCTCTCCCTCGACCTCTTACAAGGCATTACCTGAAATTTTGTAATATCACGAGCTAACAAACTAAGCCGAGTGAGAATAATAAGCATAAAAAATAAATATAGACCTCAAACTTGCATTCCGATTTGTGTCCAATTAATTTGACACCAATCACTCCTAAAGTTCTCTAAACTCTAGGTAATTTCGTTTTATACTTTCTAAGGATGATATTCCTAATAATCATAGTCAATACTCATCCATCAACATTGTTATGACATAAGTAAGAAAAGTAAATATACTTTGCACATCATACAACTTCTCTAATCTCTCTTTAATCTATCATAAACATGAATGCATGAGAGCATCCCGTAGGACTTCGCAATTACCCTTTTGTGCGTGAATGAAGGGTAATGAGAACATCCCGTAGGATCCCATTAAGCCTTATGCATGAGGAAGTAATGCGTCAATCCTGCAGGATACCATTCAACTCCCTATGTGTGAAGAAGTAATGTGTCAATCCCGTAGGATACCATTCACTCCTTTTTCATCTATAGTAATGAGCAAATCCCGTAGGATCCCATTCGTCTCTTTTTCTTTCACATTCTTTCTTTTCTCTGAAGGTGATGTGAACTCCACGTAGGGTTCATCATTCTTCCTTCTTTTCTCTTTCACTTTCCTTTCTTTTTCACTTTCATTTCTTTTTTACTTTCGTTTTTTTTTCACTGAAGGTGATGTGAACTCCACATAGGGTTCATCATTCTTCCTTCTTTTCTCTTTCACTTTCTTTTCTTTTCACTTTCATTTCTTTTTCACTTTCGTTTCTTTTTCATGAATGGTGCGAGAATCACTACAAAAAAACTGTCAAAATGCGACCAGAAATTTGTGACCAAACAAAACTGGTAGTTTTTTGGTGGCCACCTGGTCACTTTTTTTGCGACCAGATTGCGACCAAAAGCAGAAGTAGTCATAAAAAATGGTGCGAAATTATAGCGCGAAATAAGCGACCAATTGGTCACCTAAAAAAACGACCAACTGGTCGCATTTTTGTGACTAAAATATGACTTGGTAGCAAAAAATGGCGCGTAATTTTGGAGGGAAGAAAGCTACCAAGTGGTCACAATTATAAGTGACCTAATGGTCGCATTTTGGTGTTTTTTGACCTTTATTGGTAGCAATGGTAGCTTAAAATTGGAGGAAAAAAAGCACCAGTGGTCACAATTATAAGTGACCAAATGGTCGCAATTTTGTGACCTTTATTGAGCAATGGTAGCTTAAAATTGGAGGAAGAAAGCTACCAAGTGGTCACAATTATAAGTGACCAAATGGTGCATTTTTGTGACCTTTATTGAGCAATGGTAGCTTAAAATTGGAGGAAGAAAGCTACCAAGTGGTCACAATTATAAGTGACCAAATGGTCGCAATTTTTGTGACCTTTATTGAGCAGTGGTAGCTTAAAATTGGAGGGAAGAAAGCTACCAAGTGGTCACAATTATAAGTGACCAAATGGTCGCAATTTTTGTGACCTTTATTGAGCAGTGGTAGCTTAAAATTGGAGGGAAGAAAGCTACCAAGTGGTCACAATTATAAGTGACCAAATGGTCGCAATTTTTGTGATCTTTATTGAGTAGTGGTAGCTTAAAATTGGAGGGAATAAAGCTACCAAGTGGTCACAATTATAAGTGACCAAATGGTCGCAATTTTTGTGACCTTTATTGAGCAGTGGTAGCTTAAAAATTTGGCGGGAATTAAGCTACCACGTGGTCACATTAAGAAGTGACCAGATGGTAGCAAATGCTGTGATTTTATGTGGCCAGTAATATATAAATAATTTGGTGGGATAAAAGCTACCAAGTGGTCACCAAAAAAAGTGACCATGTGGTCGTAAATTCTGACTTGATGTGACCTTGGGCAGTGACACAGGTTGACTCCCCTACATTACCGGTGGATGATCCTCGCATCATTTCTTTGGCAAAGGGACCTTGACGGGTAGCAAGGTCGTATGGTGGATACGTCGGTAACGGTTACTGATTTTAAACAAAGGCGCATTCAGTTAACAGGGCAACAAACAACAGTGGTGTTTGCACAAAAAGTTATGTGTTCAGCACAAACGAAGATGATTACTTCGGAGTAATTGATGAGATTCTTGAGATTCAATACGCAAGTCCGATGTTAAAACGCATTGTTCTGTTCAACTGCACTTGGTTCGAGACAACCAGACGAGGCGGAGTCCATAAGATTGATCATTTACAAATCGTTGAGGTAAACAAGTCTAAGCATATGCGCACCGCTGATAGGTTTGTCCTGGCTTCACAGGCGATTCAAGTTTATTACCTGAACTATCCGATTAATAGACGAGATCTGACAGATTGGTTAGTTGTTTGTAAAGTTAAACCACGCCAGGTAGAAGAAAACTTGTTCGAGAAAGACAACCATGCAGAGGAAGTTGTTGCTTTTCAAGAAGATGAGATAAGATGTCGTGCAATCGACGATGGTCAGAATGCAAGTACTCTTCGTCCTTTAAACGATGGAATGATAACATTGCATGATGAGGATGATACCAATGCTTCCACTTCTCACGCACGTGACATTGATGCTGAATTTATTCGAGACGATGAATCCGATGAAGAAACAGAAGAAGAAGACTTTATGTGATGGACTTCTTGGAGACGATGATGAATGAGACATTTCGTAACTTGATTATTCACTGTGTATGTGTTTATTAAAACTATTTCTTTAATGAATGATTAAAAAAAAATATATTAATATTTGTGACCATTTGATTGCAATTTAACACAAAAGGTGACCACATGGTAGTAATTTAGAAGGGAAAGGCGACCAGTTGGTTGCATTTTTGGAAAAGTATAATTATATTTTTCAAAAAATTTAAGTGAAATTACGACCATATGGTCGCAAATCTGAGCGGTAAATTTAAATTTTCATGAAATTTATGGCGGTGAATTTGAAAATTACGACCATATGGTCGCAAATCTGAGCGATAAATTTAAATTTTCATGAAATTTATGGCGGTGAATTTAAAAATTATGACCGTTTGGTCGCAATTGTTGATGGGACTCGTGATATGACAGCTGTTCTGGGTAATGGTAAATGGGCGACCAAATGGTCGCTTTTTCAATAAATGCTACCAGATAGTCGCAAATATCTCTAAAAATGCGACCATGTGGTCATAATTTCCCCAGCACTCGTGAGTTTTCGTTTCTGGTTATGATTACATATTTGTGACCATTTGGTAGCAAAATCAGATTTAAATTCAGATCAGCTTCCTTCCCCCCATTTCCTTTTCCTTTCCTTTCTCTTTTTCTTTCTCTTTTTTCTTTCTTTTCTCTCTTTCTCCCGTTCCGTTCCCCGTTTGTTTTTCCCCGTTCCCATTCCCCGTTCCTACTCTAAACCTAAAAATCCTAAACCTCCAATCCCGGTTTCTATTACGAGGTTAGTTTTCGTATACATTTTAAGTTTTAAGTTAGTTTTAGTTTATGTTTAAATTTAGTTTTACTTAGTTTTAATTAATTAGTTTAGTTTAATTTTGTTAATTTCATTAATTGTAGTATAATGAATCTAATTTAGTGTAATTAATTACTTAGTTTACTTTAGATTAATTCATCTAATTTTAGTTTACTTTAATTAATTAATTAGTTTAGTTTAATGTTGTTAATTTCATTAATTTTAGTTTAATTAATGTAATTTAGTTTAATTTAATTAATTAATAAATTTTAGTTCAATTAATCTAATTTTAATTTAGTTTAATTTAATTAATTAGTTTAGTTAAGTTTAGTTTTTATTAATTAATGTTAGTTTACTTTAATTAATTACTTAGTTCACTTAAGCTAATTTTAGTTTACTTTAATTTAATTAATTAGTTTAGTTTATTTTAGTTTTAATTAATTAATGTTAGTTTAATTTAATTAATTTTAGTTCAATTAATCTAATTTAGTTTAATTCTTCATTACTTAATTTATTTTAATTTAATTAATTTTAGTTTAATTGTTCACTACTTAGTTTACTTTAATTACTTCATTTTAGTTCAAGTAATCTAATTTTAATTTACTTTAATTCAAATTAATTAGTTAGTTTATTTTAAATTATTTACTTAATTTATGTTAGTTTCATTTACATTATTTAATCAATTTAATTTAGATTATTTCATTAATTTATTAATTTAATTTATTTCAATATTTTAATTACGTAATTAGTATTATATTAGTTTAGTTTGGTTGTAGGATTATGACGGGCGGACGACGCCCTCCCCGGTCAGACGAGCCGGACGACGCGAGTGACGAGGCGTCTCCTCGCCGCCCGCCTCGCGCCCCCTAATGCGGACTGACTACAGAGGAGTTGGGACAGCCTCCTCCTCGATTCTGGCCTGGGACTTCTGCGACTTGATCCCCAGGCGGTGGCCATTCATCATCGACGCCTCCTCCGCCACCCCGCAGTAGTTCTAGGATGCTTTAAGTCGTATAAAGCGTTTTTTGAATATTTGATATATATATTTTTTATTCTAATTCCAATTTTTTGTTATTAAATTTTAATATTAATTAAATAAATAATTAATAATTAATTAACTAATTATTGAAATTTAAATTAAAAAAAAAATTCTTAAATGCGACCATATGGTCGCATTTTATGTGACCAACTGGTCACTTATATTCAACATAAATTGCGACCAGATGGTCACTTTTTAAGCGACCATCTGGTCGTATTTTGACTGAGTCCAAAAGTGACCATTTGGTCACATAAAATACGACCATTTGGTCACTTTTTTATGTGACCAACTGGTCACTTATCTTCAACATAAATTACGACTAGATGGTCACTTTTTAAGCGACCATCTGGTCGTATTTTGACTGAGTCCAAAAGTGACCATTTGGTCACATAAAATACGACCATTTGGTCACTTTTTTATGTGACCAACTGATCACTTTTTAAGTGACCATCTGGTCGCATTTTTCAAAAGGTTGACTTTTTTGTGACTAAACTTTTCTGGTCGTATATTTGTGACTATCCAGTCGCACAAATTCTGGACCGACCAGCTTTTTGGCCACCACCATTTTGGTCGCATTTTTGGTCGCATTATACACTAAAAACGACCATTTGGTCGCAATTTTCTGGTCGCAAATTGACAGTTTTTTTGTAGTGAATGGTATGGTGCAATATGATATGCATATGCTTGCATATCCTTGTAAAAGTAAATAAGTAAAGTGCGGAATTAAAGTAGTTGATGCAAGCATAAAGTAAAGGGGCATAAAATAAAAGATATAAAGTAAATGACATAAAGTAGAATAGATAAGCATCTCGGACGAACGATATGTAAATCGAACTCCGCTACATTAATACAAGTACATTCTATCTTAACGATTAACCTATACCTTCCAGGATTCTAAACTTTCAATATAATCCGAGGTTCTATTAACCGTTCTATATAAAAGTTTGGATCTTTTAACTTCCAATGATCCAACATAAGCTTCGAAACGAATCTAACTTAGAATCTTCTAAGATTCAATACTTTCCTCGAGAACTCCTAAGTTCTCACTTAAAGGACTAACTCCTAATCCTAAGGGCACTAACTCACATCCCTCTAATCTTAGATTCGGATTCTAGTCTTAGTTTCAAATTCTACAAACCATCATACTTATTTGCTTTCTATAGTTACTTTAAATCCTAACTATTCTCACATTTGCCAAAAAAAAAGACTTGCTCCAAGTCTCAAATTTCCACGAAACAACAACCGAGCAATCGCACCTACAATTCACCAATTGCACAACATATTACAACTCATAACTAAGATGAGAACAAGTGTGCATTTTTGGGTGAATAGTGATTTCGGATGAATAGTAATTTCGGATGAATAGTGTTTTCGGGTGAATAGTGTTTTTCAAAAATCTGGGTTCAAAATCGTCAAATTCCATGATAGAAATTCATGATTTCAACTTCAAAACTCATTTATAATAAAAAAGGAACAAAACCATCTAAAAAGTTTTGAAAACTTACTTTTTGGGACTTCCCTTAGAGAACGGGAAACTCCGAAAAGGTAGGTTGGATAGGTAGCCCTCGTCCCTACCAATCCAACGCAACCGAAAACACGACGATCCATGGAGAAACGAATAAAAGCCAAGAAAATCAAAAACTCACCAATGGAGGAAGTGGCTCACGGCCAAGAGAAAAGAAGAAGAAGAGAAAATGCCAAATTTGGTCAAAGATGTGATTTTTAAAGAAGTGTGAATAGTGATTTTAGATATTTTAAGAAATTGGAAATGACGGATACGTCCTTTTATGACTTTTGACTTCTAAAACGAAACCCAATGATCTTAAACTATCCCAATGGTGATTAATAATTATTAATTGGCCCGTTAATAATTATTAATACCATTAAAACAAAATTAAACTAAAAAGGTAATTAAAAGGACTTAAACCGAAATAACTACAAATTTCTAAATTAGCGATTAATAAATAAACTTTAATTACTTAAATTAAAATAAAATAAATAATTTTTTTTTCACAAAATAACGGGATGTTACAATAACATACCATTTAGGGTTTTTTTTAGCTCTTTATATACTGGACTTATAGATAGGATGATACCTGTATCTATGATTAGATTTTGATATCACCTGTCGAAGATAAGCGTTTATCTTGTTATATTTGGAAGATAATAGGCTTATCTCCTTATCAAATAGACATCTGAACTTCAACTTGTCAGTGTTCGCTGGTTATGCGCATCTAAGCTGATTTAGATGTCCTCACCCTTAAGTTTGGGCTTGGCCTAGACTTCTCGGATGTTTCATGAAGAAACAGTGTGATATTATGTAACGACCCGAACCCGTTAAATTCTTTAAATTCAAATGCACAGCGGAAGACTCGATTTCTAAAGAAAAACGGCATGTGTTCGTTTAAAAATCGAATAATCAAAACCTGTTTACAACCCAAATTCCAGAAAAAGCGATAAATCGGGAATTTCGCATTCCAAAAGACATTTAGACCATAAAACATAGACATATTTTACACAAATACCCTTTCGGGCTAAAAAAGACACAAGTTATGTAAAGATGGAATAATTACAAGCATTTCAATGAATGCTAAACAAAATGAGTTTTTTTTTTTTTTTAGTATTGTCCATACACTCTCTCGATCAGTCACGCGGCTCCACCTCCTCTACCACGCTTCTTAACTCGAGGTTTACCTGAAAATTTTAAGTGTAGCACCATTAGCATAACATGCTAGTGAGAGTAAAACGAAAGCAAGTAATCCTATGAACAAAATCTCATAACCGAAATCGTGTCCAAAGGCCTAAAATGCCCAATACTACTCACATCCACACTTCCAAATTTCCATACAATCAATCGATAGTAGAATGTCACCCATACATATCAATACCATGAGATAGAAAAAGAATAAAGACTTAAAGTAAAACTAACATTCACAACTAAGTCTCACTACACGTTTCTAAGAATCGGTAAAAATAACATTAACTATCCTTATTACCAAACAAGTTTCATCGTATCGTGCTATTGTATGGATCGAAATCAACATACCACGTACCATATCACAACCATCGCACCATGATACGTATGGAACCGAATCAACATACTATCATGTGCCTTATCATAGATCATAATACCATGGTACGCACGGATCCGAATCCACGTACTACCATGTACCATATCTCAATCATCGGTTATCAGGACTTTCACCATTTCAGGTATCAGGAATTTCACCATTTCGGATATCAGGACTTTCACCATTTCAGGTATCAGGAATTTCACCATTTCAGATATCAGGACTTTCACCATTTCAGGTATCAGGAATTTCACCATTTCAGGTATCAGGAATTTCACCATTTCAAGTATCAGGAATTTCACCATTTCACAACATGATACGTATGGAATCGAATCAACATACTATCATGGCCACTTTACAAACTGTTAAGCTTCCTAAAAGTTAGTTAATCTCAAAGAATCCTACTAAGCTATTACGAAGCCTAACTATCTAGATTACACGAGTTAACACTCAAGTGTATCACTTTAGCTACACTAACTTTCAACCACTCAAGTAACTCTCATTCCACTTTCCTCTATCATCTCCAATTCACTTTGCAACACTTTCAAACCACTCCGATGTTTCCTTTCCATCGAACTAAATATAGTTCCAAAATTCCTCCACTAACTTCCGAATTAAAGTCTCTAACCAAACTTAACTTCTAAGAAGCTAAATCTCGCTTAACTTCGATAAACAATAACATAATGAAACTTAATTCATAAAACAACTAACTTTCATTTTAAACTCACCTTGTAAATCAAGTCAACTCCGAAACACCGGTTGACCAAGAATCACGATCTATGCACGAAACCTATAATTAAATACACCTAAAGTATATTAATTAACCGAATCGAAGAACGATCGTCACGATACTAAAATAAAAGACAAAACAACCCGGAACTTATGCCAAGAGGCCCACGGCCCAAGGGAAAGGAAGAAAAAGAATTGTTTTCCGGATTTTAAGCACTTTAAAGACATTTTGGTTTGGTTTTGGTACTTTGGAGGTTGGTAACCTTAATGGGTATTCGCAATTTAGGGTTTTGAGAATTAAACCATTTCCGAAACAATTAGAAAATAGCAAAAACATAATAAACTACACCTCCTAAATCAAGCCAAAAGAAGGAAAACTACAAGGAACGAGTTTCCGGCTCAAACTTGGTTTTAGGTTTTAGGGAAAGTTCCTAAAAATGACTATAACAACTTTCCTGATTGATATCTTAAAGCTCCGGTGAACGAATTCGAAGATTACAACTCAATTCCACCATTAAAACACTATTCATAACAAAAATAAGAAACTTTAACATACCTTTAAGCCTCGATAAAACGAGCGAAAATTACGTTCGGTAGGTTGGAAATGATCTACGGGCCAAGGGCTTTCCAACGGTAGTAGAATCGAGACGATCTACCGAGAAATAAAGAAAAAAAAAAAAGGGAGAGGGTTTTGTGGTTCACGGCAGCAAGGGGAAGAAAGGAGCAGATTTTTGTTCTAATTTTGGCTAAGTGTTGATATTTAAAGATGATGAATAGTGATTTTTTAGATATTTAAGAAATCGGGTAATGACGCCTACGTCCCTCTTTTGTTTTTGCTTTAAAAACGAAACTCGAAGCTTGTAAATAACTCTAAAGGTGATTAATAATTATTAATTGGCCCGTTAATAATTATTAATATCACCAAAACATAATTAAAGTACTAAAACGATTAAAAACTAATTCGGACGAAAAATAGCTACTAAAATAGAAGTTACTGAATTAAAACTAAACTTTAAAAGCTTTAATAATAAAAAAAAAAAATTTACCTCTAAAAGTAACGGGACGACCATCGGATCCGAATCAACATACTATCATGTGCCGTATCATAGATCATAATACCATGGTACGTACGGATCCGAATCCACGTACTACCATGTACCATATCACAACCATCGTACCGGGTATACCATATGGATAAATATCGCATACTAAGCCCGTACGGTATTACCATATCACAACCATCGTACCGGGTATACCATATGGATAAATATCGCATACTAAGCCCGTACGGTATTACCATATCACAATCATCGGATATCAGGAGTTTCACCATAGGTATCAGGAATTTCACCATATAGATATCAGGAATTTCACCATATAGATATCAGGAATTTCACCATAGGTATCAGGAATTTCACCATAGGTATCAGGAATTTCACCATATAGATATCAGGAATTTCACCATATAGATATCAGGAATTTCACCATAGGTATCAGGAATTTCACCATATAGATATCAGGAATTTCACCATAGGTATTAGGAATTTCACCATTTCAGATATCAGGACTTTCACCATTTCAGATATCAGGAATTTCACCATTTCAGATATCAAGACTTTCACCATTTCAGATATCAGGACTTTCACCATTTCGCAACATGATATGTATGGATCGAAATCGACATACTATCATGTGCTAGTTACAAACCAAAGTACCAACATCACACCATGACTACGTATGGATCGAAATCAACATACTATCATGTGCTAGTTACTATGTGCTCAAAGTTCCCACAAATTCATCACACCATGATACGTATGGATCGAATCAACATACTATCATGTGTGAATCATTGTGCCCTAGGTCTCCAATAAGTTAGCTAAACTCCGAAGAAGTCTACTAAGTTAAATAGAAACCTAACTAACTAGAATACACGAGTTATCACTCAAGTGCATCTTCTAATTACTTTACTTCCAAAGTCATCCAAATGACTTCAAATCCATCAAAGTAACTTCTAAATCAACCGAAGTAACTTCCAAATCCACTTTCATCTAACATCTCCAAATCACGTTACCATACTTCCAAACCTCCCCGATGATCTCTAATCATCGAACTAACCATAAGTCCAACTTTCTCCACACACACTTCCGAATTAAAGTTTCCACCCAAAACTTAATTCTAAGAAGTTAACCCCCTCTTAACATTAATAAACAATTACATAATGAAACTAAATTCATAAAGCCACTAACTTTCACATTAAACTCACCTTAGCCAAAAAACTCCAAAAGTCCACTTTCCACGAAACAACAACCGAGCAATCGCACCTATAATTCACCAATTGCACAACATATTACAACTCATAACTAATATGCGAACAAGTGTGCAATTTCGGGTGAATAGTGATTTCGGATGAATAGTGTCTCGGGTGAATAGTGTTTTCGGGTGAATAGTGTTTTTCGAAAATCCGGGCTCAAAATCGTCATTTTTCATGATAGAAATTCATGATTTCAACTTCAAATCTCATTTATAATCAAAAACGAACAAAACCACCTAAAAAGTTTTGAAAACTTACTTTTTGGGATTTCCCTTAGAGAACGGGAAACTTGAAAAGCTAGGTTGGATAGGTAGCCCTCGTCCCTACCAATCCAACGCAACCGAAAAACACGACGATCCGCCGAGAAACGAAAGAGAAACGAAGAAAAGAAAATATTCATCCATGGTGGAAAGCATCCACGGCAAGGAGAAGGAAAGGAAGAGAAAGATGAAGACTTTTGCAATTTTTGTGATTTTTAAAGATGAGTGAATAGTGATTTTAGATATTTTGGAAAATTGGAAATTACAAAAATGCCCTTTTTAGACTTTTTGCTTATAAAACGAAAACCGACGGTCTTAAATAAATCTAAAGGTGTCTAATAATTATTAATTGGCCCGTTAATAATTATTAGAGTCACCGAAACGAATTAAAACGATAAAAAGGATTTTCGGACGGAAATAACTAATAAAACTGAAATAACTAATTTTAAAAGCTTTAAATAAATAAACATAATAAATTAATAAAATAAAAAAAAAATTTTACCTCTAAAAGTAACGGGACGTTACAAGTATGGAGCCAGTTAGAGTTGCCTATTCATGTATGAGAATGAGTATATGAGAAGTTATGGATAACAACTTTGGTTATGGGAGTGGTTAAAATTATTTAACCACACATGATAATGTTTATTATTAAAGATCTCGAATACGGAATCATTTAAAATTGCCTATTCATGGAAGTGAGTTTATAGTTGAAGTTTAAGTGAATTGTGCCTTAGAAGTTATTGGAGAGTGTTTGAGAGCTTGGGACTCGGTATGATTCGTTTAGAGATTATTTAAAATCTTACCTGTTAATTAGACTATTTTCTCACTGGCTTTAGCCTCACGATGTTATATTTTTTTTCCAGGTAATAATGGACCGAGAGGTGGCGGTTAATGAAGTGGCGAAGATGAGGGGTTCATATCATTTGGTTGCCATCCTTGTCATTCATATCTAATTATGAATAATGTGTCAAGTTTTATCGGATTTATAGTTTGGGTTATTTAAACTTGAGAATTGATATTCTTTATTGTTTTTGATTTAATATTTGAGTCGATGTTATTTGTTTTCACATATCTTTTATTCAAAATTTACAACTTCAGAGTTGCTATTTTTATTTGAGACAATGTAACTTTCATATTTCAATAAAGATTATTTATTGAGTCTTCCACTGCATTTATTGTATTTGAAATTAAACTCTGAAAAGTCGAGTCTTTACAAGGCTTCTTGAAAAGTTGAGTTGTAGAAGGAGGACTTGTGTGCAATTTGTTGGAATAGATGAGAATATAGTAATTAAGGAAAAGAAGGAATGATGAGTCAGGGGTTGTCTCATTTGTGTTAGATAACAAGAAAAAGTAAATTTTCCTTCTCTTCTTCTCTCTCACGGTGTCGCCGCCCCTTGGTGAAAAATTTGATTGTTTTGCTCGATTTTTTTATGTGGTAGGTGACGAATCGAATTGCGTTTGATTCTAGAAGAAGATAAGAGTTGTGGTTAGCTTTCTAGACGATTTGGGTGAGTTTTCTTGAATCTTGAATCTTAAAAATTCTTGTTCTCGATGGTTCTTGATTTTTTTAGAAAACCAACCCAAGATCCCGAATCGTTCACCTTCCAATTGTAATTCTTTTGGCCTTTTCCCAATTGATTTCAATTTTTCCTACACCAAAATAATTTCGCATAGAAATCAATCACCTCGAGACCCAAAGAGGACCAAACATCTCGGTTCAGCCACGTCGAGAGGCAGGAGCCTCGATGTTGTTGCCTCCCCTTTGGGCGATCCGGTTCGTTGATTGGTTTGCTTTCTGTGCCATTGATCCTAAACCCAATTTAGTTTTCTTTATAAATCTTATTTAGGAGTATTATTAACCATTTAGGATTGTAATTTTTAGATTGTTGGAAGTCGAAAGAGAAGTTGGAACTATCCATTTCAAGGTGAGTGAACAAGTTGACTAACGGTGAAGTTTTAGAGAAATCTAAAGCTCTTAAAGTAGATGTTTGAAAATATTTGATTTATTAATTATATTCTGGAGATTTTGGTTGTGGTTCGATAATGGGAATTCGTTAAGAAAAATTTGGTTGAATAGTTTCCCGTTAAATTATGAATTGGCGTCTTTGGCAAAAAGTATTTTTTTAGAGTTTGGATGTTATTGTTATGATATTATTGATGGTTCTAAAATTTTTATGAGTTATTTATTTTATATTAACGATTGAATTTGTTGAGGAATGAAAAGAGATAAAATCAGCATTTTCGGTAGTTTTTACAGTTACTCAAAAAGTGTAGTTTTAGTCTGAGTTATTGAGCCTTCTTTGAGTTTATGTACATATGAGTTAATTCTGGAATATTTATGATCTAAAAGTGAATTTTAGATGTTAATAAACCAACTTTGATTGCATATCAGGTTGTAAGGGTTGGTCATCGATTGAACAAACTTATAATCCAGACACTAATGTATCAAGTCTTATGAGCTTAAAACACTAGGTGTTGAATTCAGTTATGGATGTGTCCATAACCAGGTGTTAATACTCTTTAATCGTAAGATTGAGTATTAGATGTTTAGTTATGTAACGACCCAAAAACTCGTAAAATCCTTTAAATTCAAGTGCACAGCGGAAACACGATTTTTAAGGAAAAACGGCATGGGTTCGTTTAAAAATCGAATTATCCAAAACCTGTTTACAAATATTCCCAATTCCAGAAAAGACAATAAACATGGAATGCGCATTCCAATCTATGATAAAACTTCTAAAGAATGTTTTAAAATCCAAAGACATTTACAAATAATACAAATGCTCCACCGAGCTCAAAAGTACACATAAGAAAATATGATGAGATGTTTGTAAGCATTTCAAGAATGCTAAACCAAAACTAGTCATGTTCCTTTCCATACATCGTCTCGATAAGTCACGCGGCGCCACCTCCTCTACCTCGTCCTTTGCCACGAGTATTACCTGAAAAATTGTAAATGTGGCAACATTAGCATAAAAATTGTAGTGAGAGTAAAATGAAAACAAGTAATCCTATTAATCAAATTCCATACCGGAAATTGTGTCCAAAGGCCTACATTTCACTTTTACTACCCATTCCACATTTCAAACTCCACACAATCATATAATACATAATATGCTTTTCATAAAGTAAAGATATTAAGACGTAAAGTAAAAGTACCAACTATACCAAGTCTTTCTAACCATTCTAATAGTAGCACTAACTTTCTTTGTTACCAGACAAGTTTCATCATAACGTGTTATCATATGGATCAACATCAACATACTACCACGTACGGTCTTACCATATCACAAATCATCGTAACGAGTTACCGTATGGATCAACATCAACATACTACCCCGTACGGTCTTACCATATCACAAATCATCGTAACGGGTTTACCTATGGATCAACGTCAACATACTACCCCGTACGGTCTTGCCATATCACAAATCATCATAACGGGTTTACCGTATGGATCAACATCAACATACTACCCCGTACGGTCTTACCATATCACAAATCATCGTAACGAGTTTACCGTATGGATCAACATCATCATACTACCCCATACAGTCTTACCATATCACAAATCAACAAGTTCCCTAGTAAGTTAGATAGATAGAATTCTATTAAGCTACTAAAGAACATAAACTACTTCAAATTACCCTAGTTAACTCTCAAGTGCAACTTCTAAGCCACTTTGTCTCCCAAACAACTAAAAGTGCTTTAAACTTCAACTTTCATCTAAAATCTCCAATTTCATCTAAAACTCTTCAATTCATCTTACAAGATTTCCAAACCACTCAAATATTACCTTTTTCACCCAAATTCACTAGAACTCCAAAGTCACTCCACTCACTTCCGAGTTTAAAGTTACCAACCAAGTATTAACTTCCAGAAGTTAGTTTCCCTCTTAACCTCGATAAACAATATCATAACGAAATTTAATTAATAAAATTACTAACTTTCATTTTAAACTCACCTTAAAAAGTGAAGTCCAAGTTCCCAAAGTGTCGAAATCCAAACCACGCAAGCAATCACAATCCTACAAATCAAATACTTCTAACAATCATTAATTAATCGAAAATCAAGCAAACGACAACTAAATGCATAAAACGACGAAAAACAAGGAATTAAGCCTTATGGAGCTCTCGGCCATACAAGGGAAAGAGGGGCTCGAGTTCTTTTTTTCGGCTTTTATGCAATTTAGAGGTGTTTCGGGTTGGTTTCAGATACTTAGAAGTTCGAGTTATCAATGGGTAACCGTATTTTAGGGTTTTACACCATAATCGATTTCCGAAAATTTAAGTAAAATAAAAAATCATAACAAACTAAACACCCTAACCAAGGTCAAGTTAGAGAAATTCACACGAAACGGGTTTTCGACTCAAACTCGGTTTTAGGGTTTAGGGAAGTTTCTAAAATTGTCTAAAACGACTTCCTCGATTGAAATCTTCAAGCTTCGGTGTGTGAATTTGAAGATTTCAATCTCAATCCTCCATTAAAACACTATTCAAAGCTTGATTTAGAAACTTTATCATACCTTGAGGCTTGTAGAAAATTGATGAAAACCTCGATTGTTAGGTTAGAAACGATCCTTGGATCGAGGGCTTATCAACGAAACTGAGATTACGACGATCCACCGAGTATTTAAGAAAAGCCAAGATGAGAGAGAGAGAGGGGGGGTGGGTTTTGGCCAAGGAGAGGGAAAGAAAAGGAAATATGAGCAATTGTTTGACTAAGTTGACTTTTAAAAGGAGAAGAAAATGAATAGTAATTGATATTTTTAAGAATTTGAAAAATGACGGTTACGTACTTTTTAAATGATTTAGTTTATAAAACGAAAACCGAAGATCTTAAATGAATCAAAAGGTGATTAATAATTATTAATTGGCCCGTTAATAATTATTAATGTCACTTAAACTAATTTAAAGTAGTAAAAGGGTAAAAAGGTTTTCGAACGAAAATAACTACTAAATTTGAAATTACTAAATTTAAACTAACCTTAAATTCTTTAATTAAATAAAATAATAAAAAAAAATTTACCTCCAAAAGTAACGGGACGTTACAAGTTATAGGTGCGTCTATAACCAGGTACTAGAAAATGTGAGGAGTCTCGAAGGACCGCATTTTCTAGTGTTATGTGAATTGTTTCTGTTGAGATAGAAATTAATGATGTTTAATTTAGATGATTAATTGTGGTAAGTATAAGATATGCTTTTTAAATGTTTGGAAGTTGGGTTACACATTAACTTAGATTGTGTGTTTTGGAACAAAGTAAGATGAGATAAGCCTTAGATTTGGAATCAGTAGAATTGCCTTTCCATGTATTATGACGAGACTTGATGTTTTAAAAGTGGAGTGAATAGAGTTTTTGAAGAGTGTTAGAAGTTAATGGACTCGGTTAGAATAGTTTAGAGACTACCTAAGATTTTACCTGTTAGTTAATTCGTTTGATCATTGGGTTTAGCCTCATGGTGCTATCTTTTTTTTCCTTAGATAATAAAAGGACGAGAGGTGGTGGTTGATGAAGCTGTGGAGATGATGTTCATATTGTTGCCGACAGTCGTGTCTTGTCAAGTTTTATTTAAAACTTTACTATGTGTCATTTGAATTGTTAGTTAAAACTATTTATCTTACTCTGGTGTGGTTTCATTTTAACTTCTTTTGTGATGACCAGACTCATTTTAAAATCAGAACGCAACGGAAGACTTAATTTTTAATAAAATTTTTACATGGTGATGTTTAAAACTTGGGCTATCACAATGCCCTATAAATACAATTTTCCCAATTAGAGAATTTAAATAGTGGAATGCGTATTCCATATTTACGAAAAGTTCAAAAACAGTTGAAGATCATAAAATCTAAGGTAGAAATGCTCTCATGAGTTCATATACAAACGTGCATCAAAATATGAAAAAATAAAGTAAACATTAGTCCATGGACAATACACTTTCTCTGGTCCATCTCGCCATCATCGTCACCAAGATCAAGTAGCACCAGATTCTCTCCCTCCCACGACCACGTCTATACATGAAAATTGTAATATCATGAGTGAAAGCTCAATGAAGATAAACGGAACATAAAGTAACATTAGACCCCAAACCCGTATCCGAATTTGTGTCCAAAATACTTACTTACTCTTTGCTACCCAACCATTTCAAAGGGGTTCACATGAAGTATTACAACTTCCAATTACAAGATCTCCCAAATAAACAAGAAACTAGCATCTCAAAGTACGTACCTCATACTATACATATCATTCTCATTACTTTCTTTATAGAAACTCGTGATATACACAACATTCACATTCCTTTCTCCTTAGCAACTCATACTATACATAGAGTTCATATTTCTTTCTCTTTTGCAACTCATGTTATACATAAAGTTCACATTTCTTTCTTTTTAGCAACTCAGACTATACATATATAACTTTCCATTTCTCTATGGTAACTCATGCTAAGAACACTCGGTCTCAACATATTTCAAACAAGAATAACATGCGATTAATATCAATAGTGCTAGCACACGTAGTATTCAATATTATTCATTAACTCGCTTAACACATGTAAAGTACACGCAACCTTTACATCAATATAACCATCAACATGTTATAATGCCAGTATTGAAAGTACACACAGTCTAACAATACCTCATTATTTAAAAAATAAAGTACACAAAGTCTTTTCATTAATATCTTCCCACCTCTAGTGAGTAATGAAAGGTAATGAAAGCTCACGCAGTCGAACCATTATCTCATTAACTCACATACCAAATGCAAGGTACACACAACCCGCATTTATCTCATATATGTATCATAGTGATTATGGGTAATATTAGATAATGTGAGTGCACGCAGTCCCAACATTATCTCATTATCAATCCCCAATCATGTAAAGTTCATGGAGCCTTTAACATTCCTCATGTTACATATATGTAAATACAAAACGAATAATACTGTGACGACCCGACACTTTTAAATAAATTAAAACCAGAGAAAACAGCGGAAGTCTTTTATTTTAAGAAAAATTTGCGTGGTTATTTTTGAAAATTGGCTAGCCAAAAACCTGTTTACATCCTAATTTTTCAAATCTAATAAAATCACATGGACTTTAAGTCCCAATCAAGAGTTCAAATATTTCATATCATAAAAACCACATCAAAAGCTCTTATGAGCTAAATACAACATATACATCATCAAAGTCTTTGAAATTCACAAAATAATTACATAGATTTTACAACAACGAGTCCATCTCGAGGTCAACATCCCTCGATCACGCAGCACCATCTCCTCTCCCTCGACCTCTGGCCAGGGCATTACCTGAAATTGGTTGTAATATCATGAGCTAACAACTTAAGCCCAGTGAGAATAATAAGCATAAAAAGTAAAGATAGACCTCGAACTCGCATTTCGATTTGTGTCCAAATAATCTGACACAATTAACTCCTAAAGTCTTCCAAACTCTAGGTAAATCATTCTAAATTTTCCAAAGGATGATATTACTAATACTCGTAGTCAATCCTCATCCAATTACTTGTTATGACATAATTAAGAATAATAAATAAAACTTTGCTTAAATATAACATCTCAATTCTCTTCCTCATCTATGATATGCATAAAAGTAATGGGTACATCCCGTGGGATACGCGTTCGCCATTTATGCATGAAATGATAGTAATGTGGATTTTCACATACTATCCACCCTTATCCTTATGTATGAAGTAGCGTGGACTTCTTCTGTAATATCCACCAGTACTTATGCATGGAGGTAGCGTGGACTTTTCCCGTAGTATCCACCAGTACTTATGCATGGAGGTAGCGTGGACTTTTCCTGTAGTATCCACCAGTACTTATGCATGGAGGTAATGTGGACTTTTCTTGTATTCCACCATTAACCTTTCGTTTTTCTTTCTCACTTTCTTTTCTTTTTAATAATGCGAAATGTTATGCATATGCTTGCAAAAGTAAATAAAGTAAATGTAAATGATAAAATAATCGAAACATGCATAAAGTAGAGGAGCATAAAGTAAAGACATAAAGTAAAATAGATAGTAATCTTGGACGAACGATATGTCGATCGAACTCTAGTATCAATAATAAAAGTAGAATCATAACTTAAACGATTAACCTATACCATCAAGGATTCTAAACTTCCAATATAATCCGAGGTTCTATTAATCGTTCTATATAAAAGTTTGGATCTTTTAACTTCCAATAATCCAACCTTAATTTCGAATCGAATCTAACTTAGAATCTTCTAAGATTCAATACTTTCCTTGAGAACTTCTAAGTTCTCACTTAAAGGATTAACTCTTAATCCTAAGGGCACTAACTCACATCCCTCTAATCTTAGATTCGGATTCTAATCTTAGTTTCAAATTCTACAAACCTTCATACTCATTCGCTTTCTATAGTTACTTTAAATCCTAATTATTCTCACCTTTAATAAAAGATGACTTTACTCCTAAGTCCGAAGGAGCGATCAAGCAAGCGGTTCAAAAACACCTACAATTGAATTATATCACATAATCACATAATCAAACAACAACTAAACATACAAAACGACAAAAAACCCAACAAAACCCCACAAGAGGCCCACGGCCCTAGCAAGAAAATGGGCTCTGGGTTTGGTTTTCCGACTTTTTGGCAATTTAAAAGTATTTCGAGTTGGTTTTAAGCAAATTCGATATTCCCGATTTCAATGGGTATCGATAATTAGGGTTTTCGAACATTAAGCCCTTTCCCGAATTGAATTTAAATAAACATTATTTCATTAAATTCTAATTAACCCAAAATCAAACCCAAAAGGGTAAATTTAAAACGGGAAGGATTTCGACTTAAACTCGGTTTTAGGGTTAAGGGATAGTTTCCAAAAACTCATAAAACTACTCCCGTATTTACAAACACCGAGTTTCACGGCAAGAAATCGAAAGAAATCAAAGAAAACTTCATTAAAATACTATTTGGAGCTTAGGGTTTCAAGCTTTACTTACCGAGAACTCCTTGGATCTCGAGAGAAATGGACAATAGCTAGGTGGAAAAGGATCGTAGGACCGATACCTTTCCAATGGATCGAGAATCGAAGCGATCCGGCAAGAAACGAACAAAAATCAATTTCTCCTTTTTCTTCTTTGAGACCCACGGGTATGGAGGAAGAAAATGATAAGTTTTTTGGTCAATTTTTGAAGTCAAAGGTGTTTTAAAGAAGATGACCAAATAGTGTTTAGATATTTTTACAAATTTGGAAATGACGGTTGCGTCCTTTTATGACTTTTGGCTTAAAAACGAATCCCGAACTTCTCAAACTATCCCAATGGTGATTAATAATTATTAATTGGCCCGTTAATAATTATTAATACCATTAAAACGTATTTAAATAAATAAAGCCATTAAAATGACTTAAAATGAAATAAACTACTAAATTCTAATTTACCGATAAATAAATAAACTTTAATTACTTAAATTAAAATAAATTAAATAAAATTTTTTTATCACAAAATAACGGGACGTTACAAATACCAAACAATGCAAGCACACTCAGTCTATGTATTATCTCATTATTCCTCCCAAATACAGCTATGCAAAATAAACACAAACATGGCTTCAAGTGCGAGTAAACATAATTTAACCATTAAAAGTAACCAAAAGAAATCATAAACTATCATTGATGCCTATATCATTAGTTACCTTTCTTTGCATAAAAAAAGAAAGTACCTATAGTCTCACAATTCAGAATTTCCATAAAAATTCCGTAACCTACAAATCCATAATGTCTCATAGCAGGAAATAAAGTTAAGCCATAAGGCCTTCAGATTGTCACATGATAATATTAAAGTCAAGCCCATCAGCGTTCAGATAATCACATGACAATATAAAAGTCAAGCCCATCGGCCTTAAGATAATATCAAGTTATTAACTTAACATAAAAGTCTCATTTCCTTCTTTTAATAATCAAGCGAAAATCCATATTCTATTCCTTCGCTCATCCAATTATACCTGGAACTGTCAAATATCCAAAATCATCAAGAAACGCCCAATCGAACAAACTTAGAATTTTCAAGAGTTAGTTGTTTCCACCAATGAAACCATAAGTTTACCCTACTCACTTAGAACTAACTCTCAAACCTAAACATGTTAGTATACTTACTTTAAACCTCTCATTTCTGATCTCAAACTCAACTTTCGATCAATATGAATTGTTCAATAAATTTAGTTTCTAAGTTTTTTTAAGTTCTATTTATCCTCAACTCGCATGTTTATAAATTTTTTTCTATTTATGTATTGTAGGTGTCGATAGCTCATTTGACAGTTCGTAACTAAGATGAAAAAAAGTGTGATTCTCGGGTAAATACTGATTTTAGATGAATAGTGTTTTGGTGAATAGTGTTTTTCAAAATTCCGAACTCAAAATCATTAAATTTCTTAATGGAAATATATGATTTCAAATTAAAAACTCATTTGGAAACAAAAATGAAGAAAACCATAAAAAGTTTCAAAAACTCAGTTTTTAGGGTTTCCCTTAGAGAATGATTAACGCCACAAGGGTAGGTTGGATAGATAGCCCACGTCTCAAGCAATCCAACGCAAAAGAAATCATAAAAAACTGTTGAGAAACAAAGAAAACCCGACAGCTCAAAGCTTCAAGGTTGGTTGGCCATGGAGAAGGAAAGATGAGGACTTTTTGTCTAATTTTGGCTTTTAGAAGAATTCAAGGAGATTGGTGAATAGTAAAAGATTTTTTTAAGAAATCAAGAATTACGAACTCGTCCCTCATTTGCTTTTAGCTTTTAAAACTAAACCCAAAACACTTGAACTAGCTAAAAGGTGATTAATAATTATTAATTGGTCCGTTTATAATTATTAATACGCCTAATACTAATTTAAGCTTCTAAAGTAATAAACGTCAAATAAAAGAATATAAATTATAAAATCTAAATTAACTAAGTTTAAAATTAAATAAAAAAAATTTTACCTTGTAAAATAATGGGCGTTACATCTTTACTTTATTTTGGTTTTGAAATAAATTCCAGAATTACAGTGTTTGTTTTGAGTTGGTGTTTGTGAATTAAATTTCATAATTTATTTTAATAAAGATTTATTTTGATGAGACTTCCGCTGTGTAATTATTGTGTATTCACTCTAAAAAGTGGGGTTGTTACAGTTGGTATCAGAGCCCTTTTGGTTCTGAAGATAATATGCTGAGCATAAATTAACAATATGAACAAATCTTCACACTTATCAGAGCTAGGTAGCTCAATAGTTAAGTCTATAAGATTCTTCCATTTATTTTAGTAGTATAATAGTATCTTGTTTCAATACTTCTAATCATTCAGCTTCTTTAATTTATTTTGGGTTTGAAATAAATTCCAGAATTGCAGTGTTTGTTTTGAGACAGGTTTAGGAATTAAATTTCATAATTTATTTTAATAAATATTTATTTTGATGAGTCTTCCGATGTGTAATTGTTGTGTATTCACTCTGAAAAGTTGGGGTTGTTAGACAAATAGACATAATGTCCAAAACTCAGTGACCATTTAGACACAAATTGAAAACACGGGGATCAAATAGAAACAACGTTCAAACTCATAGACCAAAAAGGTACTTTACCTTTTTTATTGGGTAGCAGAGTTTCTGCAAAATTTATAAATATAACATTTTTAAAAAATATTTGCAAATACTTCATTCATGTGAATCAAAGAAATGGGTGATAACTATTAGATAGTCAGTAATTCATGCACGAAATATCAGCTAATATTCTGTATCAATAAAATCAGTGATTACTTATGCGAAAATCAGTGATTACTTATGCGGAAATCAATTATTACTTATGCAAAACTAGTTGTAATTTTATAATATTTTAGGCGCGAATTTTAGTTTTTTTTCTTTTTATTTTTACAAATAAGTTTTTGGACTGCTATTTTTATAAATATTGGACCTAATTTTGCTATTTGTGCAAAAGCTCCTTTTTATTTTTATTTTTAAGAATTTCTTCTTCCACGTCCGTCTTAAAAAATTTCAAAATATTTTAAATATGTAATTTAATAAAATTAGTTTTAAACATAATATATCTTTTCAACTAAAATAATCGCAACGTAGTATTTTTATTTTTTCAGAATCTTTAATCAAATAATTGGCTTGATTATGATAATTAGTTATTTTTAACTTCATTGTTGATTCGTATAATCAATCAATTATTTTCTTAGATAGATATTGATTGTGATAAACATAGGTAATTATTTTTTGTCGCATCTATTTTTTGTCATATTGGAAATTATTTTGAAAGTAAATTCTATTTTTGGTCTCTAAGATTTAAATTTTAATATCTATTTGATATATCTATTTCTGGATCAATGCTATCAAATCTATCTGATGGACAATTCTCTTTGGTGCTCGCTTTCTATGGCTTTTGGTGGTTATTGTAATTGTCATAAAAAAAAGTACTTGTGTAATTAATTTTAATTGGGAAGCCTTTTTATAGTCTTCTGCACGAAAGGATCTAGTTGCCCCTCAAATGTGATGTTGTTACAATTATATATATATATATATGTGTGTGTTTTTACTCCTCTCTTATGAGATGTAAAAATTTAATTCCATTATAAATTTTTTAAAAGTTAACCTCTCCAATCATCCACTTGTAGATTTTTTTTTCTACCAAAAACTTTCTATGTACTTGTTATTTATATATTGGAATTTTCTCAATTTAAATAATTTGATCATTATTCTTATATTTTTCGTTACCCATTTTTTCTCCTATTGAATAGTTACATAGGCGGGGTGGGGTAGGATTGAGGTACTCCTTTTACACCCAACCCTTTTTAAAGAAAAAAGGACATCCTGACCCACCCTATTTAAATTCTACCCCAACCTCACCCCAGTTCAGGGGTAGGGTGTGATTGGAGTGTAAATGAGTTTTGAAAAAAAACAATGTATGGTTTAATTTTGAAAAATGACTTTTCCAAGGCGTTTGTTTATACCTGATAAATTAATTCATTCAATCTATTCAAAAATTCATACAAGGAAGCATTTGAGAACTATTAATATGTCAATAAATTTATAAAAAATAAATATTTATTTGTAATTTATCAATTGTATTGACCAACCAATAAAAATAAAAAATTATATAAATAGATAGAATTTTTCACCCTTTCAAATTAAAATAATTACAATCAAGATTAGTCCAATGATATGATACTAGAATTTTCTTTACAAAATTAGAGATTTCAAATCTTTTACTATTTTAAAAAAGTCATGTTTCTTTAATATTTTTTTTACATAAAGCATGGAAAAAAAACTATTAATTATTTTTTTTAAAATATAAATAATAGTATAGACATTAATATGGAACAAGTATACACAAAATTTATTTGTTTATTAATTAGTATCCCTCTAGATTACAACTCTAGATCTATCACTAGTGTTCTCCTTTTTTTTTACCTCTTTCTTTTTCATTTGTTAAATGAAAAGCTTTTCTTTAGTGTGAAAAAGAAAGATTAAAAAAGTGACACTTTAGTCCTCATGTAACGTCCCGTTATTTTATAACGTAGATTATTTATTTATTTATTTAAAGCACTTAATTTAATTTTAGAGTTAATTAATTTAGATTTTAAAATTTATATCCTTTGATTTCACGTTTATTACTTTAGAAGCTTAAATTAGCATTAGGAGTATTAATAATTATTAACGAGCCAATTAATAATTATTAATCACCTTTTAGCTAGTTTAAGTTTTTTGGGTTTAGTTTTAAAAGCAAAAAGCAAACGAGGAACGAGTTTGTAATTCTTGATTTCTTAAAATATCTTTTACTATTCACCTATCTCCTTAAATTATCCTGAAAGCCAAAATTAGACAAAAAGTCCTCATCTTTCCTTCTCCATGGCCAACCAACCTTGAGGTTTTAAACTCTTGGGTTTTCGTCATTTCTCAACCGTTTTTGATGATTTCTTTTACGGTGGATTGCTCGGGACGTGGGCTATCAATCCATCCTACCCTTGTGGTGTTTCTTGTTCTACTAAGGGAAGCCCTAAAACGTAAGTTTTTTAAACTTTTCTATGGTTTTTTTCATTTTGTTTCTAAAATGAGTTTTTGAATTGAAATCATGTATTTCCACTAAGAAATATAACGATTTTGAGCTTGGAATTTTAGAAAACACTATTCGTCCGAAATAACTATACATGAGAATCACACTTTTTCTCATTTTAGTTATGGTTTATAAATTTTTTTTCAATTGATGTATTGTAGGTGTCGATTGCTTGTATGACGGTTCGTTAGAACTTTTTTTTCACGTGAACGTTTGAGGTGAGAATAAATAGAACTTAAAGTAAACTTAGAAACCAAATTTGTTGAACGATTCGTATTGATTGGAAGTTGAGTTTGAAATCGGAAATGAAAGGTTTAAAGTAAGTATACTAACTTGTTTAGGCTTGGGAGTTAGTTCTAAATGAGGTGGGTGACCTTATGGTTTGTTTGGTGGAAATGACTAACTCTTGAAAATTCTACGTTTACGTTCAATTGGGCGTTTCTTGAAGATTTCGGGTATTTGAAGGTTCCAAGTATAATTGGATAAACGAGGGAATCAAATATGGAATTTTCGCTTGAATATTTAAAAGAAGGAAATGAGACTTTTTGTAACGACCCGCTTTCCGTTAAATTCTTTAAATTCAAATGCACAGCGGAAGACTTAATTTTTAAAGAAAAACGGCATGGGTTCGTTTAAAAATCGAATAACCAAAACTGTTTACAACCCAAATTTCCAGAGAAAGCTATAAATCGGGAATGCGCATTCTAAAAGACAATTTCATCATAAAATATTGAAATACTTATACAAACACCCTTCGCGGGCTCAAAAAGACATAAGTATGGAAAAAGTATATGATTACAAGCATTTACTAATGCTTATCAAAAGTGTTTTTAACATTGTCCATTACACCACCTCGACCAGTCAAGCGACACCATTTCCTCTCCCACGCTTCTTAGGACGGGGTTTACCTGAAAATAATATGGTGTAGCACCATTAGCAAACAATGCTAGTGAGAGTAAAATGAAAGCAAGTAATCCTATGAACAAAATCTCATAACCGAAATCGTGTCCAAAGGCCTAAATGTTCATTACTACCCATATCCACACTTCCAATTTCCATATAAACATACGATAGTAACATACTACCCGTAATCGTCATTCATAAACCGTGACGATAGATATAAAGACTTAAAGTAAAATTAACAATAACTACTAAGTCTTACTACACAATTCTAAAGAATATGTAAATCTAACATTATCTATCTTATTACCAAACAAGTTTCATCGTAACGTGCTATTGTATGGATCGAAATCAACATACCACGTACGGTCGTACCATATTACCATCATCGCACCATGATACGTATGGATCGAAATCAACATACTATCATGTGCCGTATCACAGATCATAGTACCATGGTACATACGGATCCGAATCCACGTACTACCATGTACCATATCTCAATCATCGGATATCAGGACTTTCACCATATCGGATATCAGGAATTTCACCATATAGGTATTAGGAATTTCACCATATAGATATCAGGAATTTCACCATATAGGTATCAGGAATTTCACCATATAGATATCAGGAATTTCACCATATAGGTATCAGGAATTTCACCATATAGATATCAGGAATTTCACCATATAGGTAATCAGGAATTTCACCATATAGATATCAGGAATTTCACCATATAGGTATCAGGAATTTCACCATATAGGTATCAGGAATTTCACCATATAGGTATCAGGAATTTCACCATATAGGTATCAGGAATTTCACCATATAGGTATCAGGAATTTCACCATATAGGTATCAGGAATTTCACCATATAGATATCAGGAATTTCACCATTTCGCAACATGATACGTATGGATCAAAATCAACATACTACCATGTGCCGAAACACAGTGCTCAAGGTACCCACAATTCATCACACCATGATACATATGGACCAAAATCAACATACTACCATGTGTGAATCAATGTGCCTAAGGTCACCACAAATCATCTCACCATGATTACATATGGATCAAAATCACATACTATCACGTGCAGAATCAATGTGCCGTAGGTCTCCAATAAGTTAGCTAAACTCCAAAGAATTCTACTAAGTTAATTAGAAACCTAACTAACTAGATTACACGAGTTACTACTCAAGTGCATCTTCTAATTACTTTACTTCCAAATCCAACCAAAGTAACTTCCAAAACCATCAAAGTAACTTCCAATTCCACTTTCATCTAACATCTCCAAATCACATTACCATACTTCCAAACCTCTCCGATGTTCTCTAATCATCTAACTATCCATAACCAAACATTCTCCATACACACTTTCGAAATAAAGTCTCCAACCAAACTATAATCCTAAGAAGTTATCTCCCTCTTTACATCGATAAACAATTACATAATGAAACTAAATTCATAAAGCCACTAACTTTCACATTAAACTCACCTTAGCTTGAAGACAAGCTCCGGATAATCCGAAGTTGCGAATTCACGAACAATTCACAATCCTACAATCGAATTAATCCTAAACAACATTAATTAACCGAAAAACATTCAAACAACATCTAAACACATAAAGCCACGAAAATCCCGGATTTTACCCTATAGGGGCTCTCGGCCAAGCTAGGGAAAAGGGGTTCGGGTTCGGTTTTCCGGCTTTTATGCATTTTAGAGGTGTTTCGGGTTGGTTTCGGATACTTTGGAGGTTTGCAATCTCCGTGGGTAACCGTAAATTAGGGTTTTGCATATTAAACAATTTCCGAAAAATTAACTAAAAAGCAAAAACACAATAAACTTAACATTATAAACATAACCAAGTAAGGGAAAAATCATAAGGGACGGGTTTCCGGCTCAAACTCGGTTTTAGGGTTTAGGGGAACTTTCTAAAATTACTCACAACGGCTTTCCCGATTGAAATCATCAAGCTTTAATGAAAGAATTTGAAGATCCCAACTCAATTCCACCATTAAAACACTATTCACATCAAGAAAAAGAAACTTCAACATACCTTTAAGCCTCGAGAAAACGAGCGAAAATGACGTACGGTAGGTTGGAAATGATCTACGGGACGAAGGCTTTCCGATGGATGTAGAATCGAGACGATCCACCGAGAAATAAAGAAAATCAAAATTTTGGGGTTGGGGTTTTGAGGGTCACGGCCAAGAGGAGGGAGAAGGGAAGAAGATGATCCCATTTTGCTTAGTTGCTAAGTTTAAATAGATATTTAGGAAAATCGGGTAATTACGGTTTTGCCCTTCTTGACCTTTTTGCTTATAAAACGAAAACCGATGATCTTAAATAAATCTAAAGGTGATTAATAATTATTAATTGGCCTATTAATAATTATTAATGTCACCGAAACGAATTTAAAGTATTAAAACGATTTAAAAACAATTTCTGACATAATTAACTACTTAAATCAAAATTTCTTAATTTAAACTAATCTTAAAAGCTTTAATTTAAATAAATTAACTTAAATTAAATTAAAATAAAATAAAAATAAATAAAAATAAAAATAAAATAAAATAAAATAAAATAAAATTTTACCCCTAAAAGTAACGGGACGTTACACTTTTATGTAAGTTAATAACTTGATATTATCTGAAGGCTGATTGGCTTGACTTTTATATTATCATGTGACTATCTAAAGACCTTATGACTTGACTTTATTTTCTACTATGAGACATTATGGATTTGCAGGTTATGGAATTTTTATGGAAATTCTGAATTGTAAGACTATGGGTACTTTATTGTTTTGTGCAAAGAAAGGTAACTAATGATATAGGCATCAATCATAGTTTATGATTCCTTCGGTTACTTGAATGGTTAATTATGTTTACTTGCACTTTAAGGCTATATTTATGTTTATTCTTGTATTATTATTATGTGAGTAATTATGAGACAATGCACAAACTGCGTGTGCTTGTATTTATTGGTATTATTCATATTTTATGTTACATATATGTATCATGAGGCATGCTAACGATGCAGGTACTTTACTATTGGGATTGACGCCTCTATAAAAGAGTTCTCAAACGGAAGTCTAAAGGATCTTTCCTTGCAGTATAATATAATCAAAACTAAATGCATAAAACGAATTACTAACCCTTGTAGAGAAGTGTCTAACTCTTCCTCTTTGTTCTTGGTTACGATCTTGGGACCACCAAAAAGATCTTCCTAACTAAGGACACAAGAGAATCGGTGCAAGGGCACTATCCTCTTTGGAAAAAGGAAGAGGGAGGAAAAAACTTTTTCTTCCCTTATCCTATGGGCGGCGGCGGCAGAGAGAGAGGGAGAAGAGGAATAATTTTCCTGAGCCTTTTCTTTTGCTCTCTTAGTAGGGGATTGAGGGCTCCAAAAGAGTTCTCAAGCGGAAGTCCCATGGATCTTTCCTTGCAGTATAATATTAACAAAATCTAAATGCATAAAAAGAATACTAACCCTTGTCGAGAAGTGTCTGACTCTTCCTCGTTCTTCGATGGTTACGATCCTGGGACCACCAAAAAGATTTTCCTCACTAAGTACAAAAGAGAATCGGTGCGTGGGCACTATCTCCTTTGGAAAAAGGAAAGTTGGGAAGAAGAAATTTTCTTCCCAATACCCTATGGGCGGCTGCTAAGAGAGAGGGAGGAGAGGAATTTCCTGAGCCTTTACTTTAACTCTCTTAGTTGTATGTTTTGGGTTCACCCCAAGGTTTCTATTTATAGGAAAACTAAGGCCTCAGAAAATCTTTTGAATATCTTTTAATTAATAAATAATTAATTATGATATTCTAAAATATATTTGAATAATAAAGATATTATATTTTATTCCATAATAAAATATTCCATATCTTTTATTTAAATTAATCAATATCAATTTAAATATATTATTCCATATCTTCCATTTAAATTAATCATATTAATTTAAATAAGATATTCTAAATATATTTCAAATAATAAAATGCAAACTCTTGGTCAACTGTTGACTAAAGTGGCGTGTGACCCCACCATGGGTCACATGCCCATGTCATCCACCAATGACATTATTGGGCATTTTATTTTTCCTTTTTATTTAATGGAACAATTCCTTTAAATAATTAAATAAATAAAACTCCTTTTATTTATTTCCTCATTTAATTTGATAATTTCAAATTAAATATTTAAATAGACTCTTTTATTTAAATCCCCATTAATTTTGGACAACACAAAATTAATTTAATTAAATAGACTCCTCTATTTAATCTCTTATAATTAAATAGACTCTTCTATTTAATAATTAAATAGACTTCTTTATTTAATTCCACCATTAATTAAATAATTAAATAGACTCCTCTATTTAATTTTCTTTAATTAATTGAATAGACTCCTCTATTCATTTCTAATTTTCCAAAGAGAAATTAATCGTCTTAATTTATGTTCTCGATTACATGCGTTAGCTCGAAGGACTTAATGGACCTATAGAACTAAGCTCCAATGATCCAGAATTACCTTTGATAAAGGGTTAATTTTAGTATTGGACAACTTTCAAAAAAACACAATCTTTTTATATATATATCAAAACTACCCAAAACCACCACCAGAAAAATTAAATTGCATTGTGAAAAGACGAAACATACCCCGATAAATTTTTCTTAATTAAATGATATATAATTAATGAGATATAGTTATTAGGAGAGATAAAAGGTTAATAAGGTAAACACTGAAATCGGAATCCAACAGAATCGCCACCATAAATGGTGTTTTATGGGTAAATCTGATATTAATATGAAACAACTATTAAAACTGAAATTAGGTGAATTAAAGTGGTTATTAGTGTAATTAATTCTTGATTAAAACTCCATTTAATAAATTAATTCTCATTCATTAACTCCTGGATATTCCACTAAATATCTAGAGCTGCACTCTTAGTACTATAGACATAATTATGTCCATTGGCTATAATCATTAACTACACTTTGATCCTTCACAAGTTAGTTCGTATCCATGGCTAGGTATTTACACCGTATTAACCTCCATGATACATCTTGTTCCTTAAGCCCAACTGATTCTCCAATGAACAACCTTACATAATCTCCATTATGCGTCTTTAACCTTTTCCTTGATCAGAGGAATATGGAGCCCCGCTGTTCAAGACCGAATCAGTCCATAAGGGAACTACTTATCTATTTTCCTATATGGAAAAGAGTGAATTCCAATTCTTGTGCAATTACGTTCCCAGCTATAAGCAAGATGCAATCCCCAAAGTGGGAGGCATATTGAGCGAACTATATCGAGTCACTCTCACCGTCTCTTGCGAATAGGAGTTTGTAATCCACTCAGGATCAAGATCAATTGTACATGATCAACCGGTTGATAAACGAAGTGTCTTTCTGTAACGGCTTTCCCAGAAGACAGTAAGTCCAGTCTACTACAATCTCTATTGTAGCAACACCCCCATTCACATGTCTCTACATGAGCGATCCAAATGAGATCACTTGTGCCAATTCACAAGTGGGTCGTGGTAGTGGTGTTACCAGAAATAAGGCACCCAACCTTTATTCATATGTACCACATACTATTTGAGTTACACTTAAGTGAATCTTCCCGCATCATATGCTCACTTTAAGTTATCATAAGTAACTCTGGATCTTATGATGGATTACATTTATTAAACTAATAATAAATGACAATGTAAATATTACTAATTAATAATTCCTTTATTTATTTATAGTTTAATTGGAATACATAAGATTTAGGGCAGAAACCCTAGCAATCTCCCACTTTTATTAAAGCTTTTCAAAGATTGATCTAGTAATCCTAAACTACCTATATGACGCTCAAACACCTTAGCCGAAAGCGTCTTTGTAAATGGATCAGCAATATTATCCTCAGAGGCTATCTTTGTCACTACAACATCTCCTCTTTGGACTATCTCCCTTATCAGGTGATACTTTTTCTCTATGTGCTTTCCCTGTTTGTGGCTTCTAGGCTCTTTGGAGTTGGCTACATCACAACTGTTATCATAGAACAATGTTATGGGTTTGTCCATGTCTGGTACTACCTCCAGATCGATTAGGAACTTCCTAAGCCTGACGCCCTCTTTAGCATCTTCGCAAGCGGCTACGTACTCAGCCTCCATTGTGGAGTCAGCAATACAACTTTGCTTTATACTCCTCCAAACAATGGCTCCACCACAAAGTGTGAAAACTGATCCACACGTGGATTTTCTAGAATCCTTATCTTCATGGAAGTCAGAATCTGTGTACCCCTTGAGAATCAAATCCTTTTTACCTTACACTAGCACATGTTCTCTCGTTCCCCGAAGATACTTGAAAATATTCTTGACTGCAACCCAATGTTCATAACCAGGGTTCGATTTGTAACGACTTACTATCCCTACTGCATAACAAATGTTCGGTCTAGTACACAACTTCGCATACATTAGACTTCCAACTGCTGATGCATAAGGATACTGTCTCATACTCTCAACTTCTTGAGGAGTTTTAGGACATTGGTCCATAGTTAAATAAATCCCATGCCTGAAAGGTAACGCTCCTTTCTTAGATTTATCCATCCCATACTTGGAAACTATTTTGTCAATGTAGGATGTCTGAGACAACGCTAAAGTTTTGTTCTTTCCGGTTCCTTATTATTTGGATACCAAGAACATATTGAACCTCTCCCAAATCCTTCATTTGGAATTCGTTAGCTAGCCATTTCTTAACGTCCGATAATACCCTTACATTATTCCTAATATGTAACGCCCCGTTACTTTTGGAGGTAAATTTTTTTTATTTTACATAAAGTATTTAAGTTTAGTTTAAACTTAGTAATTTCGATTTTAGTAGTTATTTTCGTCCGAAAGTCTTTTCAATCCTTTTATGACTTAAAATTAGTTTCGGTGACATTAATAATTATTAACGGGCCAATTAATAATTATTAATCACCTTTAGATTAATCTAAGACCTTCGGGTTTCATATTTTTAATCAAATCATTTAAAAAGGACGTATACATCATTTTCCAATTTCTTAAAAAAAATCACTATTCACTTCCATCTTCATTAAATAGTCAACCAAAGTCAAATTAAATGCATTCATCTTTTCTCTTCCCCTTGCCTTGGCCGAAACCCTCCCTTTCTCACCCTCTCATCTTGGCTTTTCTTAATTACTTAGTGGATCGCCGTAATTCCGGTTCTATTGAAAAGCTCTCATCCCGAGGATCGATTCTAACCTAACAATCGAGGTTTTCATCGATTTTCTACAAGCCTCAAGGTATGATAAAGTTTCTAAATTCAAGCTTTGAATAGTGTTTTAATGGAGGTTGAGATTGAAATCTTCAAATTCACACACCGAAGCTTGAAGATTTCAATCGAGGAAGTCGTTTTATGCAATTTTAGAAACTTCCATAAACCCTAAAATCAAGTTTGAGTTGAAAATCTGTCCTTAATTTCTCTCACTTGACCAAGATTAGGGTGTTTATTTTGCTTTGATTTTACGTTTTACTTAATTTTTCGGAAATTGATTATTATGTAAAACCCTAAAATAAGGTGACCCATTGATATCTCGGTTTTCAAATTATCCTAAATCAACCCGAAACGCCTCTAAAGTGCATAAAAGCCGGAAAACCAAACCCGAACCCTTTTATTCCTTGTAGGACCGAGAGCATGCCTAGGCTCTTTCGCCTTGTTTTCGTTGTTTTATGCGTTTAAATGTCGTTTGCTCAATTTTCGGATAATTAATGATTGTAGGGTGTATTTGATATGTAGGTTTGTGATCGATTGCGTGACTTTGACTCCGGCACTTTGGAAGCTTGGATTTCACATCTAAGGTGAGTTTAAAATGGAAGTTAGTAATTTTATGAATTATGTTTCATTACGTTATTGTTTATCGAGGTGAAGAGGGGAACTAACTTCCTGAAGTTATACTTGGTTGGTGACTTTAAACTCGGATGTGAGTGGAGTGGTTTTGGTGTTCTTATGAATTTTGAAGTAAAAGAGGAGACATGAGTGGTTTGGAAGTCTTGTAAGATGAATTGGAGATTTTATATGAAAGTGGATGAATACGAAACTTTAAGTGATTTGGGAGTCAAAGTGGCTTAGAAATTACACTTGAGTATTGACTCGTGTAATTCAAGCGGTTTATGTTCTTTAGTAGTTTAGTGGAACTTTATCTAACTTACTAGGGAGCTTGATGGATTCTATACGGTACTTGTGATACGGCACATGATAGTATGTTGATACGCTCCATACGGTATCATGGTGCGATGATATGTGATACGGCACATGATAGTATGTTGATACGCTCCATACGGTATCATGGTGAGATGATATGTGATACGGCACATGATAGTATGTTGATACGCTCCATACGGTATCATGGTGCGATGATATGTGATACGGCACATGATAGTATGTTGATACGCTCCATACAGTATCATGGTGTGATGATATGTGATACGGCACATGATAGTATGTTGATACGCTCCATACGGTATCATGGTGCAATGATTTGTGATATGGCACGTGGTATGTCGACTTCGGTCCATATGATACTATGATATGATGAAACTTGTTTCGTAACAAAGATAGTTAGTAATACAATTACATAATCTTTAGAATTGTGTAGTAAGACTTAGTAATAACGGGTACTTTTACTTTAAGTCTTAATATCATTACTTTTCAGGAAGTATATTATGTATGTTGATTATATGCAGAATTTGGAATGTGGAATGGGTAGTAAAAGTGAAATATAAGCTTTTGGACACAATTTCCGATATGGAATTTGGTTTATAGGATTACTTGCTTTCATTTTACTCTCACTAGCATTTTCATGCTAATGTTGCTACAATTAAAATTTTTCAGGTAAGACTCGTGGTAGAGGACGAGGTAGAGGAGGTGGTGCCGCGTGACCTATCAAGACAATGAATGGACAAGAACATATATTGTTTTGGGTGAAGCATTCTTGAATGCTCATGAACTTTTCACTACTTTTATTATGTTTCATTTTGAGCTCGACGGAGCAATTGTATATATTTTGGATTTTAAAACTTTCTTTAGAAGTTTCATCATAATATGGAATGCGCATTCCAGGTTTATTGTTTTTTTTGAAAAATTGGGATATAAACAGATTTTGGATAATTTGATTTTTAAACGAACCCATGCCGTTTTTCTGTAAAAATCTTATTTTTTGTTGTGCATTTAAATTTAAAAGATTTAATGGAAATCGGGTCGTTACAGTTGGTATCAGAGCCTTCTTGGTTTTGTAGACCACATGCATCGTAAGTTTTCATGGTTTGATTTTGTTCTTGTCCAATCATTATTTGAGGTCAACGGTGCCAGGTATCCTTAGAACCTTCTCTTTTGATAAGTGTAATTGTAGTATTGCCATTCCTTTCCTATTATCTCATGTGAGGCTTTTCTAATTATGATTTCTGTATGCCTCCGAGGACAGTGATACTTAGGAGAGGTCGGAGCAGTGTACAGGCTGGGGTGCGAGGTAGAGGTTGGGCGAGGGCAGTTACACCGCCATCCCCTCCACCTGTTTATTGGGAGGATGAGCCTCCAGTTGATCAGACACCTAGTCAGGGTCGTAGTGTCACCATTTCAGAGGAGTACTTTTTAGACCTGTTACGAGGTGGTGGAGGACAGACTGATCGGGTTATACCACCTGTTAGTCCTGTGGTAGACCAGTCTGGTATTACTGATGCTGCAAAAACTTTGAAAGAGTATATCAGGTATAATACTCCTAAGTTTGATGGGACATCTACTGATCCTGTAGTTGCTGAAAAATAGATCACCAAAATAGAAAGGGTACTTAAGTTCATTAAATGTTCGGATCATTTGAAGGTCCATTGTGGGACCTATTCTTTAGTTGATGATGCCTTGTACTGGTGGAAAGGTTTATACCATACTCTCAGCCCTGAGTTGCAAGTTAGTTGGGAGATGTTCAGGGAAAAGTTTTTCGAGAAATACTATCCAGAGGATACCCATGATCAGTTAGAGATACAGTTTCTCACACTCAGACAGAATGATAGGTCTGTTGTGGAGTATGAGAGAGAGTTTGACAGGTTGTCAAAATTTGCTACTAAACATGTTACTGATCCTGAGGACAAGAGAAAAAAGTTTATCGTAGGTTTAAGAGCAGAGCTACGAGGGCAGGTACGAGCTTTACAGCCTGCTACGTATGCGGATGCTTTGACTGTTGCTTTGACCTTAGATATTGGTGATTCTGAGAAAAAGGCCAAGGAGATTGTTGCTTAGACCTCTTCTGGGAAGAGGAAGGCTGTGGACGACCTCCCTGGTTGAGGGACACAGTCCCATAGATAGGCTCCTGGTAGGGGCAAGGGACAGACAGGATCACAGTTCCATTCAGGTCAGTTTGGTGATCGGGCTCCTTCTTTGCCCTATTGTCCTGATTGTTCTGGGTACCACTTGGGTTAGTGTTATTTGCAGAAGTTCTACCATTGTGGACAGGTCAGACATGTTAGACGATTTTGTCCTAGTTTACAAACACCACAGCAGCGTGGGAGTCAGGGTCAGAGCTCAGGACAAGGTCAAAGTTCTGGAAAGGGACAGGGTCGAGGACAGGGTCAGGGCCAGGTGGTAGAGGCCAGATTAGGCCTACTCAGCAGCAGAGAGCACCACCGGCAGTTCAAGCACAGCCCTAGACACGACAGCAGGCACGTATCTTTGCCATTACGCAAGAGGATGCTGAGGCATCTGGTACTGTTGTCACAGGTACTTTATTGGTATTAGGGCACTCTGCTCTGGTATTATTTGATTCTGGGGCTAGTCACTCATTTATTTCTGCTGAGTTCGTTGAATCTGCTGCCTTTGATTCTGAGCCGTTAGGACATGAGTTACATGTTACTACTCCGCTCGGAAAATCGGTGATTGTTGATAGAGTTGTTTTTACCGATGATTTGTGTATTATGGGTTGCTTTCTGCATGCTATGTTGATTGTGATGCCAATGTTTGACTTTGATATTATTTTGGGTATAGATTGGCTGTCAGCCAACCACGCCAACATCGGTTGTAGTGAGAAAGTGGTAGACTTTGTTGGTCCATGTGGGACTAATTTTCGATTTCATGGGACCTGAGGTAGGGTGACACCTGCAGTTATCTCGGTGATCCAGGCTAGAGCACTTTTGAGTGATGGTGCTTGGGGTTACTAAGCTAGTGTAGTGGACACATCTGTTAGTGTGACTACCTTAGCTTCTGTACCTGTTGTGAGGGATTTCATTGGTGTATTCCTTGATGAGTTACCTGGTTTGCCACCAGTGAGGGAGTTAGACATCCAGATTGAGGTGATTCCTGGGACCGTTCCATTGTCCAAGGCACTCTATCGTATGGCACCAGCTGAACTTAAAGAGTTGAAAAGGCAATTGCAAGAACTTTTAGACTTGGGGTTTTTACGCCCAAGTGTATCACCTTGGGGAGCTCCGGTATTGTTTGTAAGGAAGAAAGATGGCTCCATGAGACTATGTATTGATTATAGGGAGCTGAATCGGGTCACAGTGAAAAACAAGTATCCTTTGCCCAGGATAGAGGACTTGTTTGATCCGCTGAGGGGGGCTACTGTCTTTTTGAAGATAGATCTTCGATCGAGATATCATCAGTTGAGAATTAGAGATGAGGATATTCCCAAGACATGTAGTATCTAGTAAAGGGATTTCTATTGATCCTTCTAAGGTGGAAGCAGTTAATGGTTGGCCCCGACCTACTAATGTGGCTGAGATACGGAGTTTCCTTGGACTTGCAGGTTACACTATAAGAAATTCGAGAATAGGTGACGTTTTTTTGGCGCCACCTATTTGAATAGGTGACGTTTTTGACCATCACCTATGGCAGTGTCACCTATTTAAATAGGTGACGTCCAAAAAAAACCGTCACCTATTCGAATAGGTGATATTTTTTACCCGGCACCTATACGAATAGGTGACGTTTTTTACCTGTCACCTATTCAAATAGGTGACACTGAATTAGGTGACGGTCATAAAACCACCGTCACCTTTTCTAGAAAAGGTGACGGGGAAAAACCGTCACCTCTTGTCTAAATTTTGAAAAAAAAATATTTTTAATAAATTAATTTTACATCAAATTTATAATACACCTCAAATTTAACTAAATATTACAAACTCAAATAAAATATTACTCAACATTTACTGACTTACATTCTATAAACAAAAAAATTAAATCATATCATACATAAAAAGACAAATTATTATAACAAATTATTATACCAGAGCAACTCAAATCACAAATTTTGGTACTGATAGTTTAGTTCTTTATATAAAAAGAATCCAACATTTTTAATCAATGAAATGCCTAATGAGTTTAGGAAATTTCAATGTGAATCACCTTATGATTTCGATGCTCGTTGGACTGTTCTCACGCCTCAAACTATGGATCAGAAGCTGCGAATTAAAGCCAAACAAAGAAGTGGAAGAATCAGCTCAGTTTAGTGCCCAAATTCGCTTAAAGAATCAGAATTTGAAAGGTAGAATTTATAGGGGAAAAATCAGTTCACTTCTTAGTTTGTAGTAATTTCAAAGTAAAGCTACTGAAGCTGCTTGAAGTGAGAAAATTACCCTTTGTCTTTTGAAATGTATACAAAACCAAGGATTACAAATAATTCTTCCAATTGAGGGGAATAAGAGAGGGGGTAATTACAACTATGCACAAAAGTTAAGATCAATTATAAACATACACTATTGCAATAGTCAAAATTGTCTCATCCAACCATCAAATAAGGAATAGATGTTAACAAATTGAATAGCAAAGGTTTATCATAACATTAGATTCTTATTAGATTACCTGAGCTGCAACAGTGTGTGAACGAGTTGGGAAAAGTTTAGTGATACTAGTGTGTGAACAGTGTGTCAATTACCAACCATACAAACTATGACTGAAAGTTATTCTGTTGACTCTCTTACCGTTATATGAACAGAAACAAACAATCATAAAATCTTAAAACCCTGTTTCCTATCAAAAATACAATTCTATATTTTCTACAAATTCGTTACGACTTTCTTAAAATGGATAGCAGTTGAGTTACTGTAACGTCCCGTTACTTTTAGAGGTAAATTTTTTTTTTTTTTTTTTATTAAAGCTTTTAAAGTTTAGTTTTAATTCAGTAACTTCTATTTTAGTAGCTATTTTTCGTCCGAATTAGTTTTTAATCGTTTTAGTACTTTAATTATGTTTTGGTGATATTAATAATTATTAACGGGCCAATTAATAATTATTAATCACCTTTAGAGTTATTTACAAGCTTCGGGTTTCATTTTTAAAGCAAAAACAAAAGAGGGACGTAGGCGTCATTACCCGATTTCTTAAATATCTAAAAAATCACTATTCATCATCTTTAAATATCAACACTTAGCCAAAATTAGAACAAAAATCTGCTCCTTTCTTCCCCTTGCTGCCGTGAACCACAAAACCCTCTCCCTTTTTTTTTATTTTCTTTATTTCTCGGTAGATCGTCTCGATTCTACTACTGTTGGAAAGCCCTTGGCCCGTAAATCATTTCCAACCTACCGAACGTAATTTTCGCTCGTTTTATCGAGGCTTAAAGGTATGTTAAAGTTTCTTATTTTTGTTATGAATAGTGTTTTTACGGTGGAATTGAGTCGTAATCTTCGAATTCGTTCACCAGAGCTTTAAGATATCAATCGGGAAAGTTGTTATAGTCATTTTTAGGAACTTTCCCTAAAACCTAAAACCAAGTTTGAGTCGGAAACTCGTTCCTTGTAGTTTTCCTTCTTTTGGCTTGATTTAGGAGGTGTAGTTTATTATGTTTTTGCTATTTTCTAATTGTTTCGGAAATGGTTTAATGCTCAAAACCCTAAATTGTGAATACCCATTAAGGTTACCAACCTCCAAAGTACCCGAAACCAAACCAAAATGTCTTTAAAGTGCTTAAAATCCGGAAAACAATTCTTTTTCTTCCTTTCCCTTGGGCCGTGGGCCTCTTGGCATAAGTTCCGGGTTGTTTTGTCTTTTATTTTAGTATCGTGACGATCGTTCTTCGATTCGGTTAATTAATATACTTTAGGTGTATTTAATTATAGGTTTCGTGCATAGATCGTGATTCTTGGTCAACCGGTGTTTCGGAGTTGACTTCGGTTACAAGGTGAGTTTAAAATGAAAGTTAGTTGTTTTATGAATTAAGTTTCATTATGTTATTGTTTATCGAAGTTAAGCGAGATTTAGCTTCTTAGAAGTTAAGTTTGGTTAGAGACTTTAATTCGGAAGTTAGTGGAGGAATTTTGGAACTATATTTAGTTCGATGGAAAGGAAACATCGGAGTGGTTTGAAAGTGTTACAAAGTGAATTGGAGATGATAGAGGAAAGTGGAATGAGAGTTACTT
The DNA here is from genome assembly GCA_028015215.1 of Gynostemma pentaphyllum. Taxonomy (NCBI): domain Eukaryota; kingdom Viridiplantae; phylum Streptophyta; class Magnoliopsida; order Cucurbitales; family Cucurbitaceae; genus Gynostemma; species Gynostemma pentaphyllum. The sequence goes on from CM051352.1 coordinate 17,667,147, forward strand.
GAGTGGTTGAAAGTTAGTGTAGCTAAAGTGATACACTTGAGTGTTAACTCGTGTAGTCTAGATAGTTAGGCTTCGTAATAGCTTAGTAGGATTCTTTGAGATTAACTAACTTTTAGGAAGCTTAACAGTTTGTAAAGTGGCCATGATAGTATGTTGATTCGATTCCATACGTATCATGTTGTGAAATGGTGAAATTCCGATATCCGAAATGGTGAAATTCCCGATACCGAAATGGTGAAATTCCTGATACGAAATGGTGAAATTCCTGATACGAAATGGTGAAATTCCGTTATCCGAAATGGTGAAATTCTTGATATCCGAAATGGTGAAATTCCCCGATACCGAAATGGTGAAAGCCCAATCGAAATGGTGAAATTCCTGATACGAAATGGTGAAAGTCCTGATAACCGATGATTGAGATATGGTACATGGTAGTACGTGGATTCGGATCCGCACGTACCATGGTATTATGATCTATGATAAGGCACATGATAGTATGTTGATTCGGTTCCATACGTATCATGGTGCGATGGTTGTGATATGGTACGTGGTATGTTGATTTCGATCCATACAATAGCACGATACGATGAAACTTGTTTGGTAATAAGGATAGTTAATGTTATTTTTACCGATTCTTAGAAACGTGTAGTGAGACTTAGTTGTGAATGTTAGTTTTACTTTAAGTCTTTATTCTTTTTCTATCTCATGGTATTGACATGTATGGGTGACATTCTACTATCGATTGATTGTATGGAAATTTGGAAGTGTGGATGCGAGTAGTATTGGGCATTTTAGGCCTTTGGACACGATTTCGGTTATGAGATTTTGTTCGTAGGATTACTTGCTTTCGTTTTACTCTCACTAGCATGTTATGCTAATGGTGCTACACTTAAATTTTTCAGGTAAACCTCGAGTTAAGAAGCGTGGTAGAGGAGGTGGAGTCGCGTGACTGATCGAGAGAGTGTATGGACAATACTAAAAAAAAAAACTCATTTTGTTTAGCATTCATTGAAATGCTTGTAATTATTCCATCTTTACATAACTTGTGTCTTTTTGAGCCCGAAAGGGTATTTGTGTAAAATATGTCTATATTTTATGGTCTAAATGTCTTTTGGAATGCGAAATTCCCGATTTATCGCTTTTTCTGGAATTTGGGTTGTAAACAGGTTTTGATTATTCGATTTTTAAACGAACCCATGCCGTTTTTCTTTAGAAATCGAGTCTTCCGCTGTGCATTTGAATTTAAAGAATTTAACGGGTTCGGGTCGTTATAGTTACATTGCTATAACATAGGTTCATGTTGTCTACATTTAATGCAATATCAATCTACAATATCTATTTTGCCGAGTACCAGTACAATTTCAATACACTATCAAATTAATATTACCTCGATATAGTTTCTGTCTTTCCAAATCTATATCGGGCTGCTAGAAGAACCCAAAAGCTTCCCAGACTCATCAAACAGACCTATAACAAGTAGAGTCCATACAATAAATTTTCAATAAACAACTACATTTCATTAGATATTATGAGAATTGAAAAATCTAGGAAAACCACATTTCATTACAAATTTCCTAATGAACATTCTAACCTTTAACAAAACTTATCAAAATTATCAAAAACAACCTATGAGTCATTTTGGCATTTAATTTAATTTCACACTCAATTGTCTTAAATCAACCTGAGAAAAAGAAACGATTGCTGTAAAATTCAAAGAATCATGCATGATATGTTGAACAAAGTAGTTCAAAAACCAGGAATGAAACCAAGCTAAAGTTTGGATAATCCAAATTATGCAATAGAGCTTGAGACTCATGCATGATATGTTGAACAAAGTAGTTCAAGAGTAACACCATTCCATCAAGTGCTTGATTGGGGAAAAATTCAATCAATTTCAAAAATTAATCAATAGAATTGAAAAGAAAAGGAGAGTGTACCTTCCAAGATGATTTCGCATAAAATAGGGATCTTTAGCGAGATCGATAGTTTCAAGAGCAAGTCACGTGAGACGTTTTCTACGATCAATTGCTTCATGCCAATCTGCTTTCATTTCTTTTAAAGAAACTCGATCATGTGACCATGCAAAATTCAAAGGAAAACATGAGATTGAAAATACTTGATCATACTCTAGAAGTTCTAATATATCTTAAATTTACCTTTTTGGTCCTAATACGCAAGGTTCAACATCCACAAGATTCAGTTCAAGATGAGAGGAGTACACTCATTCATCCCGTTAAAATCTCAAACAGTCCAACAATAATGTCAAAATCTTTGATTATATGCTTCATTGAGAAATGAAAATGCTCAAATATCAAAAAGTAATCAAAACTACTATCGTTACTCACTTGATTTATAAAGAACATCCATGATACAACCATATGTAATACAATTCTATGATTTGTATCTATATTACTAAAATAGAGAGGTTACGATGACAAAAATATACATGTAAAAAAATATAAGCATAAGAGCTATAAAATTCGTAAACAAAAACATGCATGAATACATACACATATTGACAAAAATATATTTAGAGAAAAAAAAATGATAGATTATGTTGTCAGCTGTCACTCATTGGGTAAGTGATGATCACGTAGAAAATTGCTTTGAATGATTAAAAACAACAATTCCAAATTGAATTGATAAGATTAAATGGTTTAAGAGATGAATACTTGAGGGACAAGGGGAAAAAGGATATTAAAAAATAATTTCCCAAAAAATAAGAACTTTTGAATTGCAACCCAAGCTAGTATTAAATACCTAGTGACTGTAAACAAAATTGTAGATAACGAGAATATATCCTATTGAAGTGTTCAATAAACAGGAATCTTACACTTTTTTTTAGTGGTGGTGGAATGGTGAGGAAATGTTAAACGCGCCCTTTTTTAAAACAAAACAAAATGAAAAGAAATTAGTCACAAAACTTTCACATCCAAAACAAAACGAAACATGTTAGTTCCTTGACAAAAGCACACCTTCAAACAAATATTGAGTGAGATAAAGCATGATAATGAACAAAATATATAAAATTAAAAAGGAGTAGAAATCTAACTCTTAAGATGCTAAAAGAGGTGATCAAAATATGCTTCAACTATACTTCTTGCAGCTGCAAGAGAAAGTGAAGTTCCCCACTCCGTTGTAGTTTTATTCCCAATTGGAAAGTGCTCAAATATATCTAGAGAAAAAAAAAGAAACAAACAAAATAAAACAACTCAACTCAACTAACCATCAATTGAACCTACATGAACACATCTTAAAAAAAGAAGCAAACTCAATACAGAAGGGCAAAAGCAAATGACCATCAAAATCAATAAATCAAGCATGAAATTTAAACTTGAAAGCTTCAATGCTCAAACAAAACATAGGAACTAAACTCAAGTTTTCAGAATGAAAAGAGAGTTCAGTCCTCATACTCCCAAGTTCACTTCACAGGAATTTAAACAAACAACAATGCAATTAGAGATAAGCCAGAGAGAATATTAAACAATGAAATTATACTATTGATAAATGCAAAGTTTGTTTTAAACAAATTACAGTTATTGAATTACCTTGAAGAGTAGAGATATCGGTACACGAACAACCTGGTATATCCAAGTCCTACCAAACTCAAAATCAACACCCACCCATAATTTATATGTTTATAGATTTTAAAGCATTGGCAGAACAAATACTTCACAAACCAAACTCAAAATCAACACAGACCCATAAATTACAAAGTAAAAAACACATACTTTTCACTAATGAGAAAAGAACAAAATGAGTCAGAAAGCGTTTTTGTAATTAATCACAAAAAATGTTTTTGTAATCATTGATGAATCAGCTGACAGGAAATAAAATGATAAGGCTCATCCAAATGATAAGAGCCACTCTAGCCTTGATTAATATAACTAGAGTCCACATTGATTGAACAAAGCTTTGTAATGTGGACAGATCTCGTGTCACTTCGATCTTCGTTATCTCTACAGCAATAGACAACAACATGGGCACTATAAGAAATGTGGCATCAAACAACATTAACAAAAACATAATGTTAAAAAAATAATAAAGGCAAAACACCCTGGTTAAGTTTGCGTACCAAAGAAAATCAAAACCTTCTTTTTTCCTTAGCCTCCATGTGGTGTATCCAAAACACACCTATTTGTTTAAGAGGTAAAGAAATTGACTGGCCTAAGAAATCAGAAAAAAAATCTCAGTTAATTCCTAAACACATCGCTCTTTACCAAATAAGTAAGCAACAAATTTTTCAAATAATTTCTAATATAAGGATGTGCTTTCCCTTAAGAGATTTAAGAGGATAGTTTCAAAGCTTAAAAGGACACTTTCTGCAGTCACTCTTCCTAGAATAAATGCATGATACGGTTTAGTACTATTTTAGATAATAAAATATCATGGATAAACTTTTTTAAAAAATAACATAAGAATTATGAGTGTTAAATTGCTGAACTGTATCTAATTTTATTTTAAATTTATAAACCCACACAAGTAAAAGTTGAATACAAAATCCATTACCTTTAAACATTTAACTGTTTTTTTTCTGTCAACTCTGACTTTAAAAAATCCATTAAGTTCCTACCAATATCAATCATGACTTTTCAAAACTCCTCATCCCTTTACAACTTATAAGTAATAAACAAAAAATATATATAAAAGACAATCATAGGGACCATTGTAATCCTTTGTGTAGATGCTGCATAATTGTCAGGTCCTTACTTTAACTTTCTAAGGTTCAATAATAATTCAAAATCATATATTATTACTGCAACTTTAGACTAAAAGCCACATTTAACACTAATGAATTAGCTTATATCAAACACATGTTTCGTACTCTCTCAACTTTCACATGAATCAGGGAGACCAAAAAGTTATATAGTAAGAATGAAAGTTAGCTTTGATAATCTAATGATGTGAACCCAAAGCCTCATTACTGGAAAGAGTCCTTATTAAAACCCTTTAAAACATTTTAAAAAAAAGTCTAAAAATGTTGGGTACATTTTGGTCACTAAAACGATTCAAGGTTAGTTAAAAGATAATTAAAAACCAAATAAGAAAAAAAATTGAAAGCAATTTAAATAGATAGATGCCTTATATCTATTTTATTTACATAGATAATGCATGAGACTCATCTTGTTGTTTCATGCCCGTATATCATTGAGTTTGAGAAAACTATCAAGCTAGATTCCTATAGAAGAACCTACAAAAAGCAAGAATCAATAAAGAGGAAGACAAAGTAAAACCACTAATTCTATTATTTTCAATACAATAAACAATCAGCCAAAGCATAAATAATCAATAAAGTTAAATCAAAAAGCAATTCCAAGGCCAATAAATTACAAACTTCTCCTCTCTCGGAAAATGCAAATAAATAACAGGACAAATACTATGGAATAAAAGGTACACAAATCATGACCATCAATAAGGGTAGCTACACATTCTCAAGGACAATTTGAAGGATTCAAAATGAAATTAGTTTGATAACAGGAAAAACCAAATGAAACTTGATGCAACCGTGATATTCTTTTCTGTTTTAGGAAACACATGGCTAATCATATGTTGAACAACATCTGCACTCAAAAAGGCATATTATAAAAGAAACATACCTTTAAATTTTTTGCAATAGCCACTGATTAACTAATTGCTTGATCCATTGCTTTTAAGACGATCTCTCTTACCCGTTCTTCCTTTACAGATAGTAAGAAGATTGAAGTCATGTGATACACAACATATCGGAAAGAAGTTTAAGAAACTAAATAATGGAGACAAACTTGTCTGGTTAGCACTTTCTTCTTCTTCAAACATTAATAGGAAGAAGCATTTTAATTAGTAGATTTCAACCAAATATTTAGACTACAAAGAGATAGAGAAAAAATTTACATTTTCACCAAAAATAAAAGGATATAACATGTGCAACAAGATTAGGAGAAACATAGCAAAATGATAAAAATAAACCATCTAAACTGCTATAATTCAGATTTTTCAATTAGCAATAGTAGAGGTAAATTAATTACCTTATTTATCTGTGTTATATAATAATTAAGAACAAGATTTATCAACAACAATGAAAAAAACAATAACTAAAAGAACAAGAATTATCTACAAACTTGGTGTTTTCGATCTGTGTAGTGAGAGTTTTCGATTTGTGAAGATGATTGCAAAGAGAAGAACCTTACTGTGACAAAGATAGATTGGGTTTGGTGAGAGAGAAAAATAAGAAAAAAGCCCTAATTTTCTGATTTGTGTATTCATGTTTGTTTTTTCTTTGAGAGAGAAAGTAGCTTTCAGCAAAATGAATTAAATGAGAAAGAGTGCAATAATTTTTTCCATTATAGGGCTCAAAAGAATTCCAATTGAATAAAAAAAAAAAGCGAAACAAGAAAAATGATCAAATGAGAAAAAAAATGTATCGATCTGTAAGCTGAGATGGATGAGGAAGCTAGATCACGACGTCGTTGAGATCGGAGATGAAGAGAAGTGGCCATGGCTGAAAGAGAAACGGAGATGAAATTTCTTCAAACCCTAGAAATTCCTTTTTCTTTGTGCGATTGAATTAGAGACTGAGATTGAACAAAACCTCTTCTTCTTGGTGCCATTGAACGAGGGACTGAGAATGAAATCTATGATTGAACACGAGAATGCTTGCGATTGAAAGAGATTAAGAGTTGTGTGAATGAATGCGAACGAGAATGAGAACGATGAATCAAACTGAGACTTTGAGAGACATTGAATCGAAGGGCGATGGATGATGAATCAAAGAGCTTGCTGAACCCTTATGGCTGAGAGCGATGATCGACAGAGATGAACGAAGCGATTTCATCGGCTTCAATAGGGATAATGATAATCATTCATGGATTTTTAAGATTGTGAACTGATTTGGTGGACGGTTGAGGATCGAAGGAAAGCAAGAGATCGAGGGCGAGAGAGCTTGGGCAAGAATGAAAGAGACGAGAGCGAACGAGCGAGCGTATTTTTCCCTTTCGTTTTTTTTCCTAATATATGGTGATGGCTTTTCAAAAATTATCTCAACTATTCCTCCGTGTTTTTTTCCTTCCGTCACCCATGTAAATTTCAACCGTCTCCTAAACCCAAATTTCTTATAGTGTTATTATAGACGATTTGTGCAAGATTTTTCCAAAATTGCATCCTCGTTGACTCATTTGATGAAAAAGAAGGGTGTTGATTTTGTGTGGACTGATGAGTGTGAAAATAGCTTTGAGGAGCTTAAAAGACGACTTGTATCAGCCCCAGTTTTAGTATCACCTGATGAGTCTGGGGGTTTGACAGTGTATACTGATGCATCCAAGAAGGGTTTGGGATGTGTATTGATGTAGCATGGGAAGGTAATAGCTTATGCTTCTCGACAAATAACAGAGCATGAGAAAAAGTATCTGACTTATGATTTAGAGCTAGCAGCGGTAGTACATGCGTTGAAAATATTGAGACATTATTTGTATGGTGAAAAGATTCTGATTTTCACCGATCAAAAGAGTCTCAAATACTTTTCACTCAGAAAGAGCTAAATATGAGACAAAGGAAGTGGCTAGAACTTGTGAAATATTATGACTGTGAGATACAGTATCATTCAGGAAAGGCCAACGTAGTTGCTGATGCACTTAGTCTAAAGTCATCACACTTGTCAGCTTTGAGTACTACTCCGCTGAGACTTAGATGGGAGATGGAAAGAGCTGAGATAGTCATTCTTACAACTGAGGTTATTGTGAGTTTGGCAAGCTTGACTGTTGGCCCTACTTTGCGACAGAGGATGATTGATTCACAGAGGGGTGAAAAGCATTTGGCTGAGGGTTTTCGTGAGGCAGAGTCTGATTTACCTAGCCATTTTACTTTCTCCACTGTTAATGCTTTGATGTATCGTAGGAGGCTGTGAGTGCCTCTAGAATCGACTTACAGAAAAGAGCTGTTAGAGGAGGCTCACAGTTCTATATTTTATGTGCATCTAGGTAATTCTAAGATGTACAGGGACCTGAGACAGCATTATTGGTGGCCTGGGATGAAACTTGAAGTTGATGACTTTGTTACTAAGTATTTGATTTTTCAGCAAGTGAAGGCTTTGAGGAAGAGTCCACCTGGTTACCTTAACCCTTTGAGCGTACCTGAGTGGAAATGGGAAGAAATATCGATGGCATTTATTAGTGGCTTGCCGAGGACTGCGAAGGGTTATGACACCATTTGGGTGATTGTGGACAGGTTGACTAAGAGTGCACATTTCATACCAGGGAAGATAACCTATCCTGTTGAGACATGGGCACAGTTGTACATGAAGGAGATTGTCAGACTTCATGGAGTGCCAGTCAGGATTGTTTCAGATCGAGACACCCGCTTTGTCTCGAAATTCTGGCAGAGTCTGCATACTGCTATGGGCACTGGCTTAGATTTCAGTACTGCTTTTCATCCTCAGACAGATGGTCAGACCGAGAGGGTCAACCAGATTCTGGAGGATATGCTGAGAGCTTGTGCTCTAGAGTTCGGTGGTAGTTGGGATACTCAGTTATATCTTGTGGAGTTTGCTTATAAAAACAGTTATTAGGCTACCATCGACATGACACCTTTTGAGGAACTTTACGGTAGGAAGTGCAGATCACCGGCTCATTGGGATGAAGTTGGTGAGAGGAAACTTCTGGGACCGGAGTTAGTGCAGATGACTAATGAGTCCATTGCTCTTATCAGAGAGAAGATGAGGGTGGCTTAGAGTAGACAGAAGAGTTACGCTGATGAGAAGCGTAGTGCACTTGAGTTTGAAGTTGGTGACCACGTATTCCTGAAAGTGGCACCTACGAAAGGTGTGATGAGATTTGGGAAGAAAGGCAAGTTGAGCCCTCGATTTATAGGCCCCTTCGAGATCCTGGATCGGGTTGGGTCTGTTGCTTATCGTTTGGCCTTGCCACCGGCCTTATCAGCAGTTCATAATGTATTCCATGTGTCCATGCTTAGAAAGTATGTGGCTGACCCTTCGCACATTATACATTATGAGCCAGTTACATTGGATGCTAGTCTATCTTACGAGGAGGTACCAGTTGAAATTCTAGCTACGGAACAAAAGGTGCTGAGGAATAAAACTATAAACTTGGTTAAATTTATTTGGGATAATCAAGTTTCAGAGGAAGCTACATGGGAACGTGAGGACGAGATGCGGGCAAACTATCCTCACCTTTTCACGTAGGGAGCCTACTTTTCGGGGGCGAAAAGTCCTTTTAGGAAGGTAGAATGTAACGCCCCGTTACTTTTGGAGGTAAATTTTTTTTTATTTTAAATAAAGTATTTAAGTTTAGTTTAGACTTAGTAATTTCGATTTTAGTAGTTATTTTCGTCCAAAAGTCTTTTCAATCCTTTTATGACTTAAAATTAGTTTCGGTGACATTAATAATTATTAACGGGCCAATTAATAATTATTAATCACCTTTAGATTATTTTAAGACTTTTGGGTTTCATATTTTTAATCAAACCATTTCAAAGGGACGTATACCTCATTTTCCAATTTCTTAAAAAAAATCACTATTCACTTCCATCTTCATTAAATAGTCAACCAAAGTCAAATTAAATGCATTCATCTTTTCTTCCCCTTGCCTTGGCCGAAACCCTCCCTTTCTCACCCAATCATCTTGGCTTTTCTTAATTACTCAGTGGATCGCCGTAATTCCGGTTCTGTTGAAAAGCTCTCATCCTGAGGATCGATTCTAACCTAACAATCGAGGTTTTCATCGATTTTCTACAAGCCTCAAGGTATGATAAAGTTTCTAAATTCAAGCTTTGAATAGTGTTTTAATGGAGGTTGAGATTGAAATTTTCAAATTCACACACCGAAGCTTGAAGATTTCAATCGAGGAAGTCGTTTTATGCAATTTTAGAAACTTCCCTACACCCTAAAATCAAGTTTGAGTTGAAAACCCGTCCCGTGTTAATTTCTCTCACTTGACCAAGATTAGGGTGTTTAGTTTGCTATGATTTTACGTTTTACTTAATTTTTCGGAAATTGATTATTATGTAAAACCCTAAAATAAGGTGACCCATTGATATCTCGGTTTTCAAAGTATCCTAAATCAACCCTAAACACCTCTAAAGTGCATAAAAGCCGGAAAACCGAACTCGAGCCCTTTTATTCCTTGTAGGGCCTAGAGCATGCCTAGGCTCTTTCGCCGTGTTTTCATTGTTTTATGCATTTAGATGTCGTTTGCTGGATTTTCGGATAATTAATGATTGTAGGGTGTATTTGATATGTAGGTTTGTGATCGATCGCGTGACTTTGACTCCGGCACTTTGGAAGCTTGGATTTCACATCTAAGATGAGTTTAAAATTGAAGTTAGTAATTTTATGAATTATGTTTCATTACGTTATTGTTTATCGAGGTTAAGAGGGGAACTAACTTACGGAAGTTCTACTTGGTTGGTGACTTTAAACTCGGATGTGAGTTGAGTGGTTTTTGTATTCTTATGAATTTGGAATTAAAAGAGGAGACATGAGTGGTTCGGAAGTCTTGTAAGATGAATTGGAGATTTTAGATGAAAGTGGATGAATAAGGAACTTTAAGTGATTTGGGAGTCAAAGTGGCTTAGAAATTACACTTAAGTATTGACTCGTGTAATTCAAGCGGTTTATGTTCTTTAGTAGTTTAGTCGAACTTTATCTAACTTACTAGAGAGCTTGATGGATTCTATACGGTACTTGTGATAAGGCACATGATAGTATGTTGATACACTCCATATGGTATCATGGTGCGATGATATGTGATACGACACATGAAAGTATGTTGATATGCTCCATACGGTATCATGGTGCGATGATATGTGATACGGCACATGATAGTATGTTGATTCGCTCCATACGGTATCATGGTGCTATAATATGTGATACGGCACATGATAGTATGTTGATTCGCTCCATACGGTATCATGGTGCTATGATATGTGATACGGCACATGATAGTATGTTGATTCGCTCCATACGGTATCATGGTGCTATGATATGTGATACGGCACATGATAGTATGTTGATACGCTCCATATGGTATCATGGTGCGATGATATGTGAGATGGAACATAATAGTATGTTGATACGCTCCATACGGTATAATGGTGCGAAGATATGTGATACGGCACATGATAGTATTTTTATCCCTCCATACGGTATCATGGTGCGATGATAAGTGATACGACACATGATAGTATGTTGATACGCTCCATACGGTATCATGGTGTGATGATTTGTGATACGACACATGATAGTATGTTGATTACTCTCCATACGGTATCATGGTGCGATGATATGTGATATGGCACATGATAGTATGTTGATACGCTCCATACAGTATCATGGTGCGATGATATGTGATACGGCACATGATAGTATGTTGATACATTCCATACGGTATCATGGTGCCATGATATGTGATAGGGCACATGATAGTATGTTGATAAGCTCCATACGGTATCATGGTGCTATGATATGTGATACGGCACATGATAGTATGTTGATACGCTCCATACGGTATCATGGTGCGATGATATGTGATACGGCACATGATAGTATGTTGATACGCTCCATACGGTATCATGGTGCGATGATTTGTTATATGGCACGTGGTATGTCGACTTCGGTCCATACGGTACTATGATACGATGAAACTTGTTTGGTAACAAAGATAGTTAGTAATACAATTACATAATCTTTTGAATTGTGTAGTAAGACTTAGTAATAACGGGTACTTTTACTTTAAGTCTTAATATCATTACTTTTCAGGAAGTATATTATGTATGTTGATTATATGCGGAATTTGGAATGTGGAATGGGTAGTAAAAGTGAAATATAGGCTTTTGGATACAATTTCCGATATGGAATTTGGTTCATAGGATTACTTGCTTTCATTTTACTCTCACTAGTATTTTTATGCTAATGTTGCTACAATTACAATTTTTAGGTAAGACTCGTGGTAGAGGACGAGGTAGAGGAGGTGGCGCTGCGTGACCTATCAATACAATGAATGGACAAGAACATATATAGTTTTGGGTGAAGGATTCTTGAATGCTCATGAACTTTTCACTGCTTTTATTATGTTTCATTTTGAGCTCGACGGAGCAATTTTATATATTTTGGACTTTAAAACTTTCTTTAGAAGTTTCATCATAATATGGAATGCGCATTCTAGGTTTATTGCTTTTTCTGAAAAATTGGGATGTAAACAGGTTTTGGAAAATCCGATTTTTAAACGAACCCGTGCCATTTTTTTTGTAAAAATCTTATTTTCCGCTGTGCATTTAAATTTAAAAGATTTAACGGAAATGGGGTCGTTACACAATAAGTAAGATATCGTCCATGTACAAAATAAGAAAAACCACATCCTTGTTGAGTATCTTCTTGTAGACACAAGACTCATCAACATTCTGTTCAAAGCCATATGATTTGACCATAGTGTCAAATCTTTTGTTCCAAGACCGTGAAGCTTGCTTTAATCCATAAATGGATTTCAGCAACTTACAAACCTTTTGTCCTTCACCTTGAACAACGAATCCTTCTTGTTGGATCATATAGATACTCTCGTCAAGATACCCGTTATGAAATGCGGTTTTGACATTCATATGCCAAATTTCATAATCGAAATGTGCAGCAATGGATAAGAGAGTTCTAATAGACTTTAACATAGCAACGGGGGAGAAGGTTTCTTTATAGTCAACCCCTTCCTTTTGGGAATACCCCTTTGCCACAAGTCTAGCCTTGAAAGTCTCCACTTTCCCATCGGCTCCTCGTTTCCTCTTGTAAATCCACTTGCACCCAATGGGTTTTACCCCAACTGGTTGATCTACAAGTTCCCAGACTGAGTTGAAGTACATGGACTCCATCTCAAGATCCATAGCTTTTAGCCATTTTTCTTTGTCAACATCCATCATTGCTTCCTTTTAAGGCAATGGATTCTCCTGGTCAATACTGCCATCATTGATCTGAGTTAATCCCAAATATCGTTCGGGTAACTTGGGTACCCTTCCACTATGACAGGGATTTAACTGGATTTGACTAGAATTTCTCTTCCTATTTGAAGAGATAGGCAAGTCAACAACAATTGTTGGCTCATTAGTGGTTTCACTTGGAATCATCTCCTCTAGTATTAATTTACTAGGAGATTTGTTGTTTCCTATATAGTTGATAACTCTATAAAATAGAGTTATTTGGTCCTATTTTAATGCCTATGTGATAATTATTTGATTGAACTTTGCTCATATTTTGCATACCTTGAACTCATTTCGCATAATTCTTTAATTAAGCTTACTTTGAGAAAATTCGGGTTTTTAGCACTTTAAAGTATATTTAGGATTGTTCTTGGCTTTTGGTATTTAATTTTGTCAATTTGAATGAAAGAGAGTCCTAAAAGAATTGCAAATTTCATGCAGGAAATAGGAAAAAAGTGCAGATTTTTGAAAAGTGTTGTGGCTGTGCTGCAGCACACTGGGCAGAATATGGACAGCAGTGCAGATCACGATTTTTGGCCCAAAAAGCCATATTTTTGGGCCCGTTTCAGCAGATCCACTTGAGATAAAATAAGCCCACTATTTAGGGTCCAACTTAGGAGCAATTTGGAGGAGATTAAAAGAAAGCCCAAGCCCAAAAACAAGAGAAGAAAGGAAATTAACCTAGATCTAAAAAGAAAGAAGAGGAGGCAGCAGTGGAGACAGACTTGAACGTGAAAAAGGGAGACAGAGAGCTGAACGTGAAAAGGGGTAAGACAGAAACGCAAGAGGAGGAGTCTTCTTCTTCTTGATGGAGATTTCGTTTGGATTTGCTACTCCATTGATTATTTTCTTCTTCTTCTTCTTCATTCTTTAGAATTCCATTATCCATTGTTAGATTATGTTAGGTTTAGGTTTATTTTTTAAGAACACTTTTGTTTATTTGCATTTCATTATGAACTAAATTTCTTAGGTTGGAATTGATAGATGAACCCTAAGGGGAACTAGTTTTTCACAAGCTTTAATGAATTCAATTTTTATGCTCAATCAATAGTTTGATATTTCTCGTCTCTTTGCTTATGCTTGATCAACCTAAGTAAATTGCTTAGTTTAGTTTTAATTCTGAAAAGGTTAAAATTGAATGGAAGAATATTGATTGATAAGGGTTAACGATTCTTGAAATTATTTTTGGTAATGCATAGACATATGTGTTTACACCTTAAAGCCTAAACCGGAGTATCAAAACGTATTTTTAATCTAATTTAACCTAGACATAGGAATTAAGTTGGATTAAGAATTAGAATCATGCTAGGCTTGACAAAGTCACATGAACATTTTAGTTTGCATGCATAAAAAGTATATTTGTTATTGCAGATTGCTGCAGCACAGCCACAGCACTGCTGCAGCATTTGTGAATTCTAAGACTTTTTAGGGGGATTCTTGATTTTCCAACCACTCATCTCTACATAGTTTAATCACTTTAATAGTCTTGCATATTTTAGGAGTACTTTAAGCCACTTTAATCCATCTTACTTATTTTCCATATTTAATTTAGAATTTTGTCATTTAGTATCGCATAATTTTACAATTTTAGTTATTTAGTTTCATAAATCAAATCACCCCAATTTATCATTTTTTTTATTTTCTTTAAATTATTTGTTAAACACCATTTTAAATCACTAATCCTCGTGGGAACGATATCTTTCTTATCACTTTATTACTTGTTTGACTGTGTGCACTTGCATATCACGATTTCACACAACAATAGTCCTCTTCCAGGAATGTAGCATTTGTTGATGCAAATACTTTATTCTCTTCTGTACTATAAAACAATCCACCACGCGTGTCTTTAGGGTAGCCTATGAAGAAGCATATCTTAGACCATGATTCTAATTTCTTAGGGTTCGTTTTTAGCACGTGTGCTGGACATCCCTATATTCGGAAGTGACGCAAGCTTACTTTACGTCCCGACCATAACTCAATAGGCGTTTCTAAAACACTTTTAGAAGGTACCCTATTTAGGATGTATAACGTAGTCTCAAATGCGTAACCCAAGAAAGATTTTGGTAATGATGAATAGCTCATCATTGAACTCGTCATTTTGAGTAAGGTTCTATTTCTTCTTTCAGCTACACCATTCTGCTGAGGGTTCCAGGTGCTGAAAGTTGGGATGTAATCCCATTTTCTATCAAGTAGTCTTCGAACTCATAGTCCATATACTCCCCACCACGATCTGATCGAAGTGTCTTGATAGATTTACCAAGTTTTTTTTCAACTTCAGCTTTAAACTCCTTGAATTTCTCAAGAGTTTCAGACTTGAATTGCAATAGGTAAATGTACCCATACCTTGAGTAGTCGTCAATAAAAGACACATAGTACTCATATCCACCTCTAGCTTTTACATTCATCGGACCACAAAGGTCTGAATGGATAAGCTCAGTGGTTCAGTGGCTCTATTTCCTTTAGCTGAAAAAGGACGTTTGGTCATTTTACCCTCTGTACAGGATTCACATACTGGGAGTGTACCAAGGTCTAAGGTACTTAGAGGTCCACTTTTAACCAGTCTTTGAATTCTATTGAGGTTAATATGGCCAAGCCTTAGATGCCATAGAAGGGTCTCATCTTTAGAAATTCTACCTTTATTAGTTCTAGACTCTGCAGTTTGGAACAACTCAGTATTATAAAGTGTTGCACATACTAATGGTGTTAGTATATATATAATTTGTTATCTTCTATTCCTGAACAAATAAAGTTTCCATCTTTAAAAATATCAACTTTATTAATACCGAAATCCACGGTATAATGTTGTTTATGAATACAACCCAAAGAAACTATGTTCCAGTTTAAACCAGGAACATAATAAACCGTGTTCAGGAAAAAATAAACATTTTATTTAAAGATAATCAACAACTTTATAAATGAACCAATACTTATTTTATTCATAATAAAATAATCATATGTTTCTCAAACATAAATAGAAAGTAACAACAAGTTACTAAAATAGTTTCTATGACATAGATCCTATGAATGGTTAATTAAATTACTTGAAAAGCTTCTTCAAGCTCCAGAGCTCGGACTTCATGAAATCTCTATTTCCTTTCCATTCTTCCACTGTCAAAATAAAATATTATGATTTAGAATTATCTCATAATTCATCACTGAAAACAAAGAACAGTAAATCGTATTTACCATTATTGATTTCAATCTTTCTCCTTTTGAAATTATCCTCTAAGCTGAATTCACGAACTTTCAACAATTCGTCTGTCTACAAAAAGAAGTTGAGTTAGTGAATTGAATTTATGTAAATTCAATAGGATCATATCCTCATTATCTCATAATGTCATTATGTAAATCATATTTACCAGTACGTAAGCTCTTCTTTTCCTTGCATACTTCAGCCCAGTAAACTTATATTGAGGGTTCTCTCGAGTGTCCTGGATGATGTTTATCATCTCTCGTGCGGTGGCAGCCAATTCTACCATCCTGTACATGTGGAAAGAAAGTCATTCTAAAATGTACATCTGAGCTATTTCATCGCTCTGGATCCATCTCTCATATGGATCCCACACGCCTCGAAGAACTGGGTTTGGACCCTCAGGACAATCAGTGTAAAGAACAAAATGAACGTGCTCATTGACCAGAATATCAAATAGCTCTGATTCCCACGTGTCATAGTTCTCATCATTCATTGTAGGTTTGTTTTTCCAAGTCAATAAATTTTTATTCGACATATTGCTGATAAATAAATAAACACATGCTTAATAATACAATTTTACATATCCATTCATTCATACTTTTGGCATCTATTAAACGTGATGCATAAATGCACATTTAATGAAATTCTAAAACCTTAAAACACAATTTCAATGCCATGATATATTAGTGAAACAGGAACGATGCCTACGTAGGCAGGTCAAAGTTACCTCCCACTAAAATGAGACTCCTCTCAACTAATGAACATCCCCAGGGTATCTCATATCCTACAGTTTTATTAGTTACCATGTTTTGGTCAGGTGAAACATCTAGATCATTTAAATATTATTCTTGATGAGTGTCACCGAAGGGAGAGTCAAACATCAAGAGTCTTAAGTATCTTTCTAAATGGATCCCTTTGAGTGTAACCCAAGTTTTATATCGCTTAAAGTTATCTTGATGAGTGTCACCGAAGGGAGAGTCAAACATCAAGAGCTTTAAAAAATCCTATCCCAAAGAGAATCACTCGTGTATTGATTCATACGGTTACTTTTCGGAGGGAATGAGTGAAGAGTTACCAACACCACAGAAGCCCTATATGAATCTCACACATTGATTCCAACTTGGAGACCGCAGGACATGTTGTCACTTGTCCTTCTCCCACTCAATATAGCTAGCTAAGGCTTTTAACTTAGATATACCCAGGCTACCTTTAATATCTAAGTTTAATCTAACTAACAATAGATCTTATGGATTGGTTAGATTGATTTTAATGTGAAAGCCAAGTGATTAATCTCTATTAATCCTAACACATTATGCATCGTCTCAATGAAGAGAATTATTAATAAAATATGACTTCTAGATCGCTCCCAGTTAGAGGGGTTTCGTGTTAATGGAACGATTAAATAACCTCATATCTTGGGCAGAGCTTTCTCGCCAGAGCTATATTTAAATTAATAAATCAACTTCATTAATTTTTAATTAACTCTTTAATTAAAAATAGTGACACCTCATCTTTTAGGTATTAGTTTCAAATCCTATTTAAAACTAAACAATTAATTAAAATATTGGTTGCTAAACTCTTTTAGACCATTTTAATTAAAACCTAAAACATGCTGCTAATAATTACTAATTAACCCCTTAATTAAAATTCTAGCACAATAAATATAACAATTATATTTATACAAGGCATGAGCATAATACCAATAATCTCTATTAATGATGCATGATCATGGCATTTATGCATTTATGATGGGAATAATTATTTATGGCATACATTATACACGAATAATTAATATTTATATATATCACATATATAATAAATAAATAAGCAATTTTGGTTGGGATACTATTGGCCAAATCTATGAAAATTAAACCTATATCTAATATAGAAATAATATTCATCACGAACATCTCTAGGATCTCCAGAAAAATGAAAACCGAAAAACCGAGGGGAGTCACCTAGGGTTTTAAACTTAGGTGCCGCCGCCCTTATCATTTTTTTTCGTTCGCTACAGCCTCACTGGTCTTCACCACCTGCAGCTCACGATACCGACTCCTTCGGTACCGACCGGGATCCGGTTAATCTTTTCTTTCCTCCATCGTTTCGATCGATATCCCATATGACTAAAATGATTACAAATTTTTCCTATACCCAAGAAGGTTTTAAAAAAATTCTAGGAGAGAAAAACCTAGGCCAATAAATCCTAATTCAACCAAAATGAAAAACCACAATTTTAAAACAGTTTTTTAAAATCGTTTTCAATTCCCATCATATAATTTTGAAAAGAATATATTAACAAGACTGCTCTGATACCAGTTGTTGGGGATTGAGGCCTCTAAAAGAGTTCTCAAACTGAAGTCCCACGGATCTTTCCTTGCAGTATAATATTAACAAAATCTAAATGCATAAACAAAATACTATCCCTTGTCGAGAAATGTCTAACTCTTCCTCGTTCTTCGATGGTTACGATCCTGGGACCACCAAAAAGATCTTCCTCACTAAGCACAAAAGAGAATCGGTGCGTGGCACTATCTCTGTGACGACCCGTCACTTTTAAATAAATTAAAATCAGAGAAAACAGCGGAGTCTTTTTATTTTAGGAAAAATTGGCGTGGTTTTGTTTGAAAATTGGCTGCGAAACCCCTTTTACACCTAATTTCAAATCTAATCAAAATCTCATGGACTTTAAGTCCAAATCGGGAGTTCAAATGTTTCATCACATAAAACTACATCAAGAGCTCTTATGAGCTATATACAACATCAAAGTGTTCAAAAATTTATAAAGTGTTACACAAACTTTACAAAGACAAGTCCATCTCGAGGCCGCATCCTCGATCACGCGACCACCTCCTCCTCCTCGACCTCTAGCCAAGGCATTACCCGAAATTGGTTGTAATATCATGAGCTAACAAACTAAGCCCAAGTGAGAATAATAAGCATAAAAGTAAATATAGACCTCAAACTCGCATTCGATTTGTGTCCAATTAACCGACACAATCCTTCCTAGAATTCTCCAAAGTCTAGGTCATTCTAAGTCATATTTTCCAATTGATGAAACTAATTAGCACACTTAGGCTAATTGTTCTCCTTTTAACTTGTTATAACAAAAGCAAGAAAAGTAAATGACTTTGCATAAAATATAACATCTCGACTCTCTTTCTCATCTATCATATGCATAAAGTAATGAGTACATCCATAGGATACGCAATTGCCATTTATGCATGTAATGAAGGTAATGTGGTTTTTACAAACTATCCACCCTTATCCTTATGCATGAAGGTAATGTGGGAATCCACTCATCCACCATTCAACCTTATGCATGATGAAGGTAATGTGGGAATCCACTCATCCATCATTCACCTTATGCATGAAGGTAACGTGGGAATCCACTCATCCACCGTTCCTTTCATTCTTTTCATTCTTTTTCTTTTTTCTCTTTTCAAATGATGCGAGATGTTGTAGTATAATAAATAATGGTGCAAATGTTATGCATATGCTTGCATATGCTTGTACAATTAAATAAAGTAAAGTAAATGATAAAGTAATTAAATTACACATAAGGTAAATGGGCATAAGTAAAGACATAAAGTAAATGACAAAAAGTAAAATAAGCGAGAAACTCGAATGAGCGATATGACGATCGAACTCCGATATTAGTAATAAGATTAGAATCATAATTTAACGATTAACCTATGTCCTCCGGATTCTATACTTCCAAATAACCCGAGGTTCTATTAACCGTTTTAAATTCAAGTTGGATCATTTTGACTTCAAAATAATCCAACCTTAGTTTCATAACGAAACTAAGTTAGAATCTTCTAAGATTCAAAGTCTTTCTCGAGAATTTCTAAGTTCTCACTTAAAGGTTAACTCTTAATCCTAAGGGCACTAACTCACAACCCTCTAATCTTAGGTTCGGATTCTAATCTTAGTTTCAAACTCTCAAACCATCACACTAGTTTGCTTTCCATATTTAATTTAAATGCTAACTATTCTCACCTTTATTAATAAGATGATTTAGCTCCTAAGTTTGAAGGAGCGATCAACCACCAAGTTCAAAAACACCTACAAGCGAATTACATCGTAACAATCAATAACGAAACCAACTATCATTCAAACAATTACTAAACATACAAAGGACGAAACCCAATAAAACCCACAAAGAGGCCCACGGCCTTATCATCAAAAACAAGTCTCTGGTTTGGTTTTCTTTTTGGCAATTCAAATACGTTTTGAGTTGGTTTTAATCAAATTGATAATCCCGATTTCAATGGGTATCGATGAATAGTGTTTTTGAACATTAATCCCTTTCCCGAATTGAATTTAAATAAACATTCATTCATTAAATTCTAACCCAAAATCAAATCCAAAGGGTAAATTTCAAAAGGGTATTTCGAAAACTCGGTTTTAGGGTTATGGAATAGTTTCAAAAACTCTTAAAACTACTCCCAATTGACAAACCCCCCCCACCCGGCCCAAGAAATCGAAAGAAAACAAGCAAAACTCCATTAAAACACTATTTGGAGTTAGGGTTTGAAACTTGACTTACCGAGATTTCTCGGTTCTCGAGAGAAACGATCGAAGGCTAGGTGGGAAAGACTCGACGACCGATATCTTTCCAATGGACCGGAATCACGTCGATCGGGCAAGAAGCGAACAAAACACAATTTTTCTCTTTTGCTTCTTGGTGCTCTCGGCAAGGAGGAGAGAAAAGATGAGAATTGTGTGGTCAAAGTTGGTCAAGGCTTCTTTAAAGAGAAGATCAAATAGTGAATTTTAGATATTTGAAATTTTGGGAAATTACAACTTTGCCCTTTTGTGATTTTTGGCTTAAAACGAATCCGAACATCTCAAACTACCCAATGGTGATTAATAATTATTAATTGGCCCGTTAATATTATTAACACCATTAAAACGTATTTAAATAAATAAAGCCATTAAAATGAATTAAAATGAAATAAATTGCAAATTTCTAATTTAATAATAAATAAATGAATTTTAATTACTCAAATTAAAATAAAATAAATAAAAGTTTTTTTTTTTTATCACGAAATAACGGGACGTTACAATCTCCTTTGGAAAAAGGAAAATTGGGAAGAAGAAATTTTCTTCCCAATACCCTATGGGCGGCGGCTAAGAGACGGAGGAGAGGAATTTCCTGAGCCTTTACTTTAACTCTCTTAGTTGTATGTTTTGGGGTCATCCCAAGGTTCCTATTTATAGGAAAACTAAGGCCTTAGAAAATCTTTTAAATATCTTTTAATTAATAAATAATTAATTAAAATATTCTAAAATATATTTGAATAATAAAGATATTATATTTTATTCCATAATAAAATATTCCATATCTTTTATTTAAATTAATCAATATCAATTTAAATATATTATTCCATATCTTCCATTTAAATTAATCATATTAATTTAAATAAGTATTCTAAATATATTTCAAATAATAAAATGCAAACTCTTGGTTTACTGTTGACCAAAGTGGCGTGTAACCCCACCATGAATCACATGCCCATGTCATCCACCAATGACATTATTGGGCATTTTATTTTTCCTTTTTATTTAATGGAACAATTCCTTTAAATAACTACATAAAACTCCTTTTATTTATTTCCTCATTTAATTTGATAATTTTAAATTTAATATTTAAATAGACTCTTCTATTTAAATCCCCATTAATTTTGGACAACACAAAATTAATTTAATTAAATAGACTCCTCTATTTAATCTCTTATAATAAAATAGACTCTTCTATTTAATTCCACCATTAATTAAATAATTAAATAGACTCCTATATTTAATTTCCTTTAATTAATTGAATAGACTCCTCTATTCATTTCAAATTTTCCAAAGAGAAATTAATCGTATTAATTTATGCTCTAGATTACATGCGTTAGCTCGGAGGACTTATTGGACCTATAAGACTAAGCTCCAATGATCCAGAATTTTCCTTGATTAAAACTCCTTTTAATCAATTAATTCTCATTCATTAACTCCTAGATAACTCCACTAAATATCTAGAAATGCACTCTTAGTACTATAGACATAGTTATGTCCATTGGCTATAATCATTAACTACACTTTGATCATTCACAAGTTAGTTCGTATCCATGGCTAGGTATTTACACCGTATTAACCTCCATGATACATCTTGTTCCTTAAGCCCAACTGATTCTCCAATGAACAACCTTACATAATCTCCATTATGCGTCTTTAACCTTTTCCTTGATCAGAGGAATATGGGGCCCCGCTGTTCAAGACCGAATCAGTTCATAAGGGAACTATTTATCTATTTTCCTATATGGAAAAGAGTGAATTCCAATTCTTGTGCAATTACGTTCCCAGCTATAAGCAAGATGCAATCCCCAAAGTGAGAGGCATATTGAGCAAACTATATCGAGTCACTCTCACCTATGCAAATCAATGGCCTGTCTCTTGCTGTGATGACTCGACACTTTTAAATTATATAAATTAGAAGACACAGCGGAAGTCTTTATATTTTAAGAAAATTGGTGTGGTTATGTTTGAAAATTGGCTAGCCAAAACGTGTTTACATCTTAATTTCAAAATCTAAAGAAAAACACAAGGAACGTCAAGTTCCTAATCAGGAGTTCAATAGACTTATAATCATAAAAGTAAAGACAATAAGCTCTTATGAGCCATTTACAAATATACAAATCCAAAATATGTGTAAATTCACAAAACATAGTCCATGGACTTTAAATCAACCTAGTCCATCTCGAGGTCATCATCCCTCAATCACGCAGCACCATCTCCTCTCCCACGACCTCTAGCTAGGGCATTACCTGAAATTTTTTTGTAATATCATGAGCTAACAACTCAAGCCTAATGAGAATAATAAGAATAAGAAGTAAAGTTAGACCTCAAACCCGTATTCCGATTTGTGTCCAATTAATCTGACACAAGCAATCCTAAAATTCTTCAAACTCTAGGTAATTTCATTCTATAATCTCCAAAAGATGATATTACTAACACATGTAGTCTAACTCTTATCCATTAACTTGTTATAACAAAAACAAGAAAAGTAAATAAACTTTGCATAAATATAACATCTCGATTTTCTATCCATGGTATATATTTCCATCGATCATATGCATGAAGGTAATGAGGACATCCCGTAGGATTCACATTCTCCCTTTTTGCATGAATGAAGGTAATGCGGACATTCCCCGTAGGGTCCAACATTCAACCTTATGAATGAAGAAGGTGATGCGGACAATCCCCATAGGGTTCAAAATTCTCTCCTTCTTTTCTTTCTCACTTTCTTTTCTTTTTCCTTGAACGTGATGTGGACTTTCCCCGTAGCATTCTCCCCTTCTTATTCTTTCAAAGAAATTAATCCATAGTAATTTATGTTCTCAATTACATGCGTTAGCTCGGGGGGACTTAATGGACCTATAGGACTAAGCTCCAATGATCTAGAATTACATTGATCAAACTCTTTCAGTCAATTAATTCTTATTCATCAGCTCCTAGATAACTTCACTAAATATCTAGTGTTGCACTCCTAGTACTATAGACATAGTTATGTTCATTGGCTAATTTCATTAACTACACTTTGATCCTTCACAAGTAGTTCGTATCTATGGCTAGGTAATTTTACCGTATTAACCTCCATGATACATTTGTTCATTAAGCTAAAATGATTCTCTAATGAACAACCTTGCATTATCTCCATTATGCGTCTTTGCTTTTTCTTAATTAGTGGAATATGGGGCCCCGTTGTTCAAGCACCGAATCAGTCCATAAGGGAACTACTTATCTATTTTCCTATATGGAAAAAAGTGAATTCCATTCTTGTGTAATTATGTTCCCAGCTATACGCAAGATGCAATCCCCAAAGTGGGAGGCATATTGAGCGAACTATATCAAGTCACTCTCACCTATGTAAATCAAAGGTTAGTGGTGTTACTAGAAATAAGGCACCCAACCTTTATTCATATACCACAAACTATTTGAGTTACGACTTAAGTGAATCTTCTTGCATCACATGCTCACTTTAAGTTATCATAAGTAACTCTAGATCTTATGATGGATTATATTTATTAAAAAAATAATAAATGACAATGTAAATATTACTAATTACTAATTTCTTTATTTATTTATAGTTTAATTGGAATATATAAGATTTAGGGCAGAAACCCCAACATTTACATGGTTGGGGGAGGGGGGTGGACAATGAGATAATGTTAGGACTCCATGTGCTCACATCATTTGGTATTATCTATAATAGTTGTGATACATATATAAGAGAAATATAGAGGTTGCATGTACCTTACATTGGTGGGTGAGTTAATGAGGTAATGGTTAGACTGCGTGAGCTTTCATTACCTATCATTATTCAGTTGAGGTGGGAAGATATTAATAAAAAGACTTTGTGTACTTTGTTTTGGAAAGCAAGATAATGAGGTATCGTTAGACTGTGTGTGCTTTTAATAATGTCATTATAAGCATGTTGAGGTGATATTGATGTAAAGGTTGCGTGTAATTTACATGTGTTAAGTGAGTTAATGAATAATGTTTAGACCGCGTGTGCTAGCATTATTGACATTAATTTCATGTTATTCTTGTTTGAAACATGTTGAGACTGAGTGAGCTTAGCATAAGTTGCTATAGAGAAAAGAAATGAGAATGCTATGTATTGTCCGTGTCGCTATAAAAAAAGATATGTGAAAGATTGTATAGTATGGGTTGCTATAGAAAAAAGAATGTAAAAATTATGTATGAAATGCATTATTACAGAGAAAGGAATAAGATTGATATGATGTTAAAATACAATACTTTGTTATACTTGAGAGCTAGTTTTTGTTCAATTGGAAGCTCCTGAAATTGAAATTGTAATAATTGATGTGAATCCCTTTGGCATGGTTGGGTAGCAAAGAGTAAGTTTTTGGACTCAAATCAGAATACAGGTTTGCGGTCTAATGTTTCTTTATTTTCCATTTATTTTCACTGGGATTTCGCTCATAATATTACATTTTGCAGGCATTAACCGTGGACGAGGTCGTGGGAGAGGAGCTGATACTACTTGATCTTAATGACGATGATGGCGAGATGGACTAGAGAAAGTGTATAGTCCATGGACTAATGTTTATTTTTTTTCCATTTTTGATTTAAGTGTTGTAATGAGCTCATGAGAGCATTTTTACTTTAGAATTCTTATGATTTTAAACTTTCGTAGTTATAGAATGTGCATTCCACTATTTAAATTCTATGATTGGGAAAATTGTATTTACAGGGCATTATGATAGCCCAAGTTTTAAACATCACTATGCCAATTTTTTTTATTAAATATTAAGTTTTTCGCTGCATTTTAGTTTTAAAATGAGTCGGGTCATCACACCTCGTGATTTAAGAAATGATTCTTAATTATCTTTGGATAACTTTGACCATTAGTTTGAACTAAAAGTTTGGTGATGATACTAATTACATACTTTATTTAAATTTTTAAAAAATAGTTTAATATTACATTATATTATTCAATGAAAAATTATACTTCCAATGATTTGAACTAATTATTTTATTTAAGTTATACTAAAAAAAATCATTAAGTTATATGAAATCATCTATGATCTTCAAAAGTATTTTGGTTGTGAATAAATGAATAGTTTTTTTTAATTGATAAATTCTAGTTGGTTGAGTTCAACCCAAACTAATTAATAAATTTATAGGATGTAATCAATACCCAATAACTAAGTTTATGGAATAGAATAGAATATTTCAAAATTATATTAAGAATAGGTACAAAGGTCCTTTATAATAAGTGAGGAGACTTAATACAAAAAGGAAACCTAATTCTAGTAAGGGGAAAAAAATAGATGGTATTTAATATGATAAAGATATAAAGATAAAATCCAACACCCCCATTTGATTTCAAATTGACTTCCATAGAAAACTTGTCAACTATTTTGTCAATTATCTTTTTGGTAGTCCTTTGTGAAGGAAATATTAATTACGCCGTGAAATATTATTAGTTTATTAATTAACATAGATTCGTCAATATTATGATAAATTATGAAAGGCCTTAAACTTTAAGTTTAAGACTAAAAAAATACTTTGTAGCAACCCGGCTTGTAAAACAAGCCTCACTCGCATGTACGGAAAGCGGAAGCGTAGGACTTTCGCATTTAGTTTAGAACAAAACGAAAAACAAAATCTAGGCATGAAGTTTGAGTAAAATCTTTATAAAAGCTGCTTAACATTCACATTCAGATTGTCGGCTGTTTCAAAATAACAAGTATATTTAATATACATAAAGTACGTGGTGCACCGAGGACATAGTTTTACAATCCTTTTAAACATACAAAGTCATTTACAAAAGCTTCAAAAGACATGACTTCAAAATGGGAACACAAACGACCCACAATACTACTCCCATGCTTTGCATGTCAGGTGGTCTAACCCAAACGCTACCATTCTGTTGTATCAACGAGCACCACATGTCGCGACTCGGCCACGTCCAATACCGGTACTTGAAAGGTGATATAGAGCACCTTTGAGCATGACACACAGTGAAAGCAAAAGGAATTAAAGCCATGATGTGAGATGCTCGGAATGATATGCTCAAATGAAATCAAGTACTAAGAATGTATAAAAATGTGCTAGAACTAAAAAACATGTATGTTTGATCAAACCATTGGTATTTCAAGTTCGAGACTAACCCGAGTCAACAACACTCAAACCGTTATCACTTTCCATAATAATTTCTGTGATGACCCAACACTTTTAAATAATTTAAATTAGAAGACACAGTGAAAGTCATCATATTTTAAGAAAATTGGCGTGGTTATGTTTGAAAATTTGCTAGCCAAAACCTGTCTACATTTTAATTTCAAAATCTAAAGAAAAACACAAGGAACTTCAAGTTCCTAATCAGAAGTTCAAAAGACTTATAATCATAAAAGTAAAGACAATAAGCTCTTATAAGCCATTTACAAATATACAAATCCAAAATATGTGTAAAATTCACAAAACATAGTCCATGGACTTTAAATCAACCTAGTCCATCTCGAGGTCATCATCCCTTGATCACGCAGCACCATCTCCTCTCCCACGACCTCTAGCCAGGGCATTACCTGCAATTTTTGTAATATCATGAGCTAACAACTTAAGCCAGTGAGAATAATAATAATAATAAGTAAAGTTAGACCTCAAACCCGTTTTCTGATCTGTGTCCAATTAATCTGACACAAGCAATCCTAAAGTTCTCCAAACTCTAGGTAATTTCATTCTATACTCTCCAAAAGATGATATTACTAACAAACGTAGTCTAACTCTCATCCTTTAACTTGTTATAACATAAACATGAAAAGTAAATAAACTTTGCATACATATAACATCTCGATTCTCTATCCATGATATATATTTCAATCAATCATATGCATGAAGGTAATGAGGACATCTTGTAGGATTCGCATTCGCCCTTTATGCATGAATGAAGGTAATGCGGACATTCTCCGTAGGGTCCAACATTCAACCTTATGAATTGTAACGTCCCGTTACTTTTAGAGATAAATTTTTTTTTTTATTAAAGCTTTTAAAGTTTAGTTTTAATTCAGTAACTTCGATTTTAGTAGCTATTTTTCGTCCGAATTTGTTTTTAATCATTTTAATACTTTAAATATGTTTCGGTGACATTAATAATTATTAACGGGCCAATTAATAATTATTAATCACCTTTAGATTTATTTAGGAGCTTTGGGTTTCGTTTTTAAAGTAAAAGTAAAAGCGGGAAGTAGGCGTCATTTCCCAAATTGTTAAATATCTAAACACTATTCCTCCTTCTCTTTAAATAAGCCAAAATTAGACAAATTATGAAATTTTCTTCTCATTTTTCATCCCAAACCCGTAGCTTAGAGAGAGAAAAAGAGGAGAGAAAGAAATTGTCGCCCCGGCTTCGTTTCTCGTCCGTTTTATGTGATTTCGGATGCGTTGGAAAGCTCTCGTGGAGACCTTTCTACCCATCCTAACAATCGAGGTTTTCGCTCGTTTTCTCGAGGCTTAAAGGTATGTTAAAGTTTCTTAATTTTGATGTGAATAGTGTTTTAATGGTGGATTTGAGTTGTAATCTTCGAATTCGTTCACCGAAGCTTGAGGGTTTCATTCGGGGAAGTCTTTATAGTCAATTTTAGAAACTTTCCCTAAACCCTAAAACCGAGTTTGAGCCGGAAACCCGTTCCTTGTGGTTTTCCTTCTTTTGGCTTGATTTAGGATGTTTAGTTTATTATGTTTTTGCTATTTTCTAATTGTTTCGGAAATGGTTTAATGCTCAAAACTCTAATTTGTGAATTCCCATTTACGTTACCAATCTCCAAAGTACCCGAAACCAAACCAAAATGTCTTTAAAGTGCTTAAAATCCGGAAAACAAATTCCTTTTCTACCTTTCCCTTGGGCCGTGGGCCTCTTGGCTTAAGTTCTGGGTTGTTTTGTCTTTTATTTTAGTATCGTGATGATCGTTCTTCGATTCGGTTAATTAATATACTTTAGGTGTATTTAATTATAGGTTTCGTGCATCGATCGTGATTTTTGGTCAACCGGTGTTTCGGAGTTGACTTCGTTTACAAGGTGAGTTTAAAATGAAAGTTAGTTGTTTTATGAATTAAGTTTCGTTATGTTATTGTTTATCGAAGTTAAGCGGGATTTAGCTTCTTAGAATTTAAGTTTGGTTAGAAACTTTAATTCGGAAGTTAGTGGAGGAATTTTGGAACTATAATTAGTTCGATGAAAAGGAAACATCGGAGTGGTTTGAAAGTGTTACAAGGTGAATAGGAGATGATAGAGGAAAGTGGAATGAGAGTTACTTGAGTGGTTGAAAGTTAAAGTAGCTCAAGAGATACACTTGAGTGTTAACTCGTGTAATCTAGATAGTTAGGCTTCGTAATAGCTTAGTAGGATTCTTTGAGATTAACTAACTTTTAGGAAGCTTAACAGTTTGTCATATGGTAATACCGTACGGGCTTAGTATGCGATATTTATCCATATGGTATACCCGGTACGATGGTTATGATATGGTAATACCGTACGGGCTTAGTATGCGATATTTATCCATATAGTATACCCGGTACGATGGTTGTGATATGGTAATACCGTACGGGCTTAGTATGCGATATTTATCCATATGGTATACCCGGTACAATGGTTGTGATATGGTAATACCGTACGGGCTTAGTATGTGATATTTATCCATATGGTATACCCGGTACGATGGTTGTGATATGGTAATATCGTACGGGCTTAGTATGAGATATTTATCCATATGGTATACCCGGTACGATGGTTGTGATATGGTAATACCGTACGGGCTTAGTATGTGATATTTATCCATATGGTATACCCGATACGATGGTTGTGATATGGTAATACCGTAAGGGCTTAGTATGAGATATTTATCCATATGGTATACCCGGTTCGATGGTTGTGATATGGTAATACCGTACGGGCTTAGTATGTGACATTTATCCATATGGTATACCCGGTACGATGGTTGTGATATGGTAATACCGTACGGGCTTAGTATGTGATATTTATCCATATGGTATACCCAATACGATGAAACTGGTTTGGTAATAATGAATGCTAATGTTACAATTACATATACTCTGGTACTTTTACTTTAAGTCTTTATTTCTATCTCTTGGTTTTGAATGACGTGTACTGGTGGTATTCTACTATCGATTGATTGTATGGAAATTAGAAGTGTGGATGTGGGTAGTACTGAGCATTATAGGCCTTTGGACACGATTACGGTTATGAGATATTGTTCATAGGATTACTTGCTTTCGTTTTACTCTCACTAGCATGTTATGCTAATGGTGCTACACTTACAATTTTCAGGTAAACCTCGAGCTAAGAAGCGTGGTAGAGGAGGTGGAGTCGCGTGACTGATCGAGATGGTGTATGGACAATACTAAGAACTCATTTTGTTTAGCATTCATTGAAATGCTTGTAAATTATTCCATCTTTACATACTAGTGTCTTTTTGAGCCCGAAAGGGTATTTGTGTAAAATATGTCTATGTTTTATGGTCTAAATGTCTTTTGGAATGCGAAATTTCCGATTTATCACTTTTTCTGAAAATTTGGGTTGTAAACAGGTTTTGGTTATTCAATTTTTAAACGAACCCATGCCGTTTTTCTTTAAAAATTGAGTCTTCCGCTGTGCATTTGATTTTAAAGAATTTAACGGAAAGCGGGTTGTTACATGAATGAAGAAGGTGATGCGGACAATCCCTGTAGGGTCCAACATTCTCCCCTTATTTTCTTTCTCACTTTATTTTCTTTTTCTCTGAAGGTGATGTGGACTTTCCCCGTAGGATCCATCATTCTCCCCTTCTTTTCTTTCTCATTTTCTTTTCTTTTTCTCTGAAGGTGATGCGAACATTCCCCGTAGGGTCCAACATTCTCCCCTTCCTTTCAATGATGCGAGATGTTATGCATATATTTGCATATGCTTGCAAAAGTAAATAAAATAAAGTGCGAATATTAAAGTAGCCGAAACAAGCATAAAGTAAAGGGGCATAAAGTAAATAGATAGGAAATTCTGGAAGAACGATATGTAAATCGAACTACAATATAATAATAAAAGTAAATCCCATCTTAAATGATTAACCTATTCCTTCAAGGATTCTAAACTTCCAATAAAAAAATCCAAGGTTCTATTAACCGTTCCATCTAAAAGTTTGGATCTTTTTACTTCCAATGATCCATCCTAAGCTTCGAAACGAATCTAACTTAGAATATTCTAAGATTCAATGTTTTCCTCGAGAACTCCTAAGTTCTCACTTAGAGAATGTAACGTCCCGTTATTTTGTGATAAAAAAAATTTATTTATTTTATTTTAATTTAAGTAATTAAAGTTTATTTATTTATCGGTAAATTAGAATTTAGTAGTTTATTTCGGTTTAAGTCCTTTTAATTACCTTTTTAGTTTATTTTCGTTTTAATGGTATTAGTAATTATTAACGGGCCAATTAATAATTATTAATCACCATTGGGATAGTTTAAGATCATTAGGTTTCTTTTTATAAGTCAAAAGTCATAAAAGAACACAACCGTCATTTCCAAAATTCCTAAAATATCAATTCACTATTCATATTCTTCTTTAAATTGCCTTTGACCAAAAATTGACTCATTTTTCTCCACCAATTCTCTCTCAAAACCGTGGGGCTCAAAGGAATTGGGGGAAGTTTCGGGTCGCTTATTTCTCGACGGATCACTTCGATTCTCGTTCCTTGGGAAAGGTATCGGTCCTACGATCCTTTTCCACCTAACCATCGTGCGTTTCTCTCGAGATCCAAGGAGTTCTCGGTAAGTTTCTCTTGAAACCCTAAGCTCCAAATAGTGTTTTAATGGAGTTTTCTTTGTTTCCTTTCAATTTCTTGCCGTGAAACTCGGTGTTTGTAATACGGGAGTAGTTTTAAGAGTTTTTGAAAACTTTCCCATAACCCTAAAACCGAGTTTCAGTCGAAACCCTTCCCGTTTGAAATTTACCCTTTTGGGTTTAATTATGGGTTATAAATTAGTGAAATAATGTTTATTTAAATTCATTTCGGGAAAGGGCATATTGTTCAAAAACCCTAATTATCGATACCCATTGAAATCGGGAATATCGAATTTTCTTAAAACCAACTTGAAACACTTTAAATTGCCTAAAAGCTGGAAAACCAAACCCGAAGCCCATTTTCTTTGATAGGGCCGTGGGCCTCTTGTGGGAGGGTTGTTGAGTTTTTTTTTTGTTTTGTATGTTAGGTTGTTGTTTGATCGATAGTTGGTAAAATTATTGATTGTGTGATATAATTCAATTGTAGGTGTTTTCGAACCGCTTGTTTGATCGCTCTTCCGAACTTAGGAGCGAAGCTAACTTTCTTTAAGGTGAGAATAGTTAGGATTTAAAGTAATTATAGAAATCGAATAAGTGTGAAGGTTTGTAGAGTTTGAAACTAAGATTAGAGGGTTGTGAATTAGTGCCCTTAGGATTAGAAGTTAATCCTTTAAGTGAGAACTTAGGAGTTCTCGAGGGAAGTATTGAATCTTAGAAGATTCTAAGTTAGTTTCGATTTGAAACTAAGGTTGGACAATTGGAAGTTAAAAGATCCAACTTTTATTTAGAACGGTTAATAGAACCTCGGATTATTATTGGAAGTTTAGAATCCTTGAGAGTATAGGTTAATCGTTTAAGTTATGATTATACTTTTATTAAGGTAACGAAGTTCGATTTACATATCGTTCGTCCGAAATGCTTATCTATTTTACTTTATGTCATTTACTTTATATCTTTTACTTTATTGTGACGACCCGTCACTTTTAAATAAATTAAATTAGAAAACACAGCGAAAGTCTTTTATTTTAATAAAAATTGGCGTGATTATGTTTGAAAATAGGCTAGCCAAAAACCTGTTTACATCTTAAATTCAAACATCTAAAAACCCAAGGAACATTAAGTTCCTATCAGGAGTTCAAAATGATTTATAATCATAAAAGAAAAGACAATAGCTCTTAAGAGCCATTTACAAATATACAACTCCAAAATTATATTAAGTTCACAAAACCATGTACATGGATTTTACATAACACATAGTCCATCTCGATCATCATCATCCTCTCGATCAAGTGCGCACCAGCTCCTCTTCCACGATCCATAACATTACCTGAAATGTTTGTAATATCATGAGCTAACAACTTAAGCCCAGTGAGAAAAATAAGCATAAAAAGTAAAGATAGATCTCAAACTTGCATTTCGATTGAGTCCAAGAACATACTTACTCTTTGCTATCCATCCATTCAAGAGTTTATAACAAAGTGTTCCACTTTCACTTACCAAATCTTCAATATACTTGTGGAACCACATTCCAATTATTTCTAGTATGGTTTCGTAAATGCATATAGCATTTATATCTCATTTTCCATACATACCTTATACTATACATAAGGTTTACTTTAAATTCTTATTCTCCCAAAGGATGATATTACTACACTCGTAGTCAATCTTCATCCAATTACTTGTTATGACATAAATAAGAATAATACATAAAACTTTACGTAAATATAACATCTCGATTCTCTTTCTCATCTATCATATGCATAAAAGTAATGAGTACATCACGTAGGATACGCATTCGCCATTTATGCATGAAATGAAGGTAATGTGGATTTTTACATACTATCCACCCTTATCCTTATGTATGAAGTAGTGTGGGGGTCTCATGTCATCCACCAAAACTTATGCATGAAGTAGTGTGGGGGTCTCATGTCATCCACCAATACTTATGCATGGAAATAGTGTGGGGGTCTCATGTCATCCACCTTTCTTTCTCATTTTCCTCTTTTCAATAATATGAGATGTTATGCATATGCTTGTATATGCTTGCAAAAGTAATAAAGTAAATGTAATTGATAAAGCATCCGAAATATGCATAAAGTAAATGAGCAAAAGTAAAGACATAAAGTAAATGACATAGGTAAAATAGATAGGATTCCGGACGAACGATATATCGATCGAACTCCACTAATAAAGTAAAGAATCAAAACATAACGATTAACCTAAACCTTCAATAATCCGAGGTTCTATCAACCGTTCTTTATCAAAGTCTTTGATCCTTTAACTTCCAATGATCCATTCTATACTCCGAAACTAAATCTAACTTAGAATCTTCTAAGATTCGGGGTTTTCATCTACCAATCCTAAGTTTCTCGCCTAAAGGATTAACTTCAAATCCTAAGGCACTAACTCATTCCCTCTAATCTTAGATTGGATTATAATCTTAGTTTTCGATTCTACAAATCAACATACTTATTCGTTTTCTATAATTACTTTAAATCCTAACTATTCTCACCTTTGCAAAAGAAGATTTCATTCCAAACCTTTGATAACGCGATCAATGAAAGGTTCAAAAACACCGAGAACTCCGTGGATCTCGAGGGAAAAGCACGATCAATGGGTGGAAAAGAATCCTAGACCCGAGGGCTTTCCGATGCAACCGAAATCGAGTCGATCCGCCGAGAAACGAGCGAAACCCGAAAATTTCCATTTCTCCCTTGGTGCTCTCGGTTTTGGGATGAAAAATAAGAGCAAAATGAAGACTTTTTGGTCAATGGAGATTTAAAGAAGAAAGGAGAATAGTGTTTAGATATTTAGGACTTTGGAAATTACGGTTTTGCCCTTTTTATGACTTTTAGCTTAAAAACGAAACCCGATGATCTTAAATAAATCTAAAGGTGATTAATAATTATTAATTGGCCTATTAATAATTATTAAAGTCACCGAAACGAAAAAAAATAAACATTAAAACGATAAAAATGAATTTCGGGCAAAATTAAGTACTAAAATCGAAATTACAAAATAATAATTAAACTAAATACTTGAATTGCAATAAATAAATAAATAAACAATATTAAATAAATAAATAAATAATAAATAAAAAATAAATTAAATTAAATTTTTTTTTTTACTCCAAAATAACGGGACGTTACATTTATACTCCTTTACTTTATGCTTGCATCAACTACTTTAATTCCGCACTTTATTTATTTACTTTTACAAGGATATGCAAGCATATGCATATCATATTGGATCATACCATTCTCGCACCATTCATGAAAAAGAAACGAAAGTGAAAAAGAAATGAAAGTGAAAAAGAAAAGAAAGTGAAAGAGAAAAGAAGGAAGAATGATGAACCCTACGTGGAGTTCACATCATCTTCAGTGAAAAATAAACGAAAGTGAAAAAGAAATGAAAGTGAAAAAGAAAAGAAAGTGAAAGAGAAAAGAAGGAAGAATGATGAACCCTACGTGGAGTTCACATCACCTTCAGAGAAAAGAAAGAATGAGAAATGAAAAAGAGACTAATGGGATCCTACGGGATTTGCTCATTACTCTAAGTGAAAAAGAGACGAATGGGATCCTACGGGATTTGCTCATTACTCTAGATGAAAAAGGAGTGAATGGTATCCTACGGGATTGACGCATTACTTCTTCATACATAGGGAGTTGAATGGTATCCTGCAGAATTGACGCATTACTTCCTCATGCATAAGGCTGAATGGGATCCTACGGGATGTTCTCATTACCCTTCATTCACGCACAAAAAGGCAATTGTGAAGTCCTACGGGATGCTCTCATGCATTCATGTTTATGATAGATGAAAGAGAGATTTGAGAAGTTGTATGATGCGCAAAGTATATTTACTTTTCTTACTTAGTTCATAACAATGTTGATGGATGAGTATTGACTATGATTATTAGTAATATCATCCTTAGAAAGTATAACGAAATTACCTAGAGTTTAGAGAACTTTAGGAGTGATTGTGTCAGATTAATTGGACACGAATCGGAATACGAGTTTGAGGTCTATCTTTACTTTTTATGCTTATTATTCTCACTGGGCTTAGTTTGTTAGCTCATGAGATTACAAAATTTCAGGTAATGCTCTGTAAGAGGTCGAGGGAGAGGAGGTGGTGCTGCGTGATCGAGGGATGCTGACCTCGAGATGGACTCTTTTGTTGTAAAGTTTATATAATTATTTTGTGAATTTCAAAGACTTTGATGATGTATATGTTGTATTTGAAGGGATGATTTACTAAACTAGCGGAATTTGATTTAGTAAACTAATTAACATTTAATTATAGATCTATTAATATCATGCAATTTGTGGAAAAACATGTAGATTCATGCTTTAAATTTCGAAAATTAAAATCAAAACTTACATTGAGTAAAAAATGGAGAATCGGTTGGAGGTTTCTTTACAGCATCAAATCCTCAGCAACACCGGATCTTCTACACTATATCTCGATCGATCAAACGAAACCCGATTGTGGGATCGAACTTTAGAAGAAATTGGGAAGAAGAAAAATATTTTCTTCCCAATTTTGAATAGGGAAAATCGGCACTCAAGGGGGGAGAGGACGAAGAGAGAATTCCGAATTTCTAAGGAATTTAATTGTGTGATTTATGAATGGACCAAGCCTCCTATTTATAGGAAAATAGGAATCTTAATCACATTAGGATTAATCTATAGAGATAAATACAAAAAGAAAAAAGATTATCTCTTTCCTTTATCTTGCAATTTCGAAAATGCCATAGATAAATAGGAGATTATTTTCTTTTCTTTATTTTATTTATCTTGGGTAAATAAATCTATATAATTATTATAGGATATAATTCAAATAATTATCTCCTACAAATTATCTATGAAGGCCAAAATTAATAATAAATAATTAATAAATCAAATTTATTTAATTAATTATTTTGGGCCAATTTCAATTGGGTTCATTAATCCAATTGGGCTTGAAACTCTCTCTTAAATTAATAAGTCCAACTTAATTAATTTATTTATTAATTACCATTTAAATAAAATATTTTATTTAAACAATTAATATTTTCTCCCGACTAAATATTACAAATATTTATATTTAATTATTAATTTCCATTTAAATAATTTTCATTATTTAAATAATTAATAATAAATATTATAATTATTAATTTCCATTAAATAAACTCATTATTTAATTAATAATTTTATTGACAATATTTTATTATTAATTAATTAATTTTAATTATTAATTTCCGTTCAAATAAAATTAATTATTTAAACAATTAATAATTGTTAATTAATTTCAAATTATTAATTATCATTTAAATATACTCAATATTCAAATAATTAATAATATTTCATTATTAATTTCCTGTTTAAATAAACTCATTATTTAAACAATTAATAATGTTTATATTAATTACCGTTTAAATATACTCAATATTTAAACAATTAATATTGCCTATTTTAAGTAATTCACTTTACTTAAAATTTCCATTTCTTCTACTTGATTTTGCGACTACAATATTTGGGCTAGCATAGGGACCCGATGGACCTATAGATCATGGGCTTAATAATTAGTCAATTAATTGATTAACTCATAATCAGTTAATTACTTATTATCTAACTATGAATAATTCCACTATAGATTCATAGCTGAACTCCCCTCACGATAGATGAGTTATGTCCATTTAGTTTATCTTTATTTATATCTGTGATATAATCCTTCACGTGGAACCCTCATAATTACAGGCGGATAAATTTACCGTTTTGCCCCTGTAATTACCGCTTTATCCTTGTGTTCCCGCTGATTCTCCAATGAACTTTATCTTTAGTCGAACTAGAGATAAGTTACTTCTGTGATCAATAGAAGTCGTGGCGCCACTTGTTCATGTCTCGAATCAGTACATCAAGGGAGTTTCCTAAAGTTCCTAAAATGTTCAGGTATCGCACTGATACCGTTAATTTATAGGAAAGTTATGAATTCCATCTCGTGAAAATGAGTTCCCAGCTACTTATCTAGTCATGTTCCCAAAACAGAAGTGTATTGAGCGTTCTTACAGATCGCTCTCAACCATGTGAATCAAAGAACATAACTCCATAAATAGGAGTCCGCATTTCACTCAGGATTGAGATCTATCACGGTTGATAAACTTAGTTTGATATTCGATCATTTCTCG
Organism: Gynostemma pentaphyllum; assembly: GCA_028015215.1. Lineage (NCBI taxonomy): Eukaryota > Viridiplantae > Streptophyta > Magnoliopsida > Cucurbitales > Cucurbitaceae > Gynostemma > Gynostemma pentaphyllum. The sequence goes on from CM051352.1 coordinate 17,704,800, forward strand.
TAAACGGTAATAAGGAGAAATTTGATCGAACATCGTGGTCCTGTCTTATACAATCAACATTGTATATGATACTTCCATTTCATGTCTCCCACATGAATGATCAGGATTAGATCATTTGTCTATAAACAAAATGCGAAGCTATCAACAGTGTTACCAGGATAAGGTTCCCAAACGTTATCCATTTACTGTAGACACTTTTAAGTTACTCATCTCGACTTTAATCTTCTCGTATGACTCACATACTAAGTCGTGATTTCATAAGAGTAACTTAGGGTTTACTATTTGAATGTTTGATATTAATATATTTCCATATATTCCTAATATCGTCAATTGAATCAATCTAGATAATATAAAGAACTTATGTTTATTTATTTATGTTATTCTAAATAAATTATTATTATTAAATAATTACAAGTTCTAGGACACCATTCCTAACAGTATTTAGCTCATAAGAGCTTTTGATGTGGTTTTTATGATACGAAATATTTGAACTCCTGATTGGGACTTAAAGTCCATGTGATTTTATTAGATTTGAAAAATTAGGATGTAAACAGGTTTTTGGCTAGCCAATTTTCAAACAAAACCACGCAAAATTTTCTTAAAATAAAAGACTTCCGCTGTGTTTACTAAATTAAATTTATTTAAAAGTGACGGGTCGTCACAGAGAACTAGCTCCTAATCCTAAGGGCACTATCTCACTTTCCTTTATTCTTAGATTCGAATCTTAGTCTTAGTTTCCAATTCTACAAATCATTATACTTGTTTGCTTTCTAAAGTTACTTTAAATCCTAACTATTCTCACCTTTGTAAAAGAAGACTTCGCTCCTAAAACTGTTCGAGCGATCAAGCAAGCGGTCCAAAAACACCTACAATTAGAATTATACCTAACGGCCCCCCTTGAAAAGTGGGTCTCGGGTTTGGTTTTCCGGCTTTCAATCAATTTAGATGTGTTTCGAGTTGGTTTCAAGCAATCGATGTTCCCGATTTCAATGGGTGTCAATAATTAGAGTTTTTGGACAATATGTAATTTCTCGAATTGAATTACAATAAACATTATATCAATAATAAATAACCCATAATCAAACCCCGAAAGATAAATTTCAAACGGGAAGGGTTTCGACTGAAACTCAGTTTTAGGGTTTAGGGAAAGTTTTCAAAAACACCTAAAACTACTCCCGTACTTAAAATCATTGAGTTCCTGGGCAAGAAATCAAAGAATCAAAGAGAAATCTCCATTAAAACACTATTTGGAGCTTAGGGTTTGAATATAAACTTTCCGAGAAGTCCGTAGTACGCGGGTGGTAGGCACGATCGTTGGGTGGAAATGAATCCTTAACTCGAGGGCTTTCAATGGAACGAGAATCGATGCGATCCGATGACAAACGAACAAAAACCAAAATTTGGGAAATGGACAATGAGGTCCACAGCTTGGAGGAGAGAAAGGAAGAAGAAGATGATGATATTTTTGGTCAAATGAGTCAATGTCATATTTAATAAGAGGTGAATAGTGTTTGGATATTTTTTAAGAACTTGGAAATGACGGTTGCGTCCTTTTTATGACTTTTGACTTATAATTCGAAACCTGAAGTTCTTAAACTATCCCAATGGTGATTAATAATTATTAATTGGCCCGTTAATAATTATTAATACCACCATAACTTATTTAAACTAATAAAGCAATTAAAATGACTTAAATCGAATTAAACTACTAAATTCTAATTTACTGATTCTAAAAAAAACTTTAATTACTTAAATTAAAATAAAAATAAATAATAATTTTTTTTTTACAAAAATAACGGGACGTTACAATTTCCGACAACATATGTTTCTGTAAACTTTCCCCGTGTCCCACAACACGCATTTCACAAATCATCACATAAATCACTCTAGCCGTAGCTCATTATCCCCTCCCAGGCTAGCGTAATAGACACTCTAGCATCCAGGCCATCCACCACACAGCGCCTCGGAGCTACCAACCTTCCGCCACGGTAACCATATGTAACATCCAACAACCACTCACCATTACATAGGTTACCACCCCATGGCCATTCAACAAACACATGATATGCATGAATGAAATTAAATGTAATTGAACATGCTTTCTTGCAATTCTCATTTGAAATGAAACTTTAGCACATTGAACATAAATAAGAATGATTCCAATTCAGCATATGACTCTATCTTTCCGCTTAACACTTTTTCAAAGTATACATCAAGCATATAAGGTCACACTTCAAGCATTATGCCTTAACATCTCGACTATGCATTACTCGTCAAGCAATAATCTGAAACATATTGAGCATAAATGAAAATAAATCCCAATTCAGTATATGACTCGATCATTAACTTGACACAAGTATGAATGCAAATAATCATGAAAAATGGCTCAAGTAATATGTAAAAGCAAAGTTGGTTCAAGGTAATTCCGCTCTTTTCCAAACTCTCAATGGCATGCCAAGTTAGCCCTCGTCTTTCGTTTCTTTCATAACCTCCGATTCCCCTTCATTTCATACACCAAAGAGACCTCAAAACCAGCCATGATCACTCTAATATTCATCCCACACTATTCCACTAACAACCACAACAACACCACCATCACCATTTTGATTCTTTTTGTTCTCACCTTTACAAACAACCTCCAAATTTGCCTACGCTTGTCTTCCTCCTACATCAAACCAATCCAAACGCATTTAGTCTTTAAATAATATTAATATCTCAGACTAAAACATATATTTAAAGTATCAAACCCGGTTAGTGGAAAAAGTCCCAAAACTAGCCAATTTGAATGTTAATTTTTTGGCCAAAAGGAGATTTATCATAAAACCATTGGGTTGCTCTTCCAAAGTGTTTTTCATGTATAATACATACATACATACATACATATACATACATACATACATACATATATATATAGACATACATATATATATATATACATACATACATACATACATACATACATTCATATATATATACATACATACATACATACATACATATATATATACATACATACATATACATATATATATATATACATACATACATACATACATACATACATACATACATACATACATACATACATACATATATATATATCATATATATATATATATATATATATATACATATATATATACATACATATATATATATATATATATATAGTCACTCATAAATTCTAGAATTAAAAGCCTTTCAATAAGAGTCAAGATAATCAAAATTTATAGAAACTAGAAGCTTGGAAAAACCACCATTAATGGAGTTTGGAAAGCTTACATCCAACCATGGCTTCAAAATTTATAGAAACTAGAAGCTTGGAAAAACCACCATTAATGGAGTTTGGAAAGCTTACATCCAACCATGGCTTCAATCCTCTAATGACTTCTTAAATAAGTGAAACGTAAGGCTTATATTCATCATTTGAAAATAGATTTTCAGAATTTTAAAAAGAAAACAAACAATGCCCAAAGTGATTTAAAACATTAACAAAGAACAACCCAACAACTTTATGAAAAAACCTAGAATTTTCTCTTTGAAATCTTACTTTGAATCTTTTTTGAAATCAATTGATCCTTGCTTGAACCTTCCTAGGATGATAATTCTATCACAAAACAACCAAAACCCAAATTGATTCAACTAGAATTCGTGAAGAAATGGAAGAGAGAAAAATCACCACAAGAGAGAATTGGGTGGGGGGGGGCACAGCGGAGATGAGGAAGAAGGGAAGAATGAATTTTTTGTTTTTTTCCTTTTTATTTTTCTTTTAATTTTAACTTATATACTTTTAGATTCTGAAATTAAAACTCAATAATTGCAATAAAGTCCATCCACCTCTTCACCTAACTATTAAGGCCCCTCTACCTCTTCATTTTGCTAACCAACCCTTGTCCAAACTCTAATTAGTAATTAACCCTTTTTCAAATACTAAACCATGGTTAAAAGTTCCATTCTATAAAATTTTCTACCCTTGGTTAGATTTTTAACTATAGTTAGCCAACAAATAATCAAATCAAGGATAAAAAACTTAACACCTAACACACAAGCATACTAAATATAAATAATAATTCAATTAACCTCTTTTAAACCCGGGGCCTTGCAGTCTTCCCACCTTAAAATTTTGCGTCCTCGTAAAATACAACTTAAAAAAAAAAAGAACGGATAACGCTCTCTTATACTATCCTCGAGCTCCCAAGTAGCTTCCTCCACAAAACCTTAACAAGGTTGATCGTCTTGTTCCTTAGAACTTTCTGCTCGCTTGCCAATATTTCCACCGGTGTTTCCTTGTACGTCAAATTTTCATCAAACACAATAGGCTGAAAATCAATGACATGTGACGGATCAACCACGTATTTCCAGAGCATAGACACATGAAACACATTATGCACCGATGAGAGAGCAGATGGTAATGCTAATCGGTAGGCTAACTTCCCAACTCGATCCAAGTTCTCAAAAGGCCCAATAAATTGTGGACTAAGCTTTCCTCTTTTACCGAACTGCATTACACCCTTCATAGGTGCAACTTTAAGAAAAATGTGGTCTCCCATCGTGAATTCTAGTGCACTTCATCAGATATCGGCATAATTCTTTTGCCAGCTTTGTGCAACACACATCTGCTCCCGTATTAAGTTGATCTTCTCACATGTTGTTTGCACAAGTTTGGGTCCCAAATTCTACACTCACCCACTTCGTCCAAATAAATAGGTGTCCGACACTTTCTCCTATATATTGCTTCGAAAGGGGCCATTTTGAATCGAGGATTGGTAGCTGTTATTGTAGGCAAACTCCACGAGATACAAATGAGTATCCCAGCTACCACCAAAATCCATAATGCAAGCCCTCAACATGTCTTCCAAGATTTGGTTAACCCGTTCTGTTTTCCCATCAGTCTGAGGGTGGAAAGCTGTACTAAACTTGAGTCGAGTTCCCAATGCATCATGCAAAGTCTGCCAAAACATGCAAAAAAAAACGTGTATCTTAATCAGAAATTATTCTGATAGGTACACCATGCATACATACAATCTCCTTCAAATAAATCTAAGCCCATGCCTCCACTGAGTACGTTATCTTCCCTGGTATGAAATGAGAAGTTTTGGTCAACTGATCCACTATTACTCAAATTGTATTGAGTGTCCTTGGTAAGGTGGCAATGAAATCCATTGATATGTCTTCCCACTTCCACTCAGGAACACTCAACGGTTGAAGCAAACCTGACAGACATTGCTTTAGTGCCTTAACCTGCTGACAAACAAGGCATTTATTCACATACTCCGCTACCTCACACTTCATCCCTGGCCACCAATAATGTTGTCGTAGGTCCTGATACATCTAATTTCCTCTTGGATGTATCGAAAATATAGAGTTATGATCTTCATCCAACAATTCTTATAAAAAAGGTTAGGGGTACACACAAATGCCTACGATACATTAATGCATTATCTGAGGAGAAAGTAAAGTGTACAGGTAGGCTAGACTCCGCTTCAGCGAATCCCGTGGCCAAATGAGATTCACCTCGCTGGGCCTCAATCATCCATTGTCTAAGAGCAGGGCCCACTATTAAGCTTGCTAGACTTGCTGTAACCTCAGTAGTGACGTACGCAATCTCAACCCGATCCATCTCCAATCAAAGTCGTACCTGGTGCGTCAAAAGTGTCGCGGTATGTGACATCTTCCTACTGAGAGAGTTAGAAACAATGTTGGCTTTTCCCGGGTTGTACTGAATATCACAATCATAATCTTTTACTAGCTCCAGCCACCGATGTTGTCTCATATTCAACTCTTTCTGAGTGAAAAATTAATTCAAACTTTTATGATCATTGAAGATCTTCACCGTCTCTCCATACAAGTAATGGCGCCAAATTTTCATAGCATGCACTACCGTTGCTAATTCCAAATCATGGTCCGGATATCTCTTCTCATGCTCTTTCAATTATCGAGATGCATATGCTTTCACCTTGCCATGTTGCATAAGCACACACCTTATACCCCGCAACAAAGCATCACTATAAACTATAAGACCCCTCGAATGATCAGGCAAAGTGAAAACCGGGGCGGCAACAAGACTATGTTTTAGCTCCTCGAAACTACACTCACACTTCTTCGACCATACGTACTTCACACCCTTCCTGGTCAACTGTGTTAGTGGAGATGTGATCTTAGAGAAGTCTTGCACAATTCTTCTATAATATTCCGCATACCCAAGAAAAATATGGATTTCAGCTACACTAGTTGGTCGAGGCCAACTACTAACCGCTTCGATCTTTGAAGGATCAACCGATATGCCCTTGCTGGATACCACATGACCTAAAAAGGAAATTTGCTTTACCCAAAATTCACATTTCGAGAATTTTGCGTAAAGTTTCTCGGCCCTCAACGTCGATAACACCTTCTCGAGATAAATCGCATGCAACTCCTTTGTTTTAGAATAGACCAGAATATCATCAATAAAAATGATGACAAAAAGATCCAAGAACTTCCGAAATACCATATGCATAAGATCCATGAATTCCGCGGGTGCATTCGTCAATCTGAAAGACATGACCACAAACTCATAGTGGCCGTATCTAGTTCAGAATGCGTCTTCAAAATATCTTCATCGACAATTCTCAACTGGTGATGCCCTGACTGAAGGTCGATCTTAGAAAATATCGTAACTCCTCTCAAGTTTTCGAAAAGATCTTCAATATGAGGCAAAGGGTATTTGTTCTTTACCATGACCCGAATCAGCTCACGGTAGTCTATGCATAGCCTCAACGATTGTGAAGACCCGACTCCTTTTAAATCATTTAAAAACCAAATGTTATGTTCCGTTACTTTTGAGGTAAAAAAAATATTTATTTTATTTTAATTAAAGTATTTAAAGTTAATTTTAGAATTAGTAATTTAGAATTTAGGAGTTTATTTCGTTTTAAACCTTTTTAATCGCTTTATTAACTTAAATTAGTTATGGTCATATTAATAATTATTTATGGGCCAATTAATAATTATTAATCACCATTTGGCTAGTTTAAGAACTTCGAGTTTCGATTTATGAGCTAAAAATCATTAAATAGACGTAACCGTAATTTCCAAATTCTTAACAATATCAATACACTATTCATCTCCTCTTTAAATTGCCAATTGACCAAGGAATTGACCACAATTCTTTTCTCTTCTCCTCCTTGAAGCCGTGACCTTCAATCCCTTGAGAAATTTTTTTGTTCGATTCTTGAAAGATCGTTTCTATTCCAGTTGCGTTGGATAGCCCTCAGTCCAAGCATCCTTTTCAACCTACCAATCGAACTTTTCATCCGTTTTCTAAAGGCCTCAAGGTGTTTTAATGGAATCCATGGTGGAAGTCTTCGATTTCTTGCTGATCAACTCGATGATTTCAATTAAGGAAGTTGTTTTAGGTGTTTTTGGAACTTCCCCTTAACCCTAAAACTGAGAATGAGCCAAAACCCATCCCGTTTGAAATATAAATTTTGTGGGATTTGGGATGTTTAATATTGATTATGTGTATGTTGTAATTAAATTCGAGAAATCAATTATTATCCAAAAACCCTAATTATTGTTACCCATGGAAATTGGGAACTTCCAAACTACTTGAAACCAACCCGAAACGCCTCTAAATTTCCTTAAAGCCAGAAAATCAAACCCGAGACCCTTTTTCCTAGGTGAGGCGGAGAGCACCCTTAGGGTATTTCCGCAGTCTTTCGTTGTTTTATGCTTTTAGATGTCATTTAATCGATGTTTGATTAATTATTGATTGTTAGATGTAATTTTAATAGTAGGTGTTTTTGGACCGATGCTTGATCACACTTTTGATGTTTTGGAGCAAAACTAATTTTGTCAAGGTGAGAATAAATAGAACTTAAAGTAAACTTAGAAACCGAATAAGTTGAACGATTTGTAGGATCAGAAGTTGAGATTAAGGTTTAAATCGAAAGGATTAAAGTAAGTGAGCTAACATGCTTAGGCTTGGGAGTTAGTTCTATTTGAGTGAGAGAACTTATGGATTTCTCGAGGGAAACGTTTAACTCTTGAAAGTTCTAGGTTTAGATTCGTTCCAGAGTTTAAGAATGATTATCAGAAGTTGAAGGTTTCAAGTATAATGGGGTGAATAAGAAACTTGATTATGGAACTTCGTATATGTACTGAAAGCAATAGAATAATTTTTGAATTGGAGACTTTATGATAAATTTAGTAATTCAAGTTTAACTGAAGGCCGTTTGGCTTGATTTATTTATTGTTTTCTTATCAGAAGTTCCTAATTTCTTATTTTATGTATAAGAGTAATACGTGAACCATTTATCTTTATGCCTTTCGATTATTTTGAATGTGTATATTTATTTTTTTTACTTGCACTTGAGAGCATATTCATACTCATATTGCATAATCGATTATTGGAGGAATAATGAGGTAATGAATAGCCTGAGCATGCATGTATTGTCTGGTATTATTCTTTTTATGTTTATGTATATGTATCATGAGGAATGCTAAAGATTTCAGTACTTTGCATGATCGGAGGAGATGGATAGTGAGATAATGATGGAACTATGCCAGTTCACATTGTCTAGTATTATCCATAATTACTATGATACATATACGAGGATACATGGGTGCATTGAACCTTGTATTCGGTGGGTGAGTTAATGAGGTGAATTACTTAGCCTGGAGTTTCATTACCTGTCATTATTCACTAGAGGTGGGAAGATATTTTTGAAAAGTCTTCGTATATTTTATTTTGGAAAGCGAGATAATGAAGTATTGTTAGCCGGCAGGAGCTTCAATATTGTCATTTTGAGTCTGTGATGGTTATATTGATGTAAAAGTGGTGTGTCCTTTACATTAGCCTTGCGAGTTAATGAATAATGTTTAGACTGTGTGTTCTAACATTATCATCATTAATCGCAAATAATTATTGTTTAAATATGTTAAAACCGAGTGAGCTTGGCATAAGTTATTAAGACAAATGAATATAAACTTTATATATAGTATGAGTTATTAAAGAGAATGAATAAGAAATATACGTGTATTATGAAACCGTTCTTCTAAATGTTTGGGAGCTAGTTTCTCGAGTATTTGAGAGATTTGGAAATTGGAATTGAATGCTTGATGTGAAACCTTTTGGAAGTGGTTGAGTGATAAAGAGAATGTAAGTTTAACTTGGACACAAATCCGGATGCGGGTTTGGAGTCTAATGTTACTTTACTTTCCGTTTATTTTCATTGGACTCACTTTTAGCTCATGATATTACAAACATTTTTATATAATACTTATGTTCGAGGTCGTGGGAGAGGAGCTGGCGCAGCTTGATCTAGTTGATGATGATGCCGAGATGGACTAGATATACTTTTAAAGTCCATGGACTCATTTTGTCTTATGTTGTGTCTTTTGAGATGTAAATTTGTATATAAGCTCATAAGAGCTTTTCGTTTTAACTTTTACGATTATGAACTCCTTTAAATTATGGAAAAAGAATTACAATTCCTTGTTTTTTTAAATTTGCTGATGTGAAAAATGTATACAGGTTTTGGGTAGTCTAAGTTTAAACATATCCACGCCGTTTTTTAAATACTAAGACTTCTGCTGTGTTTTGGCTTTTAAATGATTTAAAAATGAGTCAGGTCGTCACACCAAAACATAGCGGAAGTCTTAGTCTAAAAAAAATGGCTTGGATATGTTTGAAACTTGGACTATCCAACACCTGTTTACATTTTTCACATCAAGAAATTTAAAAAAACAAGGAATTGCAACTCCTATTCTAAAGTTTAAAGGAGTTTATAATTGCAAAAGTTAAAACGAAAAGCTCTTATGAGCTTATATACAAATTTACATCTCAAAAGACAAAACATAAAACAAAATGAGTCCATGGACTTTAAAGGTATATCTAGTCCATCTCGGCATCATCATCAACTCGATCAGGCTGGACTAGCTCCTCTCCCACAACCCCGAGCCAGGGCATTACCTTAAAATGTTTGTAATATCATGAGCTAAAAGCAAGCCCAGTGAAAATAAACGAAAAGTAAAGTAACATTAGACTCCAACCCGTATTCAGATTTGTGTCCAAGTAAATCTTACATACTCTTTATTACTCAACCACTTCCAAAAGGTTTCACATCAAGCATTCAAATTCCAACTATCAAATCTCCCAAATACTCGAGAAACTCGCTCCAAAACATTTAGAAGATATGTTTCATAATACATGTATCTTTCTTATTCATTATCTTTAATACCTCATACTATATATATATAAGATTTATATTCATTTATCTTAATAACTTATGCTAAGAGCTCATTCGGTCTTAACATATTTAAACAATCATAATTTGAGATTAATGACGATAATGTTAGCACACGTAGTCTAAACATTATTCATTAACTCGCCCAGCTAGTGTAAAGGGCACACAACCTTTACATCAATATAACCATCACATGCCCATAATGACAGTAGCCTCAAATGGTGCCATCTCAATAGTAGCCTAGTAAGTGTTATTATAAGAAAACTCTACCAAGTACAATTGAGAATCTCAACTACCTCCAAAATCGAGAACACAAGCCCTGAACATATCCTCCAAGATCTAGTTAACCCTCTCGGTCTGATCATCTGCCTAAGGGTGAAAGGCTGTGGTTAACCCTCTCGGTCTGATCATCTGCCTAAGGGTGAAAGGCTGTGCTAAAATCCAGGCCAATACCCATGGCTGAATGTAAACTCGGCCAAAATTTCGAGACAAAATGAGTGTCCCGATCTGATACGATTCTTACTAGCACACCATGTAATATGACAATCTCCTGTAAATACAACTGTTCCCAAGTCTCAACTGGGTAAGTGATCCTCCTAGATATAAAGTGTGTGGTCTTCGTCAAACGGTCAACAATCACCCAAATGGAATCGTAACCCTTTGATGTCCTCGATAAACCGCTGATAAAATCCATGGAAAACTCCTCCCATTTCCATTCTGTCGCACTTAGAGGATTAAGATAACCCGATGGACTGTTCCTCAAGGCCTTGACTTGTTGACAAATCAAGCACCTACTAACAAAATCTGCAATTTCAAGCTTCATTCCAGGCCACCATTAGTGTGTCTCAGGTCCCTGTACATTTTCATACTACCTGGATGAATAGAAAAGATAGAACTGTGAGCCTCCTCGAACAGTTCCTTTCTAAAAGTCGATCCTTAAGGCACACAAAGCTTCTTACGATACATCAAAGCACTATCTGTAGAGAAGGTAAAGTGGCTAGGCATGTTTGACTGAGCCTCTCTAAAACCGGCCTATAGGTGAGCCTCTCACCTCTCTATGCACTAATCATCCTCTGTCTCAAATTAGGCCCCACTGTTAAACTAGCTAGGCTCACAGTAACCTTTGTAGTAAGGAGCGCTATCTCATCTCGTTCCATATCCCATCTCAACGATATGGCTGACAAAGCTGACGAGTGTGATGACTTTCTACTAACTGCATCAGCCACTGCATTGGCCTTCCCAGGATGGTACTGAATATCACAATCATAATCCTTAACGAACTCTAATTACTGTTGTTGTCTCATGTTCAATTTCTTCTGAGTGAAGAAATACTTGAGACTTTTATAGTCAGTAAATATCAGGATCTTCTCACCATACAAGTAATGTCTCCAAATTTTCAATGCATGCACAACAACTGCCAACTCCAAATCATGAGTCAGATACTTCTTCTCGTGCACTTTCAACTAACGAAAAGTATAGACTATAACTTTCTCGTGTTGGATCAACACACATCCCAAACCTTTCTTGGAAGCATCTGTGTACACAGTCAAACCACCGGTTCTATCAGGCGACACTAAAATAGGTGCTGTTACAAACCTCCTCTTAAGCTCCTCAAAGTTTCCATCACACTCCTTAGACCATACAAAATCAACTCCTTTCCTGGTCAAATGTGTCAAGCCTGAAGCAATTTTTGAAAAATCTTGCACAAAACGTCTATAATAGCCTGCAAGTCTCAGAAAATTGCGAATCCTAGCCACACTAGTCGGTCTAGGCTAGTTGCTAACTGCCTCAATCTTAGAGGGATCAACACATACTCCTCTACTCGATACTACATGGCGTAAAAATGCCACTTCTTTCAACCAAAACTCACACTTTGAGAAGTTGGCATACAACTTCTGATCTCGTAACACTGTTAAAACTTCCCGTAAATGCATAACATGCAACTCCTCAGTCTTGGAATAAACCAAGATATCATCAATGAACACAATCACAAATGAATCAATGGACCTTTTGAATACAATATGCATAAGGTCCATAAAAGCTGTACGCACGTTGGTCAAGCCAAAAGACATAACTACAAACTCATAATGTCCATAACGAGTCCTGAAAGCAGTCTTGGGAATATCCTCATCCCTAATCTTCAACTGATGGTAGCCAGATCTCAAATCTATCTTCAAAAAGATAGTGGCTCCCCTCAACTGATCAAACAAGTCCTGATATGAATCATAAAATGTCACAAATATCTCAAGGATCAATCTCAAGATCAAAGTTCAAGACAAACATTGAATATCCATTTACAAGCGTACATTAGCAAAGTCAAGACAAGCTTTGAAGACACGAGCATGGAGGATTACAAAGAGTACTTGATGAACTTTAATCTATGGAAAATGCATTATGAAGAAGAGTATTGAAGACTTATTCAATCAGAATTGAAGAGAAGAGCTAATTAGGAAAGTTACATCACTTTTGCAAACTTTCCTTATTTGGACCACTTTCCATATTTATTCCCGAACTTGCCATATATGATGTCCACGAATTTACAATGTATTTGGACATGTTTTAGGCCTTTATTTATCAGCTTTAATTCTTAGAATAGTTTAGGAATGATATAATATCTTCTAGGGAAAAACTTTCCTAAAATGCACCAAATGCATTTAAGGAAAGATTTGGCAGATTTTGTGCCTCCTTGTAATCCGAATTTTCTTGTTGTTTTTAGGGTTTCTTTGGCTATTTAAAGCCTCATTTGTAACCCTAAATACTAAGAATTAATATGATATAAAATAGCTTTGTTTTGCTTATTGCTTGGTTGATTTTACCTTGCATTTTGTAGCCTTGTTCTAGGTTGCATGTTTTAGAAACATTCAAGCATAATTTGATCTAGTATGTTTGTGAATTGTTTCGATCTTGAAATAAAAACAAGTTCTCTTATTTCAAGATATTAGATCATTGGAATAATCTTCTTTTTCTTGCTTTCCAAGGGTTTTACCTTATTGTTCATTGGAGTTTTAGGATTTGCATCTAGGGGTTCTTTGTGTTTCAAAGGGTTTCGATTTCAATTTTCTAGGGTTTCATATCAAGTCCTCTATCCTAGGCAAAGGATACTTGTTTTTCACCGTAACACGATTCAACTCTCTATAGTCGATGCACAATCTCATAGAGTCATATTTCTTTTTTACAAATAACACCGAAGCTCCCTATGGCAAAACACTTGGGCGTATAAACCCCAAGTTTAAGAGTTCCTATAACTGGCTTTAGAGTTCTTTCAACTCAGCTGGTGCCATACGATAAGGTGCTTTGGACAATGGAGTTGCCCCAAGAGCAACCTCAATCTGAAAATCTAACTCTCTCACTGGATGCAAACCGGGTAACTCATCAGAGAAAACATCAACGAAATCCCTCACCACTGGCATAAAACTCAATCTAATCTCCGGTACATAAGTATCGACAACACTAGCTATATAACTCAAAGCTCCATAACCTAGAAACGCTCTAACTTCTAACATATATATCAAAGTGGGTGCTACTTGGATACTAGACCCACGAAAACGTAAACTGGTCCCACATTGACTCATAAAATCCATAACTTTCTCAGTACAGTCAATAGTGGCACGATTAGCTAATAGCCAATCCATACCCAAAATCACGTCAAAAATAGACATAGGCATGATAATCAAGGTAGCATGCAAACAACAACCCAGAAAACACAGATCATCAGTACTAATCACACTATCCACAATAACAAACTTCCCCACTGGGGTAGAAACACGCATCTCATAACCCAACAGCCCAGACTCAATAGCAGCCGACACAACAAACTTAGAAGAAATAAAAGAGTGACTAGCTCCATAATCAAATAAAACAAAAGCCGAATGGCCTAAAACTGTCAAAGTACCAGTCACTACCGTACCTGCAGCCTCAGCCTCCTCTCTAGTGGCAAATACACGAGTCTGATACTGAACAAGTGGAGGAGGAAATGGCTATGGTGGTGGAGGTAGTAAATGAGGTGGTGGAGTAACAGGCGGAAGTCTGTACTGCTGAGCTTGTCCACCCTGACCTTTGCCCCTGTTCTAACCTCTGCCCCTACCCTGGGGAGCATACAAAGATAGTGGTGCCTGTTGTGGTCTCTGCTGAACACCCTGACCCTGGTAACCAGACTGCGGTGGCTGTGCCTGATAAGCCCTACATTGAAAGGATCAATGTCCATCCTGACCACAAACATAATATCTCAAAGGTAGGGTGCATCTCCCAGAATAATAACTGGCACAGTTATGGCAGTAATGGTGAACCTGTCCCTGTGCCCTCAGCTGTCCAAACAGAGCTCCACCCTGAGCCTGCTGCTACTGTTGTCTCTGTTGTGGCGATGTCCCTCAATAAGTATGGTCGTTCTCCGCCTTCCTCTTCTAAGAGGAAGTCTGTCCGGTAGCAGCTAGTTTGCCATTCTTCTCATCAGATGCTAAATCTAAAGAAAGAGCAAACTCTAATGCCCCTTCATAAGTAGTCGGGCGCAAGGTGCGTACATGACCCCTAGCCTCAGCTCTCAATCCCATAATAAACGTCTTTTTCTTATTCTGTGGGTTAGCAATGTATCCTCTAGCAAACCTAGACAGTCGATCGAACTCTCGCTTATACCCTGTTACAGATTTATCACCCTGTTTTAGAGTCAAGAACTCCACTTTCAACCGATCTCGTAAATCCTCTGAATAATACTTTTCATAAAGAGCATCATCAACCAAGGAATACGTACCATAATGGACCTTAAGCCGGTCCAGACACTCAATAAACACAAAGGCTCTCTCAACCCTTGCAACCCATCTCTCAGTAACAAATGCATCCATAGACGTACCATCAAACTCAGTAGGTGCATATCGTCTATATTCTCTCAGTGTCATAGCAGCATCAATAATCCCAACCTGGTCGACTACCAAATATGCTGCTCTAGGTGGAGGTATAATAGGCACAGCAGGCCTACCAGCATCCTGCAATAAATCAAAGTAATCCTCCTCAGCAATATAAACTCCCAGCCCTTGCCTAGGTGGCAGTACAATAGGATTCTTAGGTCGTGGTGGTGGTGGTGGAGTGGGGTTTCGAGCTCTGCATCTACCCCTCGCAAGAGCTGCCGCCCCATCCCCAACTCGCCTAGCACCCCTTCTAGAAGGTATACTGCATCATAGTCAATAGAACTTGATAAGGTATTGGTAAAAGAGAACTCACTACTCGTTTACCAAAGTATAAATAAATTGCAGAGTTTAAAAGATAAAGGTCTAGGGATACCTGATGTCGCTGATCTCAGATGATGACTAGAGAATGGGTTTAAAACAAAACATGAAAACCAAACATGTGTTGCATGTAGTCTACAGAACTCTTAGGATCTAATACCAACTATGAAGACCCATCTCCTTTTAAATCATTTAAAAACCAAAACACAGCGGAAGTCCTAGTCTTTAAAAAAACGGCGTGGATATGTTTAAAACATGGACTATCCAACACATGTTTACATTTTTCACATCAGGAAATTTAAAAGATAAGGAATTGCAACTCCTGTTCTAAAGTTTAAAGGGGTTTATAATTGAAAAAGTTAAAACGAAAAAGGTCTTATGAGCTTATATACAAATTTACTTCTCAAAAGACAAAACATAAAACAAAATGAGTCCATGGACTTTAAAAGTATATCTAGTCCATCTCGACATCATCATCAACTCAATCAGGCTGCACCAGCTCCTCTCCCACGACCTTGAGCAAGAGCATTACCTGAAAATGTTTGTAATATCATGAGCTAAAAGCAAGCCCAGTGAAAATAAATGAAAAAGTAAAATAACATTAGACTCTAAAACCGTATTCAGATTTGTGTCCAAGTAAATCTTACATACTCTTTATCACTCAACCACTTCCAAAAGATTTCACATCAAGCTTTCAATTTCCAATTATCAAATCTCCCATATACTCGAGAAACTCACTCCCAAACATTTAGAAGATAGGTTTCATAATATACGTATCTTTTTTATTCATTCTCTTTAATACCTCAGACTATATATAAGGTTTATATTCATTTGTCTTAATAACTTATGCTAAGCTCACTCGGTCTTAACATATTTAAAGAATCATAATTTGCGATTAATCACAATAATATTATCACACGCAGTCTAAACATTATTCATTAACTCGCACAACTAGTGTAAAGGGCACACAACATTTACATCAATATAACCATCACATGTTCATAATGACAGTATGAAAGCTCTCACAGGCTAACAATACTTCATTATCTCGCTTTCCAAAATAGAATATACGAAGTCTTTTCAATACTATCTTCCCACCTTTAGTGAATAATGACAGGTAATGAAGCTTCTGAAGGCTAAGCATCACCTCATTATCTCACCCACCAAATAAAAGGTTCAATACACCCCTGTATCCTCATATATGTATATCATAGTAATTATGGATAATACTAGATAATGTGAACTCGTATAGTTCCATCATTATCTCATTATCCACCTCCTCCGATCATGCAAAGTCCTGCAGTTCTTTATAATTCCTCATGATACATATACATAAACATAAAACGAATAATACCAGACAATGCAAGCACACTCAGTCTATGCATTGCCTCATTATTCCTCCAAAGTTTGATTATGCATAATGAATACGAATATGCTCTCAAGTGCATGTAAAAGTAAATGTAGACATTCAAAGTAATCGAAAGGCCATAAAGATAAATGGATCATGAATTACCCTTATACATAAAACAAACAATTAGGAACTTCTGGAATACAATGAATAAATCAAGCCAAACGACCTTCTAATAAACGCGAGTTATTAACTTTAACATAAAAGTCTTCAATTCATTGCTCCATTAATATTAAACGTACGAAGTTCCTTATTCAAAATCCTTATTATACTTGAAACCTTTATCTTCTGATAAACATTAGGAAACTCCAAAGTAAGTCTAAACTTAGAACTTCCAAAAGTTACTTGTTTCCTTCGAAACATCTATTATTTCTCTCACTCAATTAGAACTAACTCTCAAGCCTAAGCATGTTAGCTCACTTACTTTAATCTTTTTTATTCAAACTTTAATCTCAACTTCCGATTTTACAAATCGTTCAACTTATTCAGTTTCTAAGTTTACTTTAAATTATATTTATTCTCACCTTGGCAAAAGTGAATTTTCCTCCCGAGTTCCGAAAAAGCGTTCAAACAACGGTCCAAAATTACCTTCAATTAAATTATATATTCTAACAAACATTAGTCAACCAAACATCGAACAAACAACATCTAAAAGCATAAAATGACGAAAACCCCGGAGAACCCTAAAGGAGCTCTCAGCCTCACCTAGGAAAATGGGTCTCATGTTTGATTTTCTGGATTTTAGGCAATTTAGAGGCGTTTCGGGTTGGTTTCAAGTAGTTTGAAACTTCCCAATTTCAATGGGTAACCATAATTAGGGTTTTCAGACAATAATTGATCTCCCGAATTTAATTACAACATACAAATAATCAATATTAAACATCCCAAATTCAGCCCACAAATTGTGTATTTCAAATGGGATGGGTTTTGGCTCATTCTCGGTCTCAGGGTTAAGGGGAGGTTCCAAAACACCTAAACAACTTCCTTAGTTGAAATCATCGAGTTTCTCGGCAAGAAATCGAAGATTTCAACCATGGATTCCATTAAAACACTATTTGAAGGAAATTTTAGAAACTTTGTCATACCTTGAGGCCTTTAGAAAATGTAGAAAAAGTTCGATTGATAGGTTTAAAAAGACGTTTGGACCGAGGGCTATCCCACGCAACCGAAATCAAGTCGATTTGTTGAGAATTGAAGAAAAACCAAAATCTCTCCAATGGTGAAGGGAGCTCACGGCAAGGAGAAAGGAAGGAGAGAAAGGAAAATGAATTTTGGTCAATTCTTTGGTCAACTTTGAGATTTTAAAGAGATATGAATAGTGTTTTGATATTTTTAAGAATTCAGAAATTACGGTTACGTCCCATTAATGATTTTTAGCTCATAAATAAAAACCTGAAGTTCTTAAACTAGCCAAATGGTGATTAATAATTATTAACTGGCCCGTTAATAATTACTAATACGACCATAACTAATTTAAGCTAATAAAGCAATTAAAAAAGTTTAAAATGAAATAAACTCCTAAATTCTAAATTACTAATTCCAAAACTAAATTTAAATACTTTAATTAAAATAAAATAAATAAATTTTTTTTACCTCAAAAGTAACAAGACGTTACAGGGTCCCATCCTTCTTTTTTACAAACAAAACTGGTGCACCCCAAGGAGAAACACTGGGTCGGATAAACCCTAAGTCAAGAAGTCCCTGAAGTTGCACCTTGAGTTCCTTCAATTCAGCCAGTGCCATTCTATATGGTGCTTTGGACCGCAGTGCTGTTCCTGGAAGTAATTCAATTCGGAAATCCATTTCTCTCACAGGAGTCAAACCCGATAGCTCATCCAGAAAAACATCCAAAAATTCTCATACAACCGGTACTGTACTCACACTTACCTCCTCTATCGAAGTATCAACCACCAAGCTCCCTCTTGCATCAACGCATTAGCTTGGAGATGTACACAACTCGATTAACAACTGTAGACCGTCCGATTGGAGTTGACACACACAAGTCATACCCCAACGAATCAGTCTTCAAAGTAACATGCCCCACAAAAGCCATAGACATAAATGAATGACTGGCTCCCGAGTCAAATAAGACATAAACTAAATGCCCTAAAACAGATAAAGTATTCGTTACTAAAGGTTATTCCTGTAGAAACCAATAGTTGAACAATCCTCACTATAGAAGAGTTATGTCCATTTGTTATCTAGTTAGCTAGTACATATCCTGGTAATCTGTTAACTACAGGTGGATCTAAATTACCGTTTTACTCTTATGATTATTTCTTTTATAATTTTGTATCATATGATTCTCTAATAAACAATTTCCCTGGTCTAACTATGGAATTGTAATGTAATGTCCCGTTACTTTTGAGGTGATTTTTATTTTATTTTATTTATTTATTATTATTGTTTTTATTTTATTTTATTTAGTTTAATTTTAATTTGTTTTATTGTTTGTTTATTAAGAAATTTAGTTTAGAAAATAATTTTCAAGCTCAAGGTCATTCGTTAAGTTCTTTTCCTTTAGACATATTTAAGTAGAACCGAGTGAATTAAGGATTATTAACTGGCCAAATAATAATCGTTATGACACTTCAGCTAACTTAAAAATAATTGATTTAGTTGTTAGTTAGAAACGTAATTTAACGAGCACTCCGGACAAGCTTTCTCAAGGAAACAAAAAGAGGGGCATTTAGGTCATTTTACATATATTTATAAATAACTACTATTCATCATCTTCATTATTAGAACTCAAATTAAAAAAAAGAGAGAAAGATCCCAAACCCCCCTAAACCCGTAGCTTGAAGAGAAAGAAAGATCTGGTTCTCCTTCGTTTCTCGAGCTGTTTTCATCATGCTTTAGTTGGTTGGAAAGATCTCGAGGCGTACTTTCTACCTATTCCATCCAAGTCCCATAAGCTAATAGGTGAGTAAAGTTTCAGCTCCATGGGTTTATTTGATTTTTCAATTTCAAATCCATGGTCCATACTTCAAATCATCTTCATTCCTTTTGATAAATGTAATTTCTAGCAAAAGAAAATCACCTAGGTTGAAGCATGAATACCATGAGCTAAAGTTCAAATGGAACGAAAAAACCCGAACCCCCCTTGATTTGCTCCAAACCATGGCTGCCATGGGTTTTCTTTACCATGTGTAATTATGTTTTTTAGAAGAATTGGTTGGGGAGTTCATATTCTAAAAGCTTCCAAACTTGTTACCCATTAATCATAATATGTCATAGGTTAATTATAAACAAACGGGGATGCCTCTAAAGTACCAAGAATCCGGAAACTTGAACCCTAACCCCTTTCCTTTGTCTTGCCCGAAAGTTCCTTAGTCTTCCCTTGACTGTTTTGATTTTTTATTTAATTAGTAATTGTTTGATCATTGTTTGGTAAATTAATACTTTTAGATGTATATTTTAAATGTAGGTTTTGACCCATGAGCAACTGTTTTGGGCGAGTGGCGAAATCACATCATAAAGGTGAGTCTAAAGCTGATGTAGGTAATTTTATGCGTTCTCGTCTTGAGACGTTTTTGTTTGATCGAGGTTAAGTGTATTACCCTATTTCCTTCGAGTGAGTTGTAAGCCAGAACTACCTTAGGGATTAAGGAATAGGGTGAGATATTGGTGTTGGTTTAGTTACCTATCCTTGGGAGAGAAAAATAGCTTCATTTGAGAGTTGTAAGAGAAATGTAAAAGGAGGTATGCATGAATTAGAAACGTAGTTAGTGTTAGTAAGGATCGATGGTTCGAAGTGGGTTAAAAAGTAAGGAACATCGAGTGGGACGAGATTACAAGTAAAGTTTGGCATTAGATATTTTCCTTGTCCTAGTTAGTATTGTGAGGCACTTGAAGTAGGGAAAGTGTTGCAAGACTTATTTCATAAACGATGAGATTCGCTACCTAGTGCTACCAAAGGGGAGTAATACGAGTTACAGATTAAAGCATGTGATTTGCTACTAATGAAAGCATGTGGTTTGCTATCGATGAAAGCATGTGATTTGCTACTAATGAAAGCATGTGATTTGCTACCAATGAAAGCATATGATTTGCTACTAATGAAATCATATGATTTCCTACTGATGAAAGCACGTGATTTGCTACTAAACTCGGAAATCGGTGAGACCTATTACTCACTATACTTGTAGTTTGAATGAATATTTAATTTCGTATACCTTATTGTACTTGAATGAAAATGTCATGAATGTTTTGGAAGAGTGAAACGGGTAGTAAAGAGTACATTAGAACGTTGGACACATTCACTGATTGGGGCTTGGGTTTATAACGTTATTTACTTCCATTTTATTCTCACTAGCTTTATGCTAATGTTGTTACACTACTTTTTTTTTCCAAGTATGCCTCGTGGTAGAGGTCAGGGTGCCGCTTGACCAATTGTGCAATGATTATGGGATATGGATTAGGAGCATCGTGGAATGCTAGTCATATTTTGATGTTATTTTGTAAACTTGTGCTTTTAGTGTTTTGGGCTTGAGAGAGCGTGTTTTGTGTTTAAACTTGTATTGATGTAGATTTTAAACTTTCTTGTTATCATAAATGCGCATTTCCCATTTTTCTCTGATGTGAACCATGTAAAACAGGTTTTGGTTAGCTCGATTTTCAAATGGAACCACACAAATTATCTGTAAAAATGTTGTCTTCCGCTGCGTTATGTTTTAATGTATTTTAAAAGGAGTCTGGTCATCACAGTTGGTATCAAAGCCTAAGGGTTCTATAAACCACATGCATCACATGTTTTCATGTTTTAATTTTATAATCCATGTCCATATCATCGATCGAGGTCAACGGCATCAAGTAACCTTAGACTTTACACTTTTAGAACTTTCCTTGTTGATTAAGTTTAGAAATATGGCTTTGTAATACTTTTGTAGTAAATCACATTGGGCTCTTTTTGTTGACTTTCCAGTATGCCTCTGAGAGCACCTTGAAGAGGTAGAGGTGTAGCACCAGTTGTCATACGGGGCAGGGTATCTACGGGAGATTGTTAGACTATATGATGTACCAGTAAGGATCGTTTTGGATCAGGACTCTCGGTTCGTTTCAAAGTTTTGGCGTGGTTTGCATTCTACCATGGGTACATGCCTAAATTTCAGTACTGCTTTTCATCCCCAGACCGATGGGCAAACGAAAAGAGCTAATCAGGTTCTGGAAGATATGTTGAGGGTGTGTATACTAGAATTTGGCTGCAGCTGGGATTCTCATTTGTATTTGATATAGTTCGCTTATAACATCAGCTACCTAGCTACCGTCGAAATGACACATTTTAAGGCAGTCTATAGTAAGAAGTGTAGATCGTCGACTCACTAGGATGAGATCGGTGAGAGGAAGCTTCTTGGCTCAGAGTTGGTGCAAATGATGAGTGATTCGATCACTCTTATCAGGGAAAGGATGAGGGTAGCTCAGAGTAGACAGAAGTGCACTTGAGTTCGAGGTAGGTGACCACATATTCCTGAAAGTGGCACCCATGAAAGGGGTGAAGAGGTTTGGGACGAAGGGCAAGTTGAGCCCTAGGTTTATAAGCCCGTTTGAGATCCTAGAGCCAGTGTCGCTAGATGCTAATCTATGCTATGAGGAGGAGCCAGTTGAGGTTTTAGCTACCGAGCAAAAGAAGTTGAGGAACAAGACAATGAACTTGGTAAAAGTTCTCTGGAGGAACCAAGTGTCGGAGGAAGGTACGTGGGAATGTGAGGACGAGATGCGGGCTAAGTATCCTCACGTTTTCACCTAGGAAGCTTACTTTTCAGGGATGAAAAGTCCTTTTTAGGAGGATAGAGGTAGCGTCCCGTTACTTTTGAGGTGATTTTTTTTTTAATTTATAATTATTGTTTTTATTTTATTTTATTTAGTTTAATTTTAATTTTTTTTGTTGTTTGTTTATTTTGAAGTTTAGTTTAGAAAATTATTTTCAAGCTCAAGGTCATTCATTAAGTTCTTTTCCATTAGACACGTTTAAGTAGAACCGAGTGAACTAATGAACATTAACGGGCTAAATAATAATCGTTAAGTCACTTCAGCTAGCTTAAAAATAATTGATTTAGTTGTTAGTTAGAAACGTAATTTAATGAGCACTCAGGAAAGGCTTTCTCAAGGAAACAAGAAGAGAGGCATTTAGGTCATTTTACATATATTTATATAAAAATACTATTCATCATCTTCATTATTATAACTCAAATTAAAAAAAAAAAAAAAGAGAAACTCCCAATCCCCCCCAAAACCCGTAGCTAGAGGGAAAAAAAGAGAAAAGAAAGAATGATCTGGTTCTCCTTCATTTCTCGGCCGTTTTCATTGTGCTTTAGCTCGTTGGAAAGCTCTCGAGATTAAATTATCTATCCATCACATCCATTGAGCCGATCCATCCAATTCCCAGAAGCTAAGAGGTGAGTAAAGTTTCAGCTCCATGAGTTTATTTGATTTTTCAATTTCAAATCCATGGTCCATACTTCAAATCCTCTTCCTTCCTTTTGAAGAATGTAATTGCTAGCAAAATAAAATCACCTAGGTTGAAGCATGCATACCATGACCTAAAGTTCGAATTGAACTAAAAACCCAAACCCCCCTTGATTTACTCCAAACCGTGGCTGCCATTGGTATTCTTTACCATGTGTAAATTCTATTTTTGTAGAAGAGTTGGGTGGGGAATACATATTCTAAAATCTTCCAAACTTGTTACCCATTGATCCTAATATGTCCTAGGCTATTTATAAACAACATGGGATGCCTCTAAAGTACCAAAAAACTGGAAACCGAAAACTTGAACCCTAACCTCTTTCCCTTGTCTTGGCCAAGAGTTCCCTAGTCTTTCCCAGGCTGTTTTGACGTTTTATTTAATTAGTAATTGTTTGAACGTTGTTTAGTAAATTAATACTTGGTGAGCAAGATTGAATGCGTTGAAGCTTGAATGCTGAATTTAGGATTGGACTAATTGTCGTCGTACCTCAAGCTCTAGTTGTAATAGTTGCATAAGAGAGAACTTATGTAAATCTATTTGTTGTTATGTTATATGTAAAGTGTATTGAGTTTGGTTTCAAATTAATGAAACCTTGTTGTATAGATGTGAGTCTTTTCTACTTTCTTTGTACTTGACATTTCAAATGTTTTCGTTTTCTAAAAATTGGGGTGATGTGCCTAGTGATTGCATTCACTTTGTTTTCAAAAAGAGCATATGTGCCCTTGGTTACATACATATGACTTCGGTCAGAATTGTCTATCAGGTGAAGATTTTATAAAACCATCATTACTTTATTTGAATTTCGTGTTTTTATGCGCATCTGCTGAGAGTACTCCCGACCTAGCCTTTGTTTTGGGTTTACAACCATCAAATGTAAGCAAATTAAAAAGACATCTAATGAAAAGAATTGGTAACGAAAAGGATTGGAAATGTATATAACTTAAACTCTTTTGATCACAACAACGAAATATAGAATGGCTTTAGCAACCTGTTAAAGTCATGCCTACCATAACTGTAGAATAGCCATGACACACAAAATATAATAACTACATAATTGTCTTTTTAAGTCATCACAATCAATTATTAATGGTAAAACTTTAAAATAAAGAAATAATTAAAACCATAAACTCTTTTGATCACAACAACGAAACCTAGAATGGCTTTAGCAAGCTGTTAAAGTCCTAGCTACCAAGCCATGACACACAATGTACTGTCCCATTACTTTTTGAGGTAGAAAAATGATTTTAGTTAATATATTTAAAAATTAATTTTAGAGTTAATAACTTAGAATTTAGGAGTTTTATTCATTCGTAAACCTTTTATTTACTTTAGAGGCTTAAATTAGTATTAGGCATATTAATAATTATTAATGGGTTAATTAATAATTATTAATCACCTTTTAGCTAGTTTAAGTACTTTGGGTGAAGTTAAAAGTTAGAAGCAAAGGAGAAACTTTTTTCGTAATTTTTTTTTTAAATTTAAATACTTATCCTAGAGTCATCTTCCTCCTCATTTCATTCTAATCCAAAAATAAAATATCAACTCTTTCTTTTTCTCTTTTCAAAATCGTGGGTCTCAAGAGGGGGGAGGGAAATCTTCGGGTTTTTTTCGTTTCTCAACTAATCGCTTCAATTCTTAGTTCATTGGAAATCTTTCGCTCCAAGCTTTCATTTCATCCTACTCTTGGAGCTTAGCTTTCATTTTCAAGAGGCTTCAAGGTAAGACAATTGTTCTAAATTTTATGGGTTTTGTTTGCTTTGAAGTTTAAATGGAATCCATGGTTGAAATCTTCAATTTCTCTCCAAGAAATTTGATGATCTAAATTAAGGAAGTTCATTTAAGTATGGTGTATGTTTTCCCTAACCCTAGACTCAAAATTAAACAAAAACTCGTCACCATTGACTCACCCAAAACCGTGGGCTGCTTGTGAGGATTTCACCATGCTTTATTTTTTTTTCTTTAATTTGGGGAAAAATTTAAGTCCAAAAGCCCTAATTATGTCTACCCATTTATAGTACCATCTTCAAAACTACTCAAAACCAACCCGGAACACATCTAAAATGCATAGAAGCCGGAAAATCAAGCCCAAACACCCCTGTTTTGCCCATGAGCTTCAAGGGTCTAACCAGGCTGTTTTTGTTCATTTATGCATTTAGGTGTCAATTGCACGTGTGACCAATTGTTCGAGAATGAGGAAGTTTGTCTACTTTGCTAAGGTGAGTTTAAAGTCTTGGGTTGTGATCTTATGTTTCGAGTTGAATAACAATATTGTTGAATCGAGGTTAAGAGATTCACTTATTGTTAAGAGATATTAAATGGTTGGATGGTGACTATGAACCTTGGAAATGAGTTTGAGATATTATATGTTTCGGGGTACTTGCAGCTAATTAGTTAAATTGGTTGAAAAGTAATCTTTAGTATGTTTTTTAAAGTCTTGTAAGGTCATGGTGGATTTAGAAGAATCTTGGAAATGGAAGGTAGCATAAGTCGTCATTGGACCAAAGTGGCTTAGTAGAATTCTTAGAAGTTAACTATTGTACTTTAAGTGTTCTTTTGCCTTTGATTGCATTGATGCGTTAATCTTGATAATTGTTTACTTAGAAACTACAATCTTCGTGAATTTGGTATCAGTGGTGATTACGGATGTTGTTTTATTCGATCTTATTACCTTATGTAATGATTGAGGGTTATGTACTGATAGTGGTAGTATTATGGATTATGGAATTCTAATGATAATACGATTGATGTACTTGGGATTTTTAAAAGAGACAACACCTTGAGAAATACAAAAGGTAAGCATGTAATTGAGTGCAGATTGTATTGATTGTTTGTTGTTTGTGTTGTGATGCAACAAGGTCATGAACTAATTTATGGATATAATGGATTCATAGATGAAACAGGCTATAGGTGACAATTATATCAAGACACTTGTGAATTGTGGATATAATGGATTCATAGATGAAATAGGCTATGGGTGATAATTATATCGAGAGACTTATGAATTGTGGATATAATGGATTCATAAATGAAATGGGCTATGGTTGACAATTATATCGAGAGACTTTTGAATTGAGGATATAATGGATTCATAGATGAAATAGGCTATGGGTGACAATTATATCGAGAGACATGTGAATTACTGATATAATGAATTCATAGATGAAATAAGCTATGGGTGATTATTATATCGAGGATATGTGTTATGGTGATAAATCGAGTTCATGACATGAGTATCCCAACTTGTTTGTTGTTTGTAATGGAAAAACATGCTTTTCTCTTGTACAAGTGTATTAATTTTCAATTATAATACTTTATGTGGTTAAATGTGTGTTTGGGATTGGGATTATGATTGGAGTAATGCTTAAGATTTATCAAGAGTAAAGAATGGGTAGTAAAGAGCGTGATAGGCTTTTGGACACAATTTCTTATATGGAATTCGGTCCATAGGATTACTTGCCTCCATTTTCCTCTCACTAGCATTTTTATGCAAACGTTGCTACATTTATTTCTTTTCAGATACTCCATGTGGTAGAGGGCGTGGTAGAGGAGGTGGTGTCGCTTGACCAAGGGGCGATGACAATTTGGATATGGACTTGGTTTTGGGCATTTATGAATGCTTGACTTAAACATTTTCATTATCTTTCTACTTTATTTCTATTTTGAGATGTTTGTAATTTGGAATCATAAGATTTCTTGAACTTGTTTTCTTATACTAAAATGTCTTCGTTTTGAAATTTCCTTATAAAGAAAATGCGCATTTCCACTTTTGTGGTTGTGAAAAATGTATTACGGGTTTTTGGATAGTCCAAGTTTTAAACATTCCCATGTCGGTTTTTTCTAAGTCTTTCAATGTATCTTTGAATATAAAGGATTTAATGGAGTTGAGTCATTACAGGTGGTATCACAACCTCATAGTTCTGTAGACCACATGCATCGCATGTTTCTCATGTTTTGATTTTAAGTCCTTGTCCAAATCATTGTTCGAGGTCAACGACACTAGGTATTCTTAGATCTTACACTTTTAGAGCTTTCTATATTAATAAGTTTTAAATGTAGTTTTGTGAGTCTCTTTTTTAGTTACTCATGTGAGACTTATCTGGTTGTGATTTCAGTATGCCTTTAAGAGTAGTTGTACATAGAAGAGGTAGAGGCAGAGTACCAGCTCCAGTACAGGGCAAAGGTCGACCTAGAACAGTCACACCCCCACCTAAGGATTAGGAGGAGGTGGGGGATACGATCACAAATGAGGATGAGCCTCTAGTAGACCAGCCACTTAGGCATGGCATAATGTTCCATTTCTGAGGAGGATTATCTGGATTTATTGCGTGGTGGTGGTGGGGGTCACGCAGATCATGTTATACCACCTGTTAGAGAACCCGATTCAGTAGTAGACCCACTTAGGGTTACTGATACTACTAAGACTTTGAAGGAGTATATTCGGTATACCCCTCCTGAGTTCGATGAGACATATACTGATTTGGCAGTCACCGAGAGATTGGTTACTAGAGTTAAGAGAGCACTTGGGTTCATTCAGTACCCGCATCATCTAAAGGTCCACTGTGGGACCTATTCTTTGGTTGTCAAAACACTTCAGTGGTGGGATGGATTATCCCATTTTTTTAGCCCTACTTTGGTGGTCACCTTGTATATGTTTAGGGAGAAATTTTATGATAAGTATTACCATGAGGACATCAAAGATCAACTAGAGGTACAATTTCTGACACTGGGATAGGATGATCAATCTATTATTGAGTATGAGAAGTAGTTTTATTGGTTGTCTAAGTTTTCCACTAGGCATGTTGCTGACATTTAGAGTAAAGATAAGATGTTCATTGTGGGTTTAAGAGCAGATATCCGAGGATAGGTACGAGCTTTATGACCTGCCACTTATGCTGAGACTTGGGATGTTTCCTTGGCTTTAGAAATAGGGCCTCTGAGAAGAAGGCCAAGGTAGCAACTGCATAGTCCTCTTCTCAAAAGAGGATGGTTGAGGATGACCCTCAAGGTTGATGGACATAGAGACAGGTTTTGGGTAAGGGCGGAGGAAAGACTAGACCTCAGTTTCACTCTGGACAGCAGACAAGCCAGTCTAGAGTTCACAAGTTCCTCCTTCGTCTTATTGTTACCATTGTGCTGAGTATCACCGCGATGAGTGCAGGGTGAGGAAATTCTTTCATTGTGGTCAAGTGGGACATATTAGTCAGTACTACCCTAGTTTTCAGACAGCACAGCAGCGTGGTCATCAAGACCAGGGCAAAGGTCAGAGTTAGGGCTAGGGACAATGTCAGGCGAGGGGTAGGCCTAACCAGTAGTAGAGTCAATAGTCGATTGTTCAAGCACAACCTCAAACACGAGAGCAGGTCCCTGTATTTTCCACCACTCAAGAGAATGCAGAGGCATCAGATACCGATGTTACAGGTACTTTGTCAGTTTTGGGACACTCTGCCTTTGCATTATTTAATTATGGTGCTAATCATTCCTTTATGATATGAAAACCCTAGATTTGGATTAAGAACCCTTTGAAGATCCCTTGAGTCATCAAGATCTAAAACACCCAAAGAAATTTAGTAAAACCCAAGGAACATGAGCCAAGAAGATTACTCCTAGATCTACGATCTTTATATAAGAAGAACTTGTTTCTTATCTCAAGATTTAAACAATCCACAAACACTTTAGATCAAGAGTGTTTGATTGTTTCTAAACAAGTAATCTAAAACAAGACTACTCAAGAACAAGCAAGGTAATCATCCAAGCAAGTCAATTGAAAGCAAAATGAAAATTTCTATTTCATCAAACTCAGTATTAAGGTTACAAAAAGTGTTTAAATTGTCAAGTGAAAACCCCTAAAACAAAAGCCCAAAAGAAATCAGCCCATAATAAAATCAGTGGTTGTGAACAATATTTAAGGAAAGAACAAAGCAACTATAGCTTAAAGCAAAAAGCAAAGTGGCCCATTTTTGGAAACTTTCCTAAGATTACTTTGACTTCATAATTCATTGCACATGTCTCTAATATTCCTTTTCCAAATGCACTTGCCATTGATTGAAGTGCATTTCATCCTCTTTTATAGCCTCTAAGCTTTAATCATCATAATCTACATTCACATGGTAAAATGTAAGCTTGACAATGGATGTTTAGGTTCTCGGCAATTTGTATTGTAATTGATCCTTGAAGCATCCTATTATTGTCTTGTGTTCCTTGTGCTCCATGATTCATATCATCCCCTCCCTCTATAAAACGATTTGTCCTCAACTTAAAATCATTGCCCACATCAAAAGAGCTTAAGTTAGTAACATAAACAAAAGCATTTAAAGCATACTTAGCTTTCAAATAACACATGAAAGCATTCTTATGTCTCCTTCATAGTGCTTTGTATTGGAGAATTCCTCCCAGGTCAAAAATCTTGAATTTCCTTGCATCTCTATTCTTGAAATACAATTGCATACCCTTGTCCCCTCGTAGATGTTGTTTCCTTGCTAGCTTCCTCACAAAATCTGTCTTATAGCAAGCATAAAGCAACCTATTTATATCACTAGATTGCAACAAGTTATTTAAACTAAGTGGACCCTCAAATAGTTTTAAAAAGTTTGGGTAAACCATAGAAGATGCAAAATTATTTATTTTAACCCAATAAAGATCATGTAAAACATTAAACACATAATCAAAAGTACTAAACAAATCAACGTCTCTCCCAAAGAGGAAAATATCAAGCAAGTAAGATTTTGCACCACATGCATCTTTATCCATGAAAACCATTTGAAGTTGTGGATTTAAAGATTTAAGACCAATTTTAGAAAAAAACAAGTGTTATGAATATCATCAAGAATGGGGTTCAAACACTATACAATGGTTGTTTTTACCCGATTTTCCTTGCATTGAATCATGTGAGTTGTTGGTTTATTAAGCATGGCAGCCCTTGGAATGTGATCTGCTTGGTGTTTTATGCCTTGGTTGATGATAAACCACTAGGCATCTCATTAGGGAACACTCTTTTGAATTTCTGCAAAAACGCAATAAACATATTAGGCAAAGATGGGTTAAGTGTAAAACAAACGTCTTTGTACAAGAGTACAAACATAGGTTGGTTTTTCCCAGCCCCACTTGATCTAGATTTCAAGCTCTCAATCTCTTTTTGCCCAAAAAGCTCAAGTCCCTCACATTTTATAAGCTCAAAAATCTCATTCTTTTCACTTTCATTACTTTATTTGTTCTCAATCTCACAACTCTCACTTTCATTATTTTTATTCAATCTTTCTTTTGAACTCATATCTCTTTCTTTTGACTCACTCATTTCCTTTTCACTCTTTTCTTTTTCTTTTTGCTCCCTTTTACTTTCACAATTTTTTTTCTTTGTAAGCATAGCACATTCCTTTACTTGGGTATCAAAAGATAACATATCAACCGAAGTTCAACCCTTTCAATTAGTATTCTCAAACTTAGGGTCATTGTTGGGTGAGAATGGTGATCAAACTAGGTGTTGAAAAGTGGCATGCAAGTTCACATGGTCAATAAGTAATAAAGTGGTAAGTGATTGTCTTGTCCCATGAGGATAGTTGTGTAACTAAGTGTAAATTCGCAATGACAAGAAAAGAATGATAAATTAACCGATTGTAAGATAACTAAGATAGCAAATAAACGGATCTATCACAAGGTGTAGATCGAGGATAATGATGGATATCGTGCATGGGGACCAGGATGGGATGTATTGAATTTGAACCACTTGAAGATGATCTGAGTACATAACAATTTCATGCAAAACATTCGAATTGGGTTACAAGAAGTGGTGATTCCATTTTCTCATATATTCACCAATGTAAGATTTGAATGAAGCTTTATCTCTAAATGCTCATACTCAAATGATGCTCCTACTTCTTTTAACGTTGTTTCGAATATTAGTTCACCTATGACTCTTATTTATCTCTAAACTAAGATCATAAGCTTGTTATTACTCTTTTAAAATGCTAACCCTAATATTTCTCAATATAAGGATAGACTCTTCTTACTATGTTCTCACCTAGTTTTAAAGAAGATAAAGAGGCAGAGCAACAATATCACAAGATATATTATGCATTCAAGGTCTCCATTATCATGTTGTTAATCCCCCTCTCTGCCCTCATTGCACAACATCACAAGGGCTTTTAGCTCATCGGAGCTAAGTCTATAAAGTTAATAAAATTAAAGAAAAACTATCCATGTTTGAAGAAAAGATACTACAATTTATAAAACGATTACAATCTGAAAAACTTGCACTGCTTCCTTATCATCTCCGCGTCTTCGTCTTCTCCGTTGCCTCACTCTTTATCAATGCGAGGGAAAAATAATATATAGAAAACTTTTTTTAGAGCTTTTTCCCACCAAAAAGGAATACCTCACGAAGCTGTTCATGCTGACAGACTACTTCTACACGCACGGGCCACTGTAGCAGACAACGATGGCCAGTCTTATCAAACATAGCCGTCTTCAACAAAATATCTAAAAACCTTGCTGATCTGGATGCCTCAACATCAATGCTTCTTGCACTAAGGATGGAAAAATCTTAACTCAAAAGGCTATATCTAGACAACTTAAATCAAAAGGTTATGCAACATAAATAAATAAATAAAAGAGCAAACTTTGTGAGGTTTATTTACAGAATTGTAAGAATTACCAAAAAGAGAAAACTATTCAAATCTTTCATTGAATTCAACTAAATCAAAGCTACTAATTCTAAATTACTCATGTTCTTCTTAGATTTATCCACTTTTGGGTATGCTAATAATTCCTTTTTAGGGAGTTATCAGTCATCTTCACTATGCTCCTCAGATTTGAAGTCATCTTTCAACCCTAAAATCTCCCCGTTTGTCTCTGTAGGCATTTCCATGCAATAGGCATTAAAAACTTCCTTCAATTCTAAGAGTTCTGTTTTAAACATCTTAATCTCTTCAAACAAGGTCAATTTTTTCTAGTCCTCAACCTTGGAATAGGCACCCTATTCTTACCCTCTAATGCACTATTTTTAACATTTCCATAAGAATAAGTAGGGTTGAACTCATGTTTGAAAGTATACATATTTGTAGCCCTTCTTTGGAATCCCCTTTCCACCTTGATGGCAATGTGCACCAATTCTTCTAACTCCCCAACTTGTGTAAAACCAACTTGATAAGAAATATCCCTATTCAATCCATTCAAGAACCTTACCATTGTAGACTCCTCATCTTCCTTAACCCTAGCCCTAGCCATGAGCAACTTCATCTCCTTGTAGTATTCATCAACACTTTGGCTACCTTGTATTAGACTATCCAACTTTTGCATAAGATTATCCACCTCATCAACTTTTCTCTTTCTTGAAATAATACTCTTCATGAACTTCTCGTAATTTGGCATCTGCTGAAGAGCTTCCACTAACGGGATCTTAATGTGTAGATGTTTCAATACCTCTAAAAACTTCTCAAATTGAAGTTCTTGCTCTTGCTTTGTAAATCTCTGTGGAAAAGGAAGTACATAACTCTCTACAAACTTCTGCACTGGGGCAAGATTTATACTATTAGAGGTTCCCCTTGACATTCTGCAAGAGTACTTGTAATTTCTTGTGTGGATTATTGACCTTGGAAGAAGGTGTTGAATGACTTCTCTCTTTTTCTTATTTGCTTCAACTAGAGGCACATTCTTTCCACTCTTTAATGTAATGACATGATAGTGTCCAACCCCTTTACCTTTCATGTGGTTGACAGTGTCACTAGGCAGACTACCTTGAGGTCTAAAGTTAATAGTCGAGGCCAACTTTCCAACTTGATTTCTAGGTTCCTCATGGATGCCTCATTTCTTGTGATATACTCTTTCATGAAATTCTCTACTGAACTTATAGGGAATGTTGTATGCTTTTGTTGATTCATACGTTGATGGTTCTGCTGTTGCTATTTTGGTTGTTGTTAAGTGATCACTAGACCTCATTATTGATGATTGTCATGATTATAATTCACGTGTAGTGGTGGGGCATTTGTGAGCTATTGTCTTGATTCTATGTAAAGTTTTGATGATGCCTCCATCCAGAGTTGTAAGTGCTTGAATATTGATTGAAATTCTTATTGTGGTGGAGAAATTTCATATATTCAGGATTCTACTAACACAGTTCCACTATGTGTCCTCCATGACATCTATAGATCTCAAACAATTCATAAACATATTTTCCATCTATTCACTACAAAAGGCTTGAGTAATACCGAGGCCGCCTAAATACTCATTGCCCTATTGGTAATGAGCAATGCCGACATTATGCAAATGTCGACAATGACATTGATAATGCCACATCGATGTTGCTCATTTGAGCATCACAGAAACCCCGTCGTTGATGGTCTTACGCATCAACGACACGGGATGTAAGTGTAAGTGATGGTAACACTGACGCCATTGTGTCGGTAAAGCCTATATTTTTTTTTATAAATAAAACTGTTCATTTGTACTCTCTCTAAACCTGCATGTTTTAACAATTATGAACTATGCTCACATTCCATAGCAGACACAACAAAGTTTTAAATATCTAAAACAAAACACGCATAAATCAACAATCAACACTTTTTATAAGTGTTTGAGAAAATAAAAATATAATTTAAATATCTAAATATGAATCGTCTAAAAAAGTTGAAAAAACTAAAACACATGCACTAAGCATATTACCCCCTCGCCCTTGAGAAGCCGTCCAATTTCTCAAAAATTCTTGAAACTGTGCTGTTTGAAGGGCCAAGTCTTCTCGAAGCTTCCTTGTATCCTCATCGTGTTTCCTTGCTTCCTCATCACGTTCAGTCTCACGTTGTGCTTGAAGTGCCATGTCTTCCAAGAGTTTCTTTGTCTCCTCTTCTAGTTGATGTACTTTATGTTGACTCTCAATCGATTTCAGTTTGTGATGATATAACTAACCCAGATTAACCACCTGACAACGGGGTAGGATTTGGGCCTCTACCCAAACCTCTCATGTAACTCAGTCTATGAACCAAAACCCTCTACATGGCCTGCGTATTCGAGATAAGTGGTTGTCTTGACTTCACCGTATATGATCCATCACCACCATCCAACTTTCGGGGATCTCGAGCAGGGTGATACACTCAACCATCTTTTCCTACATACAATTTGAGAATTATATGGTTTAATGTTAAAAAATAGTTGTAAAATGACATTAAATCATTTCAAAATTAATGAGTAAACTTATATGTTGTTCCTTAGCCAAATTTTTCACCCATGTGTTAGGATTGTACGAATGTTGTTTCTCAAACATATCCACCCAAGTTGTATTTGGATTTGCTTGAGTCTAAACATATGTTTATAATTAAAAAAAATATATATATGTTAAACTACTTATATGTGAATATTAAAATGAAGTTGACTAGTATTTAATTACAATTACATACCATTATTTATATGTTAGGTAAATAACCATGAAATTTAAACATTTAATTTAGTAGTATACGATTTAGATTACCTTAAATTTAGGATCATCAAACTTTTTGAGTAATAGTTTCCACTCCTCATCACACTCCACTCGTGGAAGCCTCATGCATCATGCCTCCTCTTCACCATGCTCGTGAATGTTTGTCTTGAAGTCTCGATGGAGTTCATATTGAAACTCTCTCGCATCAACCTTCATTTGAGCTTCCACAACCTCGTAATGATCGCTGATGGTGAGATTGAGATCTAATTGGTCCTACCATACAAACAAAATATATTAGTGTGGGAAGTAAAGATAAAATTTTCAATTTAAGCACACTTTCAAATGCTTACCATAATATGATGTTTGATCGAGTCTAGAGCCTTCGGTGGCACCTGGTCATATTGCCTATGACTCGGAGGTACGAGCTGACATATGAGTACGCCTACCTTTGTTATATATTTTTTTTAATTTTCTCCAACCATCCACTTAAGTAGTGGGGATATAATGACTTTTTTCCTACCCTCACTCGGCTTCCTTTTTCATATTTCTATGTTTTTTACAACATCGCATCTTTGCACCATGCTTTGAGACATCACTAAAGAAAAAAAATTACATATTATTTACATATATATAGAAAAGAAATAACATAATTGATAAAAAAAAGGGACTAATTATAACCTGAAGCACATGTCGGCAACGATGAGTATGTCGAAAAACCTGATGTCGATGTTGGAATATGATCTCTCAGTGAGAGCGTAGGTGAGGCTATCTCTCAAGACGGCTCTCTTGTCCCTATTCCAATACCACGACGAGCCGGAGTCCTCCTAAAGCCTGGTGCGATGGGTGGAATTTTCTCCTTCTAGTTTCCTAATTCTTCCTTTTGAAAACAAACTAAACAATTTAAAATAATTTAGAACACTATATTAAGTGTTCATAGAAAGTATATTATATATGTAATGAAATAAAAATACATGAACCTTAATTAATCACTATCATTTCGTGAATCATCACTCTTACTATCTGATGCATCACTATCAATTTCTAACTCATCCTCTCTCAACTCGTCATCACTACTATTTTTTAAAACTCATTAATATCATCATATGCCAAGTCTTCATTATCTCTACGAGAGCTTGTAGTACGCAGTACTCGCTCCATGACCACAGCATCAACTTCATTTTCTGAAATGTCATTTATATCGAGCCTTTGAGCTTCTAAATTGTCAATCACATGTGTATCAAAAGGTGAAATCAAGTGAAAAAATATTGTCATTTTCATTGTTTTCCTCCTACTCAAGAACATCCCACACGTTTTTTTACCTTAATGTCTGTACCACTTTTCAATATCTACCATTTTTTATATAATCAAGATATATAACTTGTTGGGCTTGACTTCCTTGGATAAAGGAGATGTATCATATCATTCACACCGGAAAACAATGACTCAATTTGATCCTATGTAACTTAATTCTAAAACATCAATTAAAAGTCCATAAAAAGTCGTGGAACTTGCAACGTGCTCACCTAGAACTGAAACCCCGCAACTAGTAGTAGTACGACTTGAAGCTCTATCAAATGTGTCAAATCGCATCCCATTGACACAACATGCAGAATATGATTTGATATACAAATCAAGTCCCAAAGATAGTGCGTACAAATCATAACTTACTTCTTTACGTCTCTAAAATTCAGCAACCTACAGTTATCACGACTACGTCTTTAACATATATATATATATATAGTTAAGACCACTGTTTAAGAACACATCTTACACAATTTTCAAACCAATTGACGAACTATGATTCTTGTCGCTTATGTGTATTTCTCAAGCTCTCAAGTTCAAGAAAATCAAGGTGGTCACTATGGAAGATTATCTCAATACACGATATTTATATGAAATTACAGTTCAATTGAAAAACCTATTAGACACATATCGCAAATAAAATTCTACTTCTTCACAATTATGGAGTGTGTACCATTGTGTTTTATCGATATCTACCTGAGCCAAAGTCAATATATCGAAACGCCCAATAGGCTGAGGTGTTTCTTTAAACACTGATATGACACTCTGCACACGATCTTCATCTTCCCTTTCAAATGTATGCTCTAGTCTGTTAAATCTATTTTCAATGCTTTGTAGATACCTAGAGCAGAAAGTATTCGACTCATTCATAATGTAAGCATCTGATATGCACCCATTTAGATGTGACGGATTTCAAACATATTTCTTCAATGTTCAAAAACGTTGTTCTATTGGATACATCCCCTTATAACAGACCGGCCTATCTATTAATACTTCGTACGGCAAATGAAATGATAAGTAAACCATTACATCAAAAAAAGCCAGAGGAAACATTCTTCCAAGTCTACACAAAATGAAAGTTATGTCACGTTGCAACTGTTCTAACTGTTCTAAACTTATAACTTTAGCACATATAGCTAGAAAGAATTACTGAACTCGGTTAGAAATTACCTTATATTGTAATTCAAGAAACCTTGAATTGCTAATGGGAGTAACTGTTGAAAAAGAACGTGACAATCATGACCTTTTAACCTCTGAAGTTTACCACTCTTAACATTGATACTTCAAGATATGTTTGTTGCAAACCCATCAGAGAATCTCACATTTTTCAAGAAATTAAATGCCTCAATGTGTTGAATTGTGGTCAATGAGAAAGCAGCTGCAGATTTCACAAATTTGTTTGTCCCAACCTTCTTTATATATAATTCTGGTCTTACACCCAAATTCTCGAGATCATGATGTGCTTTTACTGTATCCTTATTCTTTCCTTCAATACAAAATATTGTTCCTACCAAGTTATCACATGTATTCTTCTCTATGTGCATTAAATCTAACTTAGGACATAAAAGCAATTTGGACAAATATGGGAGACGAAAGAATATGCTTTTATTTTTCCAATTATCATTCTCAGTTTGTTTTCTTTAATCTTTGTATGTGTTTAGATTCTTACCAAACTTGGGAAAACTTAGCCGATTGAGATCTTGTAAAATCTTAGGACCTGTTTTGATCACTTGCTTTCCACGCAATTCAGTTTGTTCATCATGAACTTTATCAAAACGTCGTGGATGACCCGAGTCAAAATATCGTTGGTCACCCATAAAACATGTTTTACTTTTCATACCTGGAACCTGTATCTTCCAAACATATGGGACACGCTTTGTATCCTTTAATACTCTAACCTGATAAATTACCGTATGCAGGAAAATCCTTGATAGTCGATAACAAAGAAACTCTTAATTGAAAAAAATTAAAATTTGAGCTGTCAAATGTCTTAATCCCATCACTCCACAAATCACTCAACTCTTCTATCAAAGGTTCTAGGAAAACATCAATGTTATTCTTGGGTAACCTAGGCCCAAGAATGAGTAAAGACATGAAAAAAAAGACTCTTTCATGCATTTCCATGGTGGTAAGTTATATGGAACTAAAATTATAGGCCACATACTATACGGGATACTCATATGTCCAAAGGGGTTAAAGCCATCAGATGTTAAGGCCAAACGCATATTTCAAGATTCAGGAGTGAATAACGGATACTCTTTGTTGAAATGTTTCCACCCTTCTACATCTTATGAGTGTCGTAGAACACCTTCCTTTTCTAAATGTTTATCCTTGTGCCACCTCATATCAAACGTGGTATGTTTCGATTCAAATAGTCTTAGTAACCTCGGTTTCAATTGAAAATGTCTCAATACCTTATAAGCAACTTTCCTCTTACTTTTACCCTCTCTCACCGAGTAACGAGACTCCTCACAAATCTGACAAATTTCACATTTAGATTCTTTTCTAAAGAGAACGCAATCAAACTTGCAAACGTGTATGGATTCACGTAACAACTTTTTCGAAGCATAGTAAGATCTCGACAATACTGTCCTTTCAGGTAATGCTTTCTCTAACAACTCCAGAAGTATATTGAATTACTTATCACTCCAACCGTTCAAAACTTTAATTTGTATTAACTTCACCAAAAAATATAGCTCTTTTTGTGCTTCTCCCAAAAGGTGTGAGAACTCTTCGCTATACTCCCTCACATTCACATTATCTTGACTCTCTACATTTTTGACACCCCAATCGGTTCTAATATTGGAGGTTTCCATTCCATGACAATTAAATGCACCACCTTACAAATCATTGACCATGTCCATCCTTTTATTGTCATCATCGTCCTCACTCAATGATTCATCTATGTTACAACCTAAACTCACATTATCATCACCCGTGCTACACTTCCCCCAATTCTTCCCAATGGAATGTTCAATGAGTGTATTCGCGTGATATCCCATGAACGTATAAATGTTCTCTGATTTCTCAAAGTGTGGCAAATATGGTATTATGACATTTAATACAAGGGCATCGGGTCTTCCCACCCCCATTCAAAACATTCCCTCCAACCTCTAAAATAGACACAACTCCATCTATATACTCCATACAAAACCTATCACTTAATTCAATCCAACTTTTATCCACATTCAACCTTTTTCAAACAAAACATTAACTCAATTTAGAAATCAATACTACCCAATCCCAAAAACTCTAAAAAAAAACCATGTCAAACCTAAATAAAATGTTATAAAACATGCATTTGACAACTAACTTTGCTGCAGGATAACCGTCTCAAAATAAAGAAAATTCTAAAAACGCATGCAACCTATAAAATAAATTTGGATAATTAAAAAAGGAATAGAAAACTAACCTTGGTCCCGAAATTATCTAACTACAATCAATCGAGATTCACTGCAATATAACAGAAGTTGTTTCAAATTTACAATTTGAATTCATGATTGAAAATAAACGTACTAACAATAAATGTGTCTTTTTAAACCATAACTATCACAAAGTAATAACCCTATCACGAACTTGCTTTGTTACCACATCATAGATCACATCCCATATTGGTGCCCAAAGCCTGTTTCATCTCGGAGCCTAATAGGTCGATGTATCCACTTACTTTGTTACCATGCCACATTATTGCCACATCACTTAATTACCATAGCACTTTGTTACCACATCACGTATTACCACTTGTTACCACATCACATATTACCACTTGCTACCACATCACGTATTACTAAAGACAATAGAACACATATGTTATAATAAACAACTCCCAAGAATTTCTCAAAATTACTTTGGTCCAAACCACTCAAAGTATCTTCAACTTCCAGTATTCTTCCAGAATTCACCATAGCCTTACAAGACTTCCAAGATCATACTAAAGCTTACTTTTCACCCATAAATATTAATTAAACTCCAAGTAAACTCATAATGCAAAGAGAAGCTCAAATCTCACTTCTAAAGTTTATAGTCACCATCCAACTATTTAATAGTTCTTAACAAGCAAAACTCTTAACCTCGATTAAAATACATTGTCATGCAAACCAATACATAAAATTACAAACCACCACTTTAAACTCACCTTAGTAAAGTAGTCGAGCTTCCTAAGAGCCGAAAGAAAAATCACATGAGCGATTACCAACACCAATACATAAATTACATCTAATAAACATTAATTAACCAAACATCGATCAAACGACACCAAAAAGCTTAAAATGAAAAAAATAGCCCGGTTTTGATAAAAGAGGCCCAAAGCCCAAAATAGGGGTGTTTGGGTTTGATTTTTCGGCTTTTAGGCATTTTAGAGGAGTTCCGGGTTGGTTTCAAGTAGTTTGGAAGATAGTACTATTAATGGGTAGTCAAATTTAGTGTACAATAAATCTACCCTCAAAATTAAAGAAAACACAAAACTAATCAATGAAAAACTCCCTCAACAGCCCACAGTTTTGGTGTCTAAAAAGAGGGACGGGTTTTTGGTTCAAACTAGAGTCTAGGGTTAGGGGAAGCTTGCCAAACACATGAATAAACTTGCTTAATTATAATCTTCAAGTTTCTTTGTGATAAATTGAAGATTTCAACCATGGATTTCATTTATACTTCAATTGAAACAAAACCCATAAATATTTAGAAACTTTTTCTTACCTCGAGGCCCCTTGAAAATGAAAAAAAAAAAAAAGCTTCAAAGGTAGGTTGAAAAGGAATCTTGGATCGAGGGCTTTCCAACGAACTAATAGTCGAGATGATCCATCGAGAATTGACAAAAACCAAAGAAAATTCCCCCACCCCTTGATGATCCACGATTTTGAGGAGAGAGAAAAAAGAATTGTTTCTCTTTTTTGGCAAATGATGAATTTAAGGAGAAGATGAATAGTGTAGATATTTAATTAAAAAATCAAGAATTACGAAAAAGTCCCTCAGTTGCTTTCAGCTTTTAAAACTTAACCCGAAGCACTTAAACTAGCTAAAAAGTGATTAGTAATTATTAATTGGCCCATTAATAATTATTAATATGCCTAATACTAATTTAAGCTACTAAAGTAATTAAAAAGGTTTATGAACGAAATAAACTCATAAAGTCTAATATATTAATTCTAAAATTAATTTTAAATATTTTAATTAAAATAAAAAAATTCTACCTCAAAAGTAATGGGATGTTACAGTCTACCCTCCCAAAAAGGCTTTTCGTCCTTGAAAAGCAAGCTCCCTAGGTGAAGAGGTGAGGATACTTAGCCCACATCTCATAATCACGCTCCCACATGGCTTCCTCCAACACTTGGCTCCTCCAAAGAACTTTGACAAAGTTTATTGTCTTGTTCCTCAACACCTTTTGCTTGGTAGCTAGAACTTCAACCAGCATCTCCTTGTAAGATGGAATAGCATCCAAAGTCACTGTCTTATAGTCAATAATATGTGAAGGGTCTGCCACATACTTTTTGAGCATCGACACAGAATACATTATAAACTGCAAACAAGGCCGGTGGCAAGGCCAAGCGATATGCTGTTGATACAATCTGATCTAAGAACTCAAGCAAGTCTAAAAATCTAGGACTCAACTTTCCCTTCTTCCCAAACCTCATCACCCCTTTCATGGGTGCCACTTTCAGAAAAACATGGTCACCTACCTCAAACTCAAGTGTACTTCGCCTCTCATCGGCGTAACTCTTGTGCCTACTCTAAGCTACCTCATCTTTTCTCTGATAAGAGCGATGGACTCACTAGTCATCTGTACTAACTCCGGTCCCAAAAGCTTTCTTTCACCAGCTTCATCCCAATGAGCCGGTGATCTGTACTTTTTATCGTAAAATGCCTTAAAAGGTGTCATCTCAATGGTAGCCTGGTAACTGTTGTTATAAGCAAATTCTACAAGGTACAACTCAGTATCCCAACTACCACCAAAGTCTAGAACACAATCTCTCAACATGTCCTCTAAAATCTAATTGACCCTCTCAGTCTGACCAACTATCTAGGGATGGAAAGCAATATTGAAATCCAAGCCAGTTCCCATTGTAGTGTGTAGACTCTGCCAAAACTTCGAGACAAAGCAGGTGTCTTCATCTGAAACAATCCTAACTAGTAATCCATGTAGTCTGACAATTTCATTCAGATACAACTCTGCCCATGTCTCAAAAGGGTAAGTCAACTTCCCTTATATGAAATGTACACTCTTGGTTAACCTATCGACTATCACACAAATGGTGTCATAACCTTGGATAGGCCACTAATGAAATCCATCGATATTTCTTCCCACTTCCACTCAGGTACACTCAAAGGGGTTAAGATATCCAGGTGGACTCTTCCTCAAAGCCTTGACTTGTTGAAAAATCAAGAACTTATTAACAAAGTTGGCAACTTCATGTTTCATCCCAGACCACCAATGATGCTGTCTCAGGTCCCTATAAATTTTAGTACTACGTGGATGCACAGAAAATATAGAAACAGTACAACCTATTCATTTAAGTTAGATCATAAATTCCCATAACATAAATCGAAAAGTGTTCTAATCAATTTATACTATTATGCTACTTGTATTAGAACAATTAAACAATTACGGATTCAACGTTTTAACTAGCAATATGAAAAATTAACAATTGAACACAACAATTCATCAAAAATAAAATATGCAAAGAGAAAGCATGAATAAAGAGAAAATAGGAATAAAATTAAGGACAAAACATCACAAATTCATGAATCATAACCGAGATTAACCTTTAGTTGGAAGCTTTTCTCTATTGATTTTTTATTCTTTTTAATTTGTTTTTCGTTTTATTTCCAAAACTCAAAACCCCCCTTTTAGTTAACTTTAATTTAATTCCCTTTTCCCTGTGGAGATCGACCTTACTCACCACTACTACAAAATTCTAAATCTCTAGAGTAAGTTTATTATTTTTGGTGGTTTCGACACCCATCAAATTTTGGCACCATTATCGGGAATCCATGTTAATTAAATTTTAGTTTTTTTATTCTATTTGATGCCTCGTTCTTTTCGTACAGGTAAATTACTATTTGATCCAAAGATTGAGAAGACGACCAAACACTTGAGGAAGGAAATTAAATTGAAAACAAGCTAGAATCCTCATCCTCTTCATCTGACGAAGAGAATTTGCTACACAATATTTTTAATTCCTCTAGTAATTCTGAAGCCAAGGAAACAATGGCTAACGCTGAAAGAACTCTGAAAGAGTTGATTGCTCCTACACTCGACTAGGAACTTTTATGCATTCAATACCCTGCTGTACAGGTAAATTTTGAATTAAAATTTGGACTAATTCATTTTCTTCCTATTTTTAAAGGTCTAGATAATCAAGACCTTAACAAGCATCTAAAGGCTTTTCATGTCGTCTGTCAAAGCATGAAGCCAGAAGGGGTAACTGAAGATCAGATTAAACTGTTTGCCTTCCCATTTTCATTAATTGATCATGCTAAGGATTGATTGTTCGATTTACCTCTTAATTCTGTAAGTACTTGGGCTGATTTGGCTGGATTATTTTTGGATGAATTCTTCCTTCATCTTGATTCTCAAACATTCGAAGACAGATTTTTGGGATTACACAGAAGAACAATGAGACTTTACACATGTATTGGACTCGATTCAAGAAGCTTTGCACGATTGCCCACAGCACGATTTTTCAGAACAACTCCTCATTCAGTACTTTTACGAAGGATTGACATCGACTAAAAGGAGGTTCATGGACGACACTAGTGGAGGTGCGATAGTAAATAAAACTCCAACTGAAGCTCAAAGATTAATGACCTCCATGGCTGCAACTAGTCAACAAAGTGGAGCACTTGAAGATGAACCCAATTCTAGAAATGTGCATGAGGTACGTGATTCTTCCATGGAAAATAAAATTAAAAATCTAACTTCTCTTGTTCAACAATGGGTAGCAGGAAACGTTCAACAGGTGAAGACATGTGGAATTTGCACTGCACAAAATCATCCAACTGATATGTGCCCTACTCTTCAAGATGAATCACATGAATGCGCGAATGTTGTAGGCGGTCTTCAAGGAGCCACTCAAAGAAGATACGAACCGGATCATTCTAATTTTTATAATCCAGGTTGGCGAGATCATTCTAATTCAAATTATGCGTCAAGAGCTCCTCAATACCAACCATACACAACCAAATCAGGTAAGTCTTTAGAACAACTTGTTCAAAGTATTGTTAATAGCACTCAACAATTTCAACAGACTACTCAGGCAAATTTTCAAAAGATGGGAAAAAAAATTGAAAATCTGGAAATTCAAATAGGTCATATAGCATCTTCTCTAAGCAAGATAGAAACTCAAGGTAAATTACCTTGGCAAACTGTGGTCAACCGGATTGAGAATGCTAGTGCGATCATGTTACAGACTGGAACAATTTTGGGAGAGCCTATAATGAAAAAGATCAATCGTGCCCCAAAATCCGAAATTGAAAAGGAAGTTGTTTCACCTCGAAAAGCTGAATTGGAGATTTCTGATCACAATAAGACTAAGGTATCGTTGACTCCTCCCCTTTTTCCATCTCGTTTAACTAACTCAAGAAAAATTGAAAATGAGGCGGAAGAGAAAGAGTTGCTTGAGACGTTTTGAAAAGTTGAGGTAAATATTCCTTTGATTGATGCTATTAGACAAGTACCTCGCTATGCTAAATTTCACAAGAACTTGTGCACCAATAAAAAGAAATTAAAAGACAATGAGAAAATAAGTTTGGGGGAAATGTCCCAGCCAAAATTCAAAAGAAATTGCCTCCTAAAGGTGGA
Source organism: Gynostemma pentaphyllum (assembly GCA_028015215.1). Taxonomy (NCBI): domain Eukaryota; kingdom Viridiplantae; phylum Streptophyta; class Magnoliopsida; order Cucurbitales; family Cucurbitaceae; genus Gynostemma; species Gynostemma pentaphyllum. The sequence goes on from CM051352.1 coordinate 17,749,616, forward strand.
GACCCAGGTATATTTGCTATTCCTTGTCAAGTAAGGGATGCTAAATTTGAAAAAACCATGCTAGATCTAGGTGCTTCAATTAATGTTATGCCTCTTTCTGTTTATAAATCTTTAAACATTGATGAATTGAAAGAAACTGGTGTAATACTTCAATTAGCTGATAGATCTAATGTTTATCTTGATGGTCTTTTAGAGGATGTTTTAGTTCAAGTAAACGGATTGGTCTTTCCTGCTGATTTTTATGTTGTTGATATGGGAGAAGATGATCTTACTCCCCCTTTAATATTGTTAGGAAGACCATTTATGTATACTTCTAAAACGATAATCAATGTGCATGAGGGAACAATTACCATGAAATTTGATGGTGAGATAATTAAATTCAATATTCATAACTCCATGGAACATTCAAATGTTAATTCATCAATTTATGCTTTAACTGATTTTGTTGATCCTTTGGCTACTGATATTTTAAAACTTTTTGAAAATGATGAACAACAGGTTGCTTCTACTCCTAAACCCAAAATTGCAGGTATTAAAGCTGTAATCATAAAATATGTCAAATCAGTTTGGGACGCTCATTAAAGAAAAGCACTTGTTGGGAGACAACTCGACATTTTAATTCATAACATTTTAATTCTACTCACCATTTTCTTATTATTTTTTTAATTCGTGAAAAAAAAATTGTTTCATCGCCGCCACTAGGACCAACTGTCCACTCTCGGGCCAAAAACCCGAGAGTGGACACCGCAGCGACAGATTTGTATCGTCGCGGCAATAAGACCACAAAAATAATTATGGTTTGTCTCGTTGCTGCAGCAACCACTGGCCCACCACCCAAAAAAAATAAAAAAAATAAAAAAATAATTCATGAATCAAACCTTGATAATCCTCTAGTTGGAATAAATAATTTAGCTAGAAAACATATTAAAAGCTATCTAAGAGTCCTAAAAAAAATAGGGGAGGAATGGATTTTCAATTAGGGTTCAAATGAGGGTTTAAATAGGCCAAAAATTGATAAAAATGGATAAAATAAAAGGAAAATATACTCTAATCTCTTCCCAAGTCGTCGGAGCCGCCGCAAACCGTCTAAGCCGCATGTTGGAGTGTTCTCTGTCTCACGAGCCGAATGGAAGCCGACGAAGCAAGCCAGCTGACTTCCTTGCTTAGGTTGAGCGACATGTCGCTCAGGTGGAGTGACACGTCGCTTCTCCTACTTCTGCACAAAGGTGTGCGTTAGCGAGCACTTTCTTCTTCACACTGATGATGTCAGCACAGCCAAATAATCTTATTTTTCAATTTTTTCTTGTCGCCTCAGCCACGGGTCTTACCTCCACTATGCCCACTCTCAGGTTTTTGGCCCAAATTTAAATTTTCTGTAGGTCACGGCTCGTCGTCGCGGCCACAAATTTTTTTCAATATTTAAATGGGCATAACTTCTCCGTTTTAAGTCCGATTAGAGCATTGTTTTCGCCTTTGTTCATGAAATTGAACGATTAATAATATTATGGACATTTGAACCAATTAACAATCATATTTTAATTATTTTGGAGATGAAACAACTAATAAACATATGTAAATTACGAGTTATCACCAGACCACCAATAATGCTATCTCAGGTCCCTATACATTTTAGTACTACCTGGATGAACAAAAAATATAGAACTGTGAGACTCCTCCAAAAACTATTTTCTTTAAGTCGATCCTAAAGGCACACACAACCTCCTTTGATACATCAAGGCATCATGAGTGGAAAAGGTGAAATGGCTAGGTAAATCGGGCTCTGCCTCTCGAAAATCCACTGCCAAGTGTTTCTCACCCCTCTGTGTTTCTATCATCCTCTGTCTAAGAGTAGAGCCAACAATCAAACTTTCCAAACTCACAATAACCTTAGCCATAAGAATGGCTATCTCGGCTCTGTCCATCTCCCATTTATGTCTCAATGGGGTAGTTGACAAGGCGAACGAGTGTGATGACTTTCGACTAAGTCCATCAGCAACTATGTTAGGCTTTCCAAGGTGATATTGTATGTTACAATCATAATCCTTCACAAACTCTAATCATCTCCTTTTTCTCATATTTAGTTCATTCTAGGTGAAGAACTTGAGACTCTTGTGATCAGTGAAATTAGAATCATCTCGCCATACAAGCAATGTCTCCAGATTTTCAACGCATGTACCACAGCTGCCAACTCCATATCATGAGTCAGATACTTCTTCTTATACTCCTTTAACTGTAGAGAGGTGTAAGCTATTACCTTCCCATGTTGCATCAATACACAACTCAGACCCTTCTTGCATGCATCTGCATACACTGTCAATCCACCTGACTCATCTGGTGATACTAAAATTGGTGCTGAAACAAGTCTTTTCTTAAGCTCCTCGAAGCTCTTTTCGCATTCCTTAGACCATACAAACTCCACCCCCTATTTCGTCAAGTGAGTCAAAGATGATGAAATCTTGGAAAAGTCTTGAACAAATTGTCTATAATATCATGCAAGTCCAAGAAAACTCTGTATCCCAGCCGAACTAGTCAGTCGGGGCTAACCACATACGGATTCAACCTTAGAAGGTTCAATAGAAATCCCTCTACCAGATACCACATATGTCCTAGGAATGCCACTTCTTTCAACCAAAATTCACACTTCAAAAATTTTGCATACAACTTTTGAGCTATCATGATCGATAACACCTTCTCTAAATGCATGGCATGCAACTCCTCAGTCATCAATGAATACTATCACAATAGAGTTGATAAATCCCCTAAACACTGTATGCATAAGGTCCATAAGGGGTGTTGGAGTGTTAGTCAGGCCAAAATACATGACAACGAACTCATGATGGCCATAACATGTCTTGAAGGCGGCCTTAAGAATATCCTCATCCTTAATCCTCAACAGAATCTAGAGTAGTCTCACTAACTGACATGTCTATTATGGTAGCCAAATAACTCTAAGCACCATCGGTCAAAATTGCTCTACCCTAGATCATCGAGATAACTGCAGGTGTCACCCTACCTCGAGACTCATGGAAACAAAAACTAGTTCCGCATGGACCAACAAAGTCTACAACTTTTTAACTATAATTGATGTCTATGTGTTTGGATGATAGCCAATCCATGCCCAAGATAATATTAAAGTCAGACATCAGCATCACAATCAGAACAACATGCCGATACAACCCAAAGTACACCAACCATCACTATAAACAACGCTATCCACAATACCAGATTTTCCAAGCAGAGTAATAACATGCAGCTCATGCCCTAACGGCTCAGACTCAAAACCAGAAGACTCGACAAACTTAGAAGAAATAAAGGAATGACTAGCCTTATAATCAAATAATGCAAGAGTAGAGTGTCCTAAAACTGACAAAGTACCTGTAATAATGGTACACGAGCCTGCTATCATGTCTAAGGTTGTGTCTAAACACTCAATTGTGGTCTTTACTGTTGGTTACGCCTAACCTGGCCTCTACCTTCTGTTTGACCTTGTCTCTGGCTCTATCCTTGCCTCAAACCCTGGCCTTAACTCTGACACTGACCCTGACCACCACACTATTGTGGTGTCTGCAAATCACTTCTTATGTATTTGTTCTATGAAATGGAATCCTTGTATGTTCATTTTATATACTAGCTATGCATAATATAGAATATACGTAATGTTGTTTTGTACTACTTTACTTAAATATTACTTGAAGGTTCACTCATTACTTTCAGTTTTTGAGAAGTGAAAAGAATACCCAATGTGTCGTTATGTTTTCTTTGTAGAATATAACATGTGAGTTATGATGATTTTAAAAGTGAATTATGAGTATTACGATATCGTTAGATTATTATGTGATTTGATAGAATGTTGGACTTAATGAATTTAGGCATAACTCAAGGCGTTGTTTTATTGTAGTATTTTTACTCAGTGGATGTTAACCTCATAATGTTATTCTTTTCTTTTTCAAGTACAAAGAAGAAGGGACAGGAAAATGATTAGAGCTCATTGATCTGGATAGATTGAATTGTGTCGTTAGTGTCGTCATTATTTCTTTTGTTATTTTGATTTGAGGGAATCGACTCATTGAGTATTTTATTTTTTCAGGGGATTTCTGTTTATAGGTTATGAGATTAAACCATTTGAACTTCTCAGTATTTTCTTGATTTATTTTTTAAAATAAAGTTCGCGAACACAAATAATTTATTTCTATATTATTTGATTAAATTTCAATAAAGTATGAGTTGACTATCATATTTAAAGTGTTTTGTTGTTCTATTTGTCTTTTGGGAATGGAGTTGTTACACTTACAAAGTATACAGTCCTTCTGCACTATATCCCGGTCGATCAAGAAAACTCTTACGATAGGATCGAACAAAAAGAAACGTACACAGTATCCAAGTCGATCAAGAAAAGATTTTTCTTTCTTATACTAGAACACCAAAATCTATAACTAGGAGGGAGAGGAAGAGACAAATTTTAAAATTTTAGTTGAATTGAATTGTGTGTTTAACAATCATCCAAGCCCTTTTATTTATAGGCTTTTGGGTTTCCTAATTATTTCTGTGGAGTTGTATCCTTGATTCACGTGGTTGAGATTTATCTTGTAATTCGAAGCTACCTATGTGACGCTCAAACACTTTATCTAGCAGTGTCTTCATAAATTGATCAACAATGTTGTTTTTAGGGGAAATCTTCATGACTACGATGTCTCATTTTTATACTATTTGTCTTAAAAGTTGATACTATCACTCCATGTACTTTCTTCTTTTATGGCTTGTAGGTTCTTTGGAGTTAGATAGTGCATCATTATTATCATAAAATAGTGTGAAAGGTTCGTCTATACCTAGAACTTGATATGAATTATGTAGCCATGCATTTAAAGAATTCAAGCTTAAAGAGTACATGCATTGATGACAACTCTAGATGCATTGATGATAACCCAAGCTTCATTCAAGCCAACTTAAAGCTTCATTCAAGATAACTTCAATACATTCAAGACAAGCATTAATGGCATTTAAAAGCTACTTTTAAGCATCATGTATCAGTTTCAATTGTTTTAGATGCATTGTAAGTTACAAAGTAATAGTGGCAGATTGTAACTCATGTTTTAGCTTTAATTTCGGGGGTTACAAGCTAGGGACATCATGGGGCTGTTATGGGAGCATTATGAACGAAATTTACATGTATTTTATGCCTATAAATAGGCTTTGTTTTAGCTATTGTAAATCAGATTTGAATGATGAATGAAATGTAGCATTTTTATGCACATGGAAAGCCTTGAGCCTCAACCCTTTGTAATCTTGCTATAGATTACATGTTTAGAAACATTCAAGAGGGGAGTGATCAACCAACTTGTGGAGTGTTTCGAGTCATGAGATGATGGAACGTAAAAGTTTGTCCATTTCATGATTTTTAGATCACATAGGGCAATCTGTTTCTAGCCTTTCCTTATGGTTGAAATCGAATAGTTAGGGAGGGTTTGAATTCATGTTTCAAGGGTTCATGCTAAGTATAATAGCATAGGGTGTTTGAACTTGAAATTTAAGTTTGCCTTATCATTTGGTATCAGAGCATTGGTTGCGTTTTTGTGGCCGATCTCTAGAACAGGTTTTATCCAATCTATCCTTTTCAATTCTGTCCAAACTTTTCGTTTCTATCCAAGCATGAATTTTTCTTCATCTTTTCATTCTGATCTTGTTTCTATCTTAAAGATCACATTCTGATCTTGAAAAAAAAAAAGAGCTTTGCATTCAAGAGCACCGGTTTGTTCTTCTTGCAAATTCTTGAGGTTTTCTGAGTTTGATCCTTGAAATTCGTGTATATCTGATTGGAATGTGTTAGTATATCAGTTATATGTCATAAACCATCAGTTACACATTCATTTTCACGAATTTAAAGTCCCAAAAATGGCTGAATTAAAAGTTTGTCAAAACTGCCCATTTTTGTAACTGCCGCATTTAATGCTTCTGTTTAGTATCCAAACCGTATCATAAATTCCGAATTTGGTTATTTGTCCTGAATATAAACGTTTTATCTGAAGGTTATCTTTCAATGTTCAGAAGGTCACTTTGTCCAAATCGTAACGGAAGTCATTCAATTCGGGGATTTGTTTTCTGTGCACAGGATTATTCTAAATTCCAGCACTTTGGTTTATGCACTTAAGTGTTATCAATTCTGATAAAAATTTTGAAATTGGTCTTTTGTAAGCTCATCATTACTGTCTCATTAACATATATATGATGGTGGTATTTTCAAATTCTTAGCCAATATTCATTACTTTGGAGTGCAAACAAGAGTGAAGCATTAATGACCATTTACAAGCTTCATTTAGAGTACAAATATCAGTTTTATTTGCAATGTAGGTTACAAAGTAAATGGTGGCTGAATGTAACTTATGTTTTTGCTTTAAATTCATAGGTTACAAGCTAGGGACATTCATGGGGCTGTTATGGGAGCATTATGAACGAATTTATCTTGTACTTTAAGCCTATAAATAGGTCACTTATCAGCCTTTGTAAAAAAGATTTGTAAGACTTGACAGATTCAAAAGAGTGAATGAAATGTAGCATTTTTATGCACATTGAGAGCCTTGAGCCTCACCCTTTGTAATCTTGCTTTATATTACATGTTTAAAGTCATTCAAGTGGAAATGATCATCCTACTTGTGGAGTGTCTCGAATCTTGGGCTTGGAAACTTGTCCTAGATCAATGATCATCTTTCCTAAGCAATCTGTTTTTTAGCCATTCTTAGGGGGTGTTCCGAATAGTTAGGGAGGGTTTGAGTTCTTGCTTCAAGGGTTCATGCTAAGCATAATAGCATCGGGTCTTTGGACTTGCAATTCGGGTTTGTCTTATCATTTGGAACTCTTGGGTTGATCCGATTAGTTAAGGAGGTTTTGTTCCATTTTCATGCTTCAAAGGTTCTTGCAAACGATTGTAATGGGTTTTTGGACTTGAACGCAAGGTTGCCTTATCAGAACTATTTCTAGATAGATTAGAAGTTTCCTAAACCAGACACCCTTCTTCGCAGCTTCACAAACAGCTCTACAATCGACTTCCACTGTGGAGTCAGTAATACAACTTTACTTGATACTTCTCCAAAAAATGGCTCCACCATAATGTGTGAAAACTGATCCAGATGTGAATTTTTTAGAATTCTTATCTATTTGTAAATCAGAATTTTTTTATCGTTTGAGAATAAAATCCTCACAACCAACACTAGCACAAGGTCTCTCATTCTGTATATATACTTGAGAATTTTCACTGATATACAATGGTCTAGTGCATAATATCACATACATATTATACTTTCAACTGCTAAAGTGGAAGGATATTGTCTCATATTCTCAATTTTTTGAGTTGTCTAAAGAGATTGTTCGTTAGACAAATTAATTTCAAGTCTGAAAGGTAACCAACCTTTCTTGGAGTTATCCATTCCATACTTGGTAGAAACTTTATATGTAGAATTTTTAAGATAATGCTAACATTCTGTTCTTGCGACCCTTTATTATTTTGATTCGAAGAACATATTGAGCTTGCCCCAAATCTTTCATTTGGAACTTGTTAGCTATCCAGTTCTTTATGTCGAACAACACACTTACACTATTCTAATAAGTAAGATGTCGTCAACATAGAGATTAAGAAATACCACATCTTTATTGACTATCCTCTTGTATACACAATATTTGTTAACATTCAGTTCAAATCAATATGATTTAACAGTAGTGTCAAATCTTATGTTTCAAGAATGTGGAACTTACTTTAATCCATAAATGGATTTCTGCAACTCACGAACCTTTTGTTCTTCACCTTGAACTATGAATCTTTCTGGTTGGAGCATATAAATACTCTCATTAAGATAGCCATTCAGAATAGTTGTCTTATCTTTCATATGCTAAATCTCATAATCGAAATGGTTGTAATTGATAAGAGAATTCTAATAGACTTTAGCATGGAAACAAGAGAGAAGATTTCATCATAGTCAGCCCCTTCTATTTGGGTATAATCATTCGTCACAAGTCTAGCTTGGAAAGTCTCTACTTTCCCATCTAATCTTTGTTTTCCCTTGTAGATCCATTTGCACCATATAGGCTTTACCCCTTTTGGTTTATCTACAAGTTACCAGATTTAGTTGGAGTACATGGACTTGATGTCAAGATTCATAGCTTGAGCAAATTTTCTTTGTTAATATCTTTCTTTGCTTGCTTGTAAGACAATGAATCTTCTAAGTCAATATGTGGCATATTAACTTGGGCTAAGCCAAGATAGTTTTTGGGTATTTTCAATGTCCTGTAACTACGACATGGAATCAATGAAATATTACTAGATATTCTCTTCTTACTTGAAGAGAAAGGAAAGTCAACAGCCTGTTGTTGACTCTGTTCTAGTTTCATTTGGATTAATTTCCTCAAGTAACAATTTACTTAGAGATTTATGGTTTTTTATACAGTCTTCCTCCAATTATGTTGTATTTTTCATTACAAATACTTTGTCCTCTTTTGAACTATATAATAAATCACCATGTGTCTCTTTTGAATAGCCTACTAAGAAGCATACCTGATACCGTAATTTTAAAATCTTAGGGTTTGTTTTAAGCACATGTAATGGACAACCCCAAACTCGGAAAGTTATGTAGACTTTCTTTACGTCCTATTTAAAGTTCCATAAGTGTTTTTAATATTATTTTAGAAGTACATGCATTTCGAAATGTATACTACAGGTGTATTACTAACAAAAGGGTTCTTACACTAAAAAAAAAACCCGAAGTTGCACTTGTTCATTTATTATAAAAAAAAAGTCATGACAACCTTTACCTAGTAAATCTTAATTACAACTGAACTAAAATTACCCGTTTTACCTTTTTAAACATATATTAATTTCTTTTGTCCTCGTTTATTTTCTAATCATAAACCTCTATAGTCCAACAATAGAGTAATTACTTCTCTGATTTGGAAAATGTAAGGCCTCTTCTGCAAATCCTGAAACAGTACAACAAAAGTGTTACCTAGAGTTTCCTAAAATAGTGGAGTATTAGTGTTTTATTATGTCCCGAAAATAGCAATAATGTTGAATGTACCAATGAGTCAGTCTAACCTATGTGAATCAAAGAACAAAACTCTACACGCAAGAGTTCATAGCTCACTCACGATTGAGATTTATATTGCTTGATAATCTTTGTTTTGTTTTGATTTATTCCTAAAATGATATGTATTGATTAAAATATCATGGTCCAGTCTTGTACAATCTCTATTGTACATGATATCTCCATTCATACATATCTTCGACAAGAAAAAACTGTAATAGGGATGAGCGCTATCGACAGAATATAATTCGACACCAATCAGTGACGCATTATGTCACTCACATGAACGTTGACTATTAGCGATGAATTTCATCGCTTATTCAGTCAAAATTATTGGCCTCAAGAATTGGCACTAGATTTACCAACGGAATGTGTCACTAAGAATGGTGCCAAATTGTCCGCAAAAATATAGGACTACAAAATAAGTCGTTATAAATGGCACGAAGGTTTCCGCTATCGTTAGCAACAAAATTCATCTCTATAAAATATGGCGGTGGAATTGCCCACCATATTTACAACATATTTTGTCACTAGTTTTGCAATTTACTACTTATAAATAGATGTGTTAAGCAATAAGATATCACCATCATAAAATTTTTTTTCATACTAACGTTTGATGAGGTTGTCAGTTTGAGAGATTCTGGGTTGTGTTTGTTATTTTATATTTTTCATAAAAAAAAATGCTTGAATGTATGTATCTTCGTTTTTTAGAAGGTTATTTGAATGACCAGTTCATAGACGGGGTGGAACAGTTCATAGAGTTTTGTGAAAGTACTGGTGTTTTTTATCGCTATGAAAAGAAAATACGATGTCCACACAGAAAGTACCGAAATAAAAAGATATTTTTGCCAGTTGTTGCAAATAAACACATGTATAGTCGTGGGTTTCTGGGAAATTATTATCGGTGGGTGTATCTAAGGGAACCTGACAATCAATATAATGTGGTGTTGGAGCAGACTTAGTTGTATGAAGGCAGTAGCTCAAATGCAGTGCCAATCGTGGAAGAACCGAGTGATGACATGCAGTAAGAGTATAGAAAGAGGTAGCAGATGATATTTGAAGGTACATTTAATCATACTCAAGACGTTAGTCATACTATTCGAGAGGAAGAGGAAATGAATCCAAAAGAACAATAAATGTACCATATGCTCGAATCAGCCAGTATGCCATTGTACCCGGGTTGTGATGTCAATCAACTGGCTGTAGCTACAAAGCTTCTTAATATAAAAATGTCATATCATATCTCAGAGAGAGGCTTCAACTCAATTTCACAATGGTTTCATCGTTGCGTCTCTGCAAATAAGACGTTGCTTGAAAGTTTACGCGACACGAAAAAATTAGTTAAGGGTCTCGGATTGCCTGTGGAAAAGATTTATTGTTGCCCGAACGGATGCATGATATTCTTGGGGAACGAAGATTCGAGTCTTCATAATTGTAAAATTTGTTTCCATCTGAGATATAAATAAGGTAAACGCACTCTCATTCCACATACTCATATGTTTTGTGTGTTGATCACTCCTCGTCTCTAGTGGTGTCATATAGAATTTGCAAGGGAGAGTAGAAATATCATATTGAGGCTATGCACTGACGGGTTTAACCTGTTCGACACTTCTGGAGCACAATACTCCTTATGGCATGTTATATTGACCCTATATAACCTACATCTATCGATGTGTATGGAAGATCCTATTATTTTCTTAACGGTCATCGTACCGGGTCAAAATAGTCTGAAACAAAGGTTAGATGTCTACTTTCAACTCCTTATTACTGAGTTGATTAATTTGTAATGAAGCATTGACTTACGTGTATCAAGAAAACAAAATTTTGGGATGAGAGCCGCTATAATTTGGATGATCAGTGACTTCTTAGCATATTCAATGTTATCTAGTAAGAATCTTTTTATTCACTATTTTAATTTTGAGGTATGAACTAAATAATAATCTTATTTACACTTAACATAGGTTGGAGCACATCTGTAAAGTTTGCTTGTCCTTATTGTATGATTGACCCTAGAGCTTTCTCATTGAAACATGGACGAAAAACTTGTTGGTTCGATTGTCATAGAAGATTTTTACCAAGTGATCATTCGTTTCAAACAAACAAGTCAGATTGGTATAAGAAACAATGTTCATGCAATCAAGGCCCTCCCCAAGTTTCCAAAGGAATCCAAATCTTGCACATGTTAGATTCTAGTGGCATGCAAAAAATTACTGAGATTGGGCCGAAGTTATAAACAAAGTTACAGGTAAAAACATTGGTTAGAAGAAATGAAGCATTTTTTGGAATTTACCGTATTGAGGAGATTTACTAATCAAGCACAACCTGGATGTCATGCATATTGAAAAAAAGTGTTCAATAATGTCTTCAATACAATTTAAAATGTGTCCAATAAGACAAAAGACAACCTGAAGACACGGTATGACATCCAGGAAATATGTAATCGCCCTAAGTTAGAGACGGATGAAAGTGGACACTATGCTAAGGCCCAATACATGTTGAATATGGAAGAGAATAAATTACTACTTGAATGGATGTGATCGATTAAGTTCCCTGATGGTTACGTTTCTAATCTTTATAGATGTATTGACATGTAAAGTCATACTGTTTTAAGAATGAAGAGTCATGATTGTCATATTTTCATGCAATGATTGATGCTTGTTGCATTCAGACCATTCTTCGTGCAGAAACATTAAAAATCATTGAAGATAAAATATGACAATCATGAGCACTCCAAAGAGGATGGTCTTAGGGAACTTCATGTTGAGTGTTTTTTTTTAGAGAGTGGACTAGTGCAGACTTAACATGAGAGATAGTCGAATCATTGAATCGAGAGATTCCAGTTATAATCTGCAACTTAGAGCGAATGTTTCCACCAACTCTTTTTCAATTCAATGGAACATCTTCCAGTGCACCTACTATATGAGAAATTACTAGGCGGTCCAGTTCAATACAGATGGACATATCCGTTTGAAATTGTGACGGCCTAGGTTTTGGGAAAATATTTAAAATAGTTAAAAACATTTATTTTAAGTTACGAAAATTGAAAATTTATGTTTAGTAAGAAATTGCATTTTAAATAAATTTTAAAATATTATTTTGATGTGAATTGACCATGGTTAACGTATAATGGAGGTTTGGTAAATTAATAACCATAGTTCGTGAGGGAGCTCGGGTTTTTGGAAAAATGATCATAAACTGATATTTTAATTTAATATTTGGTAAATTGAAATTAAAATAATATTCTATGGCTTATTTGAAGTTAGTTATTTGTTTTGAGTTAATTAATTCATTTTAATTGAGTTAAGTAAGGTTGGGTAAGAAACTAACCATGTTTAGTTGGAAAAGTTAACATTTAACTATGGTTAAATGCTTTTGGGGTTAGTTTTAAATAAAATATAAAGAGGAGACAAAGGTTGAAAGTTAATATGGTTAGTCTTGAGTTTTTAAAGTGAAAAGGGTTAGATAGCATAAAAATAGATAGTCATTAGATGAGTAGTCAATTTCTCCTTCATTTGACAAAATAAAAAAAAAATTAAAAAAAATGGCTTTTCTTGTCTTCTTCTTCAGCCGAACAGTAGCAGCCTTGGGGGGGGGCGATTTTCTCCTCTTTTTTTTAATACATCATTCCATTATGCCATTAGCTCATTTCGATATAGCCTCCAAGACATTCGGCGCATGGGTAAGATGCGTGGAAAGTACTGGTTCTTGTGTAAGAATGCGTGAAAAGAGAAAGTGTTTGTTTGATGCTCGGTTGCTTAAAAGTTTGAGTTCAACCTTGTTTTAACATTTTTCTCTTAGCATTACATTATCTTCTTGTAACTTTAGACACGTTACATATCATGGGATGCTAATGCCTTTTTTACTATGATGTGACTAGGAGTTAAGTAAATGAAACGTGTTATGTGTACTTTGGGTTAGACTGGACATGAGTATCGAGTGGAGGTAGGCACAAGATGGGGATAAGAAAGATTAACGGATGTGATTTAGTTTATAACGGTTTAGATGTTAACTTAGTTGTTTACATGTTTGTTTAAACTGGGAATGTGAGAGCTTTTAGTTTGAGTACGGGGTTAAGAATAGGAGGTAGATTCTCTAGTGAAGGCAAAGACTCAGTGAGACGCGAGAAACTTGAGTGCTTTGACCCAATTCTAGCGATGAATTCCACACATAAACTTACTTTCTTTTCTTTTTATTCTCACTGAGTGTCATGCTCAAATGTGCTACTTATCACCTTTCAGGTTTGGATGCGATAGAGGTCGTGACAAGGAAGCTGGTATGCGTTGAAGCTTGAATTTCGAACTCGAGAAGTGGACTAGTGGGTCGTCATTCTTCGAGCTCAAAGTTGTAATAGTTTACATAAGAAATAATTTTTGTAAACTAAGTGTTATGTATATTTATTTCTCAAAGTGTTTAGTTTAAAGTCTGGTTAAAGTTCAATGAACCTTTATTTGTTTTTATGTGAGTCTTTACATCTTTTTTGCGCTTGACATTTTAAACATTTTTGTTTTCTAAAACCCGGGTGATGTGCCCAGTAATTGCATTCACTTTGTTTTAAAAAATTGGATATGTCCCCCTAGTTACGTACATATGACTTTGGTCAGAACTATCTATCAGGTGAAGACTTTTATAAAATTGTTATTACTTTGTTTCAATTTCATGTTTTCCGCACTTCTGCTGAGAGTACTCGCGGCCTAGCCTTGTTTTGGGTCAGGTTTTTAAAGAAAGGTAACGTATAATATATAGTCTCTTCTAATTATATTAATACATAATTAGATCAAATATATGTTGACTCGATCTGCACAATTCTCAGATACTTGCATAGGTTGAAGAAAACTTTTGAAAATAAGGCTAGAGTGGAAGGGTCGATTTGCAATACATACCTAGTACACGAGACAACAACTTTTTGTTCATATAACTTCAATCAAAATATCGCAGACTAGTTTCGCCTAGTAAACTATAACATGGTTGACAAGCGTCCAGAACGAGTAGATTTGAACGAACTAAATATTTTTACCGTACCAGATAAAGTTTTATGCAAATTTATGCAAAGACCCTTAAGCGATGAGGAGTACCATGTTGTCCAGACTTATTTATTATGTAAATGTGAAGATGTTGAGCCGTATATTGAGTAAGTTCATCTAATTACAAACATTTTTTTAAAATTAAAAGAGTGAATTTTGTTTTAAATTTCACATCAATTCGATCGCAGATTATTTGTAAATTTCTTTATACAACCATCGCACCCTGGAATTACTAAATCAGAAGAAGGGAACATTATCGATAGAGATTTTCATTCATGGTTCTATAATTACATTGATTCCCTCACACTACTCATATTTGATCTATGCATAAAGGGTCATGATATGAATCATGGAACATCACAAATAGCTCAAGAATCAATATCAAGATCAAAGTTCAAGACAGCATAAAAACATCCATTACAAGCCTACATGAGAAAAGTCAAGACAAGCTTTGAATATCCGAGCATGGAGGCTATGGAAGAGGACTTGATGAACTTCAATCTATGGAAAATGCATTTTGAAGAAGAGTATTGAAGACTTATTCAATCAGAATTGAAGAGAGGAGCTAATTAGGAAAGTTGCATCACTTTTGCAAACTTTCCTTATTTGGACCACTTTCCATATTTGTTCCCAAACTTTCCATATTTGTTCCCACGCTTTCCATATATGGTTCCAACTAATTTATCATGTATTTAGACATGTTGTAGGCCTTTTATATTCAGTTTATATGTTTGGAAAGGATTGGGAAAGATATTATTCTCTAGAAAAGATTTTCCACAAAATCTGCCAATTTTATATAAGGCAAGTTTTGGGCAGATTTTGTGCTCCTTGGAATCCGAATTTGCTAGCTTATTTTTAGGGTTTCTTTGCCTACTTAAATGCCTCATTTGTAACCCTAAAGATGAAGAATTAATATGATAGAAAATAGCTTTGTTTTGCTTATTGCTTGGTTGATTTTACCTTGCATTTTGTAGCCTTGTTCTAGGTTGCATGTTTTAGAAACATTCAAACATAACCTAATATATTGTGTTTGTGGATTGTTTCGATCTTGAAATAATAACAAGTCTCTTATTTCAAGGTATTAGATCATTGGAATAATCTTCTTCTTCTTTGTTTCCAAGGGTTTTACCTTGTTGTTCATTAGGGTTTTAGGATTTGCATCTAGGGGTTCCTTGTGTTTCAAAGGGTTTCTATTTTAATTTTCTAGGGTTTCATATCATTTGGTATCAGAGCTTAGGCTCAAGGGAAGATTTCTATCTTACTTGCTTTGTTGTTGTTTTAATTTTTCTTGTCTTGTTCTTCGTTCATCGAAAATTCCAGAAAAACAAAAAAAAATTATAGTTCCAGAATTTCCTTATTTAGCCTACTGTTTTTGTTCTTTTTCGTATATTTTTAATCCGATTCTCAGAAAATCATCAACTACAAAAGTCTTTATCTTTCTGTCTAGTTTATTTGTTATTCAAAAAAATTTGTCAAAAAAAAAGTGGAAGATTGAGAAACAAATAGATCTTCGCAGACTGACGGATTGTGCAGAAAATTGTTATAAAAAAAAAAGTGTTCTTGCTATTTGCTTGAATTTCTGGAAAAAAGTGTTTAGTGTTCTTATTGTTCTTGAAGAGTTCATCTTAAACTCATCATTTATGCATCTTGAATCCGAAATTATCAAGTTGAATGAGCCAAAGTTGTTTGTTTCCTAAAAAGCTAGAACTTACCATAAATAGCAAAACTGTTTTAGGAAAGTTTCAAATCTGTCCCATATTCAAATATATGCATATCTTGCTCAAGGAAGTCATATTTTCTGATCCAAATTGCTTTAGGGAAGTCTAATTTCGAATTTTTCTCTTTTAGGAAAGTTTATTCTTGCTTGTTTTATTTCTTATTCTTTCCTTGTTACAAAAATACACCATTTGAAAAATCTGTCCTTTTATTTCTCTAGCCACCCAAGCTGATTGTTTCTTATTTCTTTATTGATACTTTTACAAATATCATTAGTATCTTAGTTGTTTGATAGTTGCTAAAGTGTGCATAGTTCAAGGTTACATTTAGGGTCTAAAATCTGTTTTTGAGTGCAAACACGAGAGAATGAACATCATCGAGTGTAAACACTTAGGGAGTGATTGAGAGGTCCTATTTTTATTACTAACTTGTTTACTTGCAGCAATGTATCATGAAATTGATCAAAGGAGGAGTAATAGATGTCGACAGAGAGAACATACTCGGAGGGAAAATAGAGGTGTTTATCATGAAGGGATGGAGCATAGAAGCATAAGAGGTGATAAGTTCAAGTTACCTACTTTCCATGGAAGATCAAATCCAGAGGTTTACTTGATATGGGAAAGGGAGGTGGAGCTTTGTTTTGAAGAACATCCATGTAGTGATTCAAAGAAGGTACAACTTATAACCACTCAATTTTGTGATTATGCACTAACATGGTGGAAACAATTGGTGAACGATAGGAAAAGAAGAACTTTGGAGGATCCAATTGACACTTGGTGTGAACTCAAATACATCATGAGGAAACGATTTGTACCAAGCCGATTTCAAAGAGACCTTGTGCTAAAGTTCAAAGATCTTACACAAGGAAATATGAGTGTTTGTGAGTACTACAATGAGTTTAAATATCTCATGGCTAGGGCTAATATTGAGGAAGATGGAGAGATGACTATGGCATGGTTCCTAGATGGATTGAACTATGAGATTGTTGGCCAAGTTAATGGGTATACATATGTGGAGTTGGGAGAAATGGTTCACTATGCCACCAAGGTAGAAAAGAGACTCAAAAGAATAGTGGATACATGGTATGCTTCTAAACCTATCTCCAATACTACTTCTTCTTATCAAATTTGTTCAAATAGTACATTTATGGATGGGAATGGGGCTGCCTATGGCTTGGTAGAAGAAAATGAAAGATTGATTTTAGAGAAAGTTAAGATGATTGAAAGTGAACTTTTAAAATCTTAGGAAATTTTCAATGCTAGCATGGAGGAGATAAAAGAGGATATTCGTGCTAATGTTTGTGCGAAGGAAACTTATTATGCATGTGAGTTACAAAACTGTTCCATAGTTGAAAAGAATGAAAATTGTGAAAAAGAGAGTGAGCCAAAAGAAAAAGAGACAAGTGATAAAAAAGAAATGAGTGACCAAAAAGAAAGAGGGATGTGTGATAAAAAAAGAAATGATTGAGCAAAAAGAAAGAGGGATGTGTGATAAAAAAGAAATGATTGAGCAAAAAGAAAGAGGGATGTGTGATAAAAAAGAAAAGAGTGAAAAAGAATTGAGTGCTCAAACGAAAGAGATTTATGTGTTTGAAAAAAATGAAAGAGAGAGTGAAATGAAAGAGTGCATTGAAATTACAAAATGTGAGGCATTAGAGTGTAGTGAGCAAAAAGAGAGTGAATTAGAGAGTGAGAGCATGAAAGCTAGATTAACTGGGGATAGGAATGAACTTTACCAACCTCTATTTGTACTTTTGTACAAAGAAGTTTGCTTTACACTTAACTCATCTTTTCCTAGTATGTTTGTTGAGTTTTTACAGGAATTCAAAAGATTGTTCCCTAAGGAGATGCCTAGTAATTTGTCATCAATGCAAGGCATAAAACATCATGAAGACAACATTCAAGGGGCTTTCATATTCAATAAACCACCATCTCACATGACTCAATGCATGGAAAATACGGTAAAAATGACCATTGTAAAGTATCCTAACCCTATTCTTGATTTTATTCATAACACTTGTTCGGTTGCTAAATTTGATCTCAACTCTCAATTTCTACCACTTCAATTGCATTCTAATGATAAAAATTTGTTTTGTGCTACAAGAGTTAGATCATTTAATGAATTTATGGATAGTATGGATTTTACATCTTATATGCATTTCCCGAATACTTTAAAACTATTTGAGTTTGACTTTTGTTTATGTGATGTGACTGATTTCTTAACTTCACTGTCTAATCTTCTTGTGAATAATATTGAGTATGAGAAAATTTATGAGATTGACTATAGTCCTTTGGGTTATAATATGTTATTTCAATCTAATATTGTAGCTAGATCTCTTGATGTTTGTTATATGACAGATTATAAGAAGAGGCTACAAAGAAAAAAAATATCAAAAGGGGACTGAATGTATGAAACTAAATGTCAAAGAGGGAGATGCATGGAAGTTCAAGGTTTTTGATCCGGGAGGAGTTAGACAATTCAAGGCACTAGAAAGATATCAAGATGTTTACCAATCTGATTTGCAAGGTAAGTATGCTTTAGGTGCTTTTATTTATGTTACTAACTTAAATTTTTGCAATGTAGGTAATGTTTTAGATTCGAGGACGAATCCTTTTCAAGAGGGAGGGGATGATATGAATCATGGAACATCACAAATAGCTCAAGAATCAATTTCAAGATCAAAGTTCAAGACAAGCATAAAAACATCCATTACAAGCCTACATGAGAAAAGTCAAGACAAGCTTTGAATATCCGAGCATGGAGGCTATGGAAGAGGACTTGATGAACTTCAATCTATGGAAAATTCATTTTGAAGAAGAGTATTGAAGACTTATTCAATCAGAATTGAAGAGAGGAGCTAATTAGGAAAGTTGCATCACTTTTGCAAACTTTCCTTATTTGGACCACTTTCCATATTTGTTCCCAAACTTTCCATATTTGTTCCCACACTTTCCATATATGGTTCCAACGAATTTATCATGTATTTAGACATGTTGTAGGCCTTTTATATTCAGTTTATATGTTTGGAAAGGATTAGGAAAGATATTATTCTCTAGAAAAGATTTTCCACAAAATCTGCCAATTTTATATAAGGCAAGTTTTGGGCAGATTTTGTGCTACTTGGAATCCGAATTTGCTAGCTTATTTTTAGGATTTCTTTGCCTATTTAAAGGCCTCATTTGTAACCCTAAAGATGAAGAATTAATATGATAGAAAATAGCTTTGTTTTGCTTATTGCTTGGTTGATTTTACCTTGCATTTTGTAGCCTTGTTCTAGGTTGCATGTTTTAGAAACATTCAAACATAATCTATTCTATTGTGTTTGTGGATTTTTTCGATCTTGAAATAAGAACAAGTCTCTTATTTCAAGGTATTAGATCATTGGAATAATCTTCTTCTTCTTTGTTTCCAAGGGTTTTACCTTATTGTTCATTGGGGTTTTAGGATTTGCATCTAGGGGTTCTTTGTGTTTCAAAGGGTTTCTATTTCAATTTTCTAGGGTTTCATATCAGGTCAAGTGTTCGGGAATAATACAAAAGATTTATATGGAATCATTGACGAGATTATTGAGCTTCAATTTGCAGGTTTGAGTTTTAAATGTACGATTTTATTTAATTGCACATGGCTTGAAACAACAAGACGATGTGGGATTTTCAAACATCCAAATCTGAAAATTATTGAGGTCAATGGGATAAAACACATGCACACCTGAGATTGTTTTGTGTTGGCACAACAAGCAATCCAGGTTTATTATTTAAATGATCCCACGCAACGTCGAGATTTATCTGATTGGTTAGTTGTTTGTAAAGTAACACAGATGATAATAGATGACAGTCTTCCTGACAAAGATAGTGAGAATTATGTTGCATTCTAGGAGGATGAAGTGCAACATCATGAAACCGATGAAGGGATTAATGCTGACACTGCTCGCCTGTTGAATAATGCAACAGAGACACTTTTTGATTCAACAAATATATAGGTTCTAAATGAAAATGACAAAGAATCTTTTTCGGACGAATCATATGAAAAAGAAACTAAAGAAGACAATAGTGATTATTATGATGACAATGATTGAAATATTCTATTTTGTGTTGAAGATAAAATATAAGTGAAAAAAGAAAGAAAAAAAAAGGAGGTTAAAAAAATAAAATTTAATTGTAACGACGTATTCAGTCGCAAGGTAACGACGCAATGCATCGCCAAGAAACCCATGAACACATAATGAATGGTTTTTTATTAGTGTTCATGGATATTAACAACGGAATGCGTCGCCAATATACCCATGAACATAGAATGGGTGTGTAACGCCCCAATACAAGGTAATTGTAAATTTTTTAATTTAATATTATTTTGGTTAATAATATTAAATTGTTGGGAAATTAATTAAGAATATTAATATTTGCATCTATAGGCTTGTTGGATGGAAAATTGCACGTGAAGGGCTTATGGTCAATTCTTTTGAGTTGAAGGGAATTTTAACAAATAAGAAATTAAAGGAATAGTAATCAAGGGTTGGGTTATTGTGTCAGATAAAATAAAAGAAGGTACAATTCTCTCCTCTCAACCTTCTCACGTTGTTGCCCCTATTGGTGAAGGAATTGACAATTTTCTTCATCCAATTTTATTTGTAGGGTGACTATTTGAAGTGTGAATGTGATTAGGAGTTGTTGGAGATCGTTCAATTAGTCTCCTAATTTTTTGGGTAAGTTATACATCACTATTTAAAATTAAAAATTCTGGAAATTTTAAAGTTCTTGTTTTCGAAAAACACATTAAGAAACTATTTCGCTTCATCTTTCGATTCCTGTTATTTTTCCTTTTCCCTAATTGATCTTGATCCTCCTTACATCGAATTGAGAATCCATCAAAATTGATCACCTGAAGCCAAATCGAGATCTTAAGGCCTCAGTTTAGTCGTGAAAATGACAGTAGTCTCCGCACTGCTATCCCCTTCAAATGGTGAATCGTTTTGTAGTTTGATTGCCTCTTTTTCGAGCCGTGGATCCTAAAAAAAATTTGGAATTATTTTTTACTTGTTTTGGATGATTTTTAATATTTTAGGATGCTATTTCAGGTCTGATAAGTGGTGGAAAACAGAGTTGGAAACACGTTCTTGAGGTGAGTGAATGGACTAGTTAATTGTAAAGTTTTGGAGAAATCTAAAGCTCTTACCGTAGATAATTTTGTTCTAATTATTTATTTATTAAATTCTTGAAATTTAGGAAGAGTTTAGATTTTAAGAACATTTGTTATTTGCCTTGGAGAAAATATTTCGGTTAAGACTAATTTAGGCATTTTTCGACAAAAAGTGTTGTTTTTTAGTTCAGTTTGGATTTTAATGGTGCGATTAATAATTCTAAAAATTTTGAGAGTTAAGAATGTTATTTTTTCATTGAAAATTTAGTAAGGAATGAAAATTCGATAGTTTTAGTTTTTCGGCAATTTGTCACTATTATGCAGAAAGTAGGTTTTTAGTGTATTGTTTGAGTTTCTTTTGGGGCTCCTATAAATATGAGTTTATTCTGGGAATATTAGGAAGTTTTTATGATATTTTTTGAGAAAAGATATTGAAGCTTTGTTTAGAGAATTTTAGTAGTTTTTGGTAAAAGTAGTGTAATCATAAACTGCTTTTTCAGTAAAATTGATAGTTTCTTAAGCTTGCTGGTATGCAACTGAATTATTTTGATATTGGAATGATATGAATAAGGTCTATTGAACATTTCATGTGCTTGTGATGAAATTGACAATAGGTTGTTAAGTGTCGGTCCTAAAGACGAACTTACAAACCAAGGTACTAATATTGAAGTGTTTGCGAACTTTCAATATTAGGAGTTTTAGTTATGGATTATTCCATAACAAGGTATTAATGTTTTCTTGTCTTAAAAATTAAATATTAGAGGTTCAATTATAGGTGCGCCTATAACTAGGTACTAGGAAATGTGAGGAGTCTCGAGGGACTACATTTCTAGTGTTGCATGTTAATCTTGTTATGTCAAGAACTCTAGTTTCTCATTAGTTATCAAGGAATGACCAAGCATATGAGGTTGAGTTGATGTCAATTAATTATGTAAGCCTTGGATATGTGACCAAGTGAAGTTGCCTATCCATTAAATGAGATATGGTCTGAGGTTTTTAGGTGAAAAGCATGATTAAAAGTCATTGTAGAGTGTTTGAGAGCTTGGGACTCGGTTTGATTTGTTTAGAGACTATTTAAAACTTTACGTGTTAATTAGATTCGTTTTCTCAATGGCTTTAGCCTCACAGTGCTATAATTTGTTTCAGGTAACAAAGGAACGAGAGGTGGCTGTTGATGAAGCGGTGGAGATGAGTAGTTCATATTGATGTCGGCAATCATGTCGAGAGTCTTAAATATTTATTTGATGTCTTTCAAATTTATGAGACAGTTGCTTGTTTTATTTGATGAGATCGCTTTATAACTTTCATTCATTATTTTGTGTTTAAAATAAATTCCAGAATTGCTACTTTTGATTTTGAGATGACGTTAATAAATGAATAATAATTTTGAATTTTTAATAAAGATAAATATTTTGATGAGTCTTCAGCTGTGTTGTATATTGATTTATACTCTAAAAGGTTGGGTCGCTACAGGGTGTTTTTTTCCCTAAGTGTTTATGGATATTAACGACGAAATAAGTCGCCAAGACACTCATGAACACAGAATAGGTGTTTTTTTCTAAGTGTTAATGGATATTAACGACAAAATGCGTCGCCAAGACATCCATGAACACAGAATGGGTGTTTTTTTTTCATAGATATTAATGACAAAATGTGTCGCCAAGACTCCTTGTAACATATATATTGTGTCATAAACTTTGGCGTCTGTCCATATTCTTTGAGACGTAATCCGTCGCTAAGTGCAATAAATGGGGGCCAACCTCAAAATTTTCACCAAAGATTGTGGCGGTAGGGAGCGACGGATTGTGTCACAATAGAAGATGGACAAACGCGAAGTCTGAAATTTGGTTTGAATATTAGCGACGCAGCCGTCGCCTGCTTCATGTTAGTGACAGATTGTGTCACCTGGTTCATTTCTGCAAGAACAGATACGACGTTATTTATATCAAGTAACGACAGAGTCGTTGGAAAAACACACGCGACAGATTTTTAAGTGATTAGTGACAAATTACGTCGTGAAAAAGCGATTAAAACCCTACCGAGGCAATCATTTTTCACCATTCTTCCTTTTCTCTTTTTTTCTTCATTTCTTCTTTTCTCTCTTTTTCTTCATTTCTTCTTTTCTCTCTACTTCCCTTTCTTTTCATTTCCTTTTCCATTTCCGAAATTTTCTCCATCCATTGGAACTATTTTAAGTAAGTTTTTTTTTTTTTTTTTTTGTAAGTTTCCATATTTTTATTGTTTTCAATTTTTTAGTTTAAATTGGTTCGGTTTAAACTACTTTTGTTTAAATTGGTGGTTTTAAATTAGCTAATTTTAGTTTTATAATTTTATTTAATATTTATGTCAATTTAGGTTAATTTAATTTAGCTAATATTAGTTTTATAATTTAGTTTAATGCTTATGTTAATTTAATTTAGTTAATTTTAGTTTTATTTTTTAGTTTAATGTAGTTTATGTTAATTTAAATTAGTTTAATTTAATTAATATTACTTTTATAAATTAATTGAAATTTGTTTATTTTAATTTATGTAGATCGGGCCTCATCGTAGATGTGCACCATTAGCTTCTTACCCTATGGGGATGGTAGCTCATGGAGTCAACCGCCTGAGGATGTCCAGCTTGAGGATGAGCCCAAGACACGCAGACTGGGTAGGAGGACGATCATGATGAGGCGTCCGAGCAGCTTTCCATCTCTGGTGTGATCACCTGACCCTGAAAAACCACAAGTAAATTTTTTTTTCTTCATTTCATTTCATGTTTAATTATAATAATATATATTTAAGAACACAATTGTTATTTTGTACTTTTATTACTTTACAACCCTCGCGGAGCGTAACAACGAGAGTTATAAAGGTCCTGAAGATGAGTCTAGTCCTGGGACACCCACGCTAGCAGAGCATTGGGCCTCCAACCAAGATGCGATTGTTCGCAGCTTGGAAGGTAAGTAAAACTCATAACTTATCCTTTTCATTTTTTTCATTTATTTAATCTATATGTAATTAAGCGTAAGTATTTGATAGCAATATTTTGAGGTTCCTGCTGAGCTCACGGACGAGGTCACCTACACTTCGTGGAATCAGTAGGCCGACACTCGTTACAAAGACATGGGCTACAATATTCGCCATACTCCTACTGATAAGAGGTTGACGCACATTTCTACTGAGGAGCACAAGGAGATCATGTGATGTAGCCAGACAACGGACGCACTACATATTTCGGCCATCAACAAAGCTAATCGGAACGTAAGTTTCACACTGGAGGGTCGATCTCAGACTACAAGAACCATAGGAGACTTGTAAGTTGTTTATTTTTTCAACTCATCACTATATTATAAGTTTAAATATACTAGTTTTTAAGTTTCTCAAAAACAAACCCTGAACCGCCCATAGAGGCTGCAGGGCTGCTTCTAGTGTTGCACACCAAGAAGGGCAATAAAGAGACTTTTGTCAATAATAAGGTAAAAGAAGGAGAGGTAGTGTGAATTAGATAATTTAATACTATTTTATTTTTCAAATTAAAAATTATAACTAACGAAACTCTTTATTGTCTTCATACAGACTCAGTACAATGAGATCCTCAATGAGCGGTTACCGACTTCTGACATTCAACCAAATCAGGTGGATATTCAGTCTGCCTACCTCGAGGCAGCAGTAGGTCGGCATCTAGAGGAGAGTGTTCTTGGACTCGGCAACCTCGACCCCATCCTATACGCTGAGCAGCCTCGTTCGTCATAGTCAGCTCTGACAATTAGAGAGATGGCAGAGCTCAGGCAGAGCAACAAATCGCTCTAGAACAAGGTCATGATGCTAGAGGCCCGTCTTGAGTAGGAGTTGCAGGCTCGACGTGAGTTCAAGCTTTCAATGAAGGCTATGATATATCATGTGGTGGCTCAGATGCTTGGTGAGGCTTCTTCATCGTTAGTTATTCCTCCGCCACATCCTTCAACTGATCCGCAGTAGTTTTCTGATCTTGTTTTTTTAACATTTTGCACTACAAAAAAAAGACGAATTGCGACCAGACGGTCGTTTTTAAGGTAAATGCGACCAGAAAAGTGACCAAACCTGGCGTGGCGAAAAAGCTGGTCGTCTAGGACATTTGTGCGTCCAAGTGGTCACCAAAATACGACCAACCGCGTTTGGTCGCAAAAAAGTTAACATTGGAAAAAACGACCAGACAGTCGCTTAAAATAGTGACCACCTGATCGTAATTTCAGTTGTAGACAAGTGACCAGTTGGTCCATAAAAAAGGTGACCACATGGTCGTTTATATTAGTGACCAAATAGTCACCTTTCTTAAGTGACCATTTGGTAGTTTGAGCATCAGCCCAAGGTGACTATTTGGTCGTATAATTTGCGACCATCTGGTCGTTTTATATTTTATAAATTGTGACCATCTAGTCGTTTTATATTTTATAAAATGTGACCAGATGGTCGCCAATGTAATTAATAATTTAATTGTTTAAATTAAATTATTTAATTTGTAAATATTATTTTTATTTTATTTTATTTTATTTAAATTTATTTATTTATTTTAATTATTTAATTAAATAATTATTTATTTATTTAATTAGTTAGTTAAATATTTAATTATTTATTTAAATTAAATAATAAAAAAATGGAATTAAAATAAAAATATATATAAATAAATTTCCAAAAGAATGTACTATACAAGAAAAGAAATCTAAACTACTGCGGAGGAGATGGGGGTGGTGGAGGCGGCGCCGAAGATGATGAACCGGGATCTCGGGGTCCAAAGAACACGGCCAATGCAACTGCGACTTGGGCCTGCACCTAGGCCTGAACCTGGGCCTGAACATCAACCTGAATCGCAGCGACTCGAGCATCGAAGTTGCTGCGCATATTATCCAGCTCGGTGTGCAGCTGCTGAACCTCCTCTGGCAACTGCTACTCAATCAGAGAAGGACCATAACTTGTGCTCGCTCCGCTGCATTGAGGCCGAGGCACGTCGGCGTATAGTCGTCGCCCGTACGAGCCGAGCCCAGGAACTGATCCATCAGGCCGAACCCTCCTCTAGCAGCCTCCAAGAACGCCTCTCTACGGTCGTCCTGAGTCGGTTACGAGTCTGGTGTGGGCAACCGCTGACTCAAAGACTCCTTGAAACGTTCCTAAACATTTAAAATTCAGAAAATAAAATAGTTAATATATAAGTTAGAAAAAATTGTAAACAAAAAATAATAATTGAAAAAATTATTAAATACCTAAACTTCGTTCGTGCTTAACTTCCTAAAAATATTAGAGATTGAAGAAGAAAAAATAAATTAATAACTAATTGAAAAAATAAAACAAGAAAAAAGTACGTCAAAGAACAAAAAAAATTGACCAATCAACGATGGTGCTCGTCGTGGGTCCGGGCCCCGCTTGTATGTTTAGTGGGATTCTTCGCGCGGTTGGCCTTATTCCTCCTTGACACTTCCTTGCCCTCGGGAGTGTTCAAGCTCGTGATAAGCCACGCGTGGTCCTCTTCGCTCATCCACACAGGAGGTTGTCCAACTCGAATGTAGTCAGGTCCGTATCAGGGGCAGCAGCACTAGGCAGCTGAGGAGTCGCCTCGTCAATCTCGTCGTCAGGCTCATCTGACTAGGGAGGACGTCGTCTGCCCGTCATAATCCTACAACTAAACTAAACTAATTTAATACTAAGTAATTAAAATAATTAAATTAATTAATTAATGAAATAATCTAAATTAAATTAATTAATGAAATAATCTAAATTAAATTGATTAAATAATGTAAATTAAATAATTAATTAATTAAATTAAAGTAAATTAAAATTAGATTAATTGAACTAAAATTAATTAATCAAATGTAAACTAAGTAATGAAGAATTAAACTATTAGATTAATTAAACTAAAATTAATTAAATTAAAGTAAACTAAGTAATGAAGAATTAAACTAAATTAGATTAATTAAACTAAAATAAATTAAATTAAACTAACATTAATTAATTAAAACTAAAATAAACTAAACTAATTAATTAAATTAAAGTAAATTAAAATTAGATTAATTGAATTAAAATTAATTAATTAATTAATTAAAGTAAATTATGTAATGAAGAATTAAACTAAATTAGGTTAATGGAACTAAAATTAATTAAATTAAACTAACATTAATTAACTAAAACTAAATTAAACTAAACTAGTTAATTATATTAAAGTAAACTAAAATTAGATTAATTAAACTAAGTAATTAATTAAAGTAAACTAAGTAATGAAGATTTCAACTATTAGATTAATTAAACTAAAATTAATTAAATTTAACTAACATTAATTAATTAAAACTAAACTAAACTAATTAATTAAAGTAAAGTAAATTAAAATTAGATTAATTGAACTAAAATTTATTAATTAATTAAAGTAAACTAAAATTAGATTAACTAACCTAAAGTAAACCAAGTACTTAATTAAAATAAATTACATTAAGTAAACTAAAATTAATTAAATTAACAAAATTAAACTAAACTAATTAATGAATTAAAGTAAACTAAAATTAGATTAAATAAACTAAAGTAAACTAAGTATTTAATTACACTAAATTAGATTCATTAAACTAAAATTATTTAAATTAATAAAATTAAACTAAACTAATTAATTAAAACTAAAATCTAAAACTAACTAAATTAAATTTAAACTTAAACTAAAACTAACTAAATTAAATTTAAACTTAAACTAAAACTAACTTAAAACTTAAAATCTATACGAAAACTAACCTCGTAATAGAAACCGGGATTGGAGGTTTAGGGTTTTTAGGTTTAGAGTAGGAACGGGGGATGAGAACGGGGAAAAAATAACGGGAAACGGAACGAGGGAAAGAGAGAAAAGAAAGAAAAGAGAGAAAGAAAAAGAGAAAGAAAAAACGGAAAAGGGAGAAAGGAAAACGGTGCTGAGTTTTAAATCAGAATTTGCGACCAACTGGTCGCAAATATGTAATTATGACTAGAAACGAAAGGTCGCGCGTGCTGGGAAAATTACGACCACTTGGTCGTATTTTCACACATATTTGCGACCACCTGGTAGCATTTATTAAAAAGTGACCAGCTTGTCGCAAAATTGTGATTATCTGCAACAGCTATCATATCACGCGTCCCATCAACAATTGCGACCAACTGGTCGTAATAATGAAATTCACCGCCAAAGATTGCGACCAGATGGTCGTAATCTTTAAATTCACCGCCATAAATTTCATGAAAATTTAAATTTAGCGCTCAGATTTGCGACCAGATGGTAGCACTTATGAAATTAACTGCCAAAAATTTCATGAACATTTTAGATTACCCTTTGAGTTTTGCGACCAACTGGTCGTAATTTAACTTATATTTTTGGAAAAGCATAAGTCTACTTTTCCAAAATTGCGACCAGGTGGTCGCATTTCACTTCTAAATTACTACCATGTGGTCACCTTTTGTGTTAAATTGTGACCATATGGTCGCAAATATTAATATATATATAATTTTTTTTAACCTTCATTAAAGAAATAGTTTTAATAAAACATACACAGTGAATCATAAAGTTACAAAATGTCTCATTCATCATCCTCAGTTTCTTCGGTCGTCGCTTCTAGTTCTTCTTCTATTTCTTCATCGGATTCATCGTCTCAAAGAAGTCCCTCACATAAAGTCTTCTTCTTCTTCTTCTTCTTCTTCTTCTTCTGTTTCTTCATCGATTTCATCGTCTCGAATAAATTCAGCATCAATGTCACGTGCTTGAGAAGTGGAAGCATTTTTATCATCATCATGCAATGTTATCGTTTCATCATTCAAAGCATTTTGACCATCATCGATTGCATGACATCTTATCTCATCTTCTTGAAAAGCACCTGCTTCCTCTGCATGGTCGTCTTTCTCAGACAATATTTCTTCTACCTGGCGTGGTTTAACTTTACAAACAACTAACTAATCTGTCAGATCTCGTCTATTAATCGGATAGTTAAGATAATAAACTTGAATTGCCTGTGAAGCCAGGACAAACCTATCAGTGGTGCGCATATGCTTAGACTTGTTTACCTCAATGATTTGTAAATGATTAATCTTACGGACTCCTCCTCTTCTGGTTGTCTCAAACCAAGTGCAGTTGAACAGAACAATGCATTTTAGCGTCAGACATGCGTTTTAACCTATTAGCGGTGCGCATATGCTTAGACTTGTTTACCTCAACGAAACTCTTTGTTGATTATTGACCCCTCCTCAGCGGTGTAAGACCAACTCGTGTCATTCGAATGTATAAGTTTAGAAATAATCTATATATTACAAAAATAGTTAGCAGAAAGTTTGTAATTGTTTATGCAATAAAATAATGTTAAGTTACTAACTCACTCTATGTAAGGCTCGATCTCTGCGCAGTTGCATAACACGTATGTCTGCATTACGTGATACTCAGGACGGTGACATATCTCCCGTATATCATAACGTGCCTTTAGATTGTCCTTTGTTTTTCCCGGAACGTTCAAAATCGTATTGAAAATGTTGTCGAAGAAATTCTTCTCGATATGCATTACATCCAGATTGTGTCTAATCAGTAGATCTTCCCAATACAGTAGATCCCAAAAAATACTCCGTTTCTTCCAACCCGTGTTTTTCCCAGCCGTATTGTTTGTACTCTCTGCACCGTCCACTGTAATCTTATGCATCCCTATAGCATCTATACCGTGAAGAATCTGCCTTCCCTTGTACATTGTCGGGGGGGAGGTTCCTTTTCTTACTCGTCGACCCTTCTTCCAGTCACTGCCGTTTGAACGGAAAGTATGATTCAGAGGCAAAAAGCGACGGTGACAATCAAACCAACAAGTTTTCTGAACGTTTCTGAGATAAAATGCATCCGTGTCTAACATGCAATGTGGACATGCATATTTCCCTACCGTACTCCATCCTTTAAGAGGATGAGATTGAGGTTCACACAATTAACTAATGACTAAGCAAAGCAATAACAAAAACTAAACACATACTAAAAAATATATATGAAATGAATTAAATATCAACATACCTGACAACATTGAATACGCAGGGAAGTCACTGATCATCCAGATTAACGTGGCGCGCATCAAGAAATTTTGTTTCTTCGAAATGTCGTACGTCATAACACCATCAGTCCACAACATTTTCAACTCTGCAATAAGTGGTTGCAAATACACATCAAGTTTCTATTTTGGACTTTTCGACCCAGGTACGATAACTGTTAGAAAAATCAACGGGTCTCGCATGCACATCGAGGGAGGTAAGTTATATGGGGTTACCATGACTGGCCAAACTGAATATTGTGCCCCGGATGCTCCGAATGGGTTAAAGCAATCTGTGCATAAGCCTAATCTGACGTTTCTTGGATCTTGTGCAAAATCAGGATAACAATTATTTAAATGCTTCCATGCCGCAACATCTGAGGGATATCTCATAATACCTTCATCCTGTGAATGCTAGTGATGCCATCTCATGTGCGAAGCTGTCACATCCGATGCATATAACCGTTGCAGACGTGGGGTCAGCGCTAAATAGAACATGCGGGCGTGTGGAACCAGGCTGCGTTTCCCTTGTTTATATCTTGGAAGAAAACAGAATTTGCAGTGATACAGGTCCTCATCCACATCCCAGTAAATCATGCATCCATTCGACACGAATCTATTTTCTCCACGGGTAATCCAAGTCCCTCCACTAGCTTTTTCATGTCATACAAATTGTGGGGCATAATATTTTCTTCTGGAGCGCATCGACGAAACACCGATGCAATCGAATCAAATCCTTTACCAGGTATGTTGTACTGCGCCTTTATATTTAAAAGTTCTGTAGCACCAGCAAGTTGACTTACCTCACACCCATCGTACAATGGTCGGCTGGCTGTCTTTAGCATCTCGTGCATCTTACGTGCTTCCGGATTCATTTCTTCTTCAACAATCCGTTCATCTTCGTCAACGTTTAAACTTTCACGGAAATTTTCATTGGCCCCATACCCGGCACCATCAAGTATCATTTGTTGCATCTGACTATACTGTTGTTCATCATTCTGTTCTTCGACAACAACCTCTACATTCGAGTTGCGACCTTCGTATCATCTCGATTCCTGTAATGCAGCGTCAAATATTTCCTTTGTTTCCCCCTGAATTCTGCACAAATCCCCGACTATAAAGATGAACCTTCAAATCTGTAATCGGTATGCTTCTCCTATTGTCACATTTCCTGCACAGGCAACGTAGCTTTCCACCATACTTTTCATACTAGACACTTGTCATGCAAAACTCAACAAACTGTTCAACCCCGGCCACGAACTTGTCGTTCAAATACCCGTCTATCAAACGAACATACATCCACTCTCTCATTTTCTTTTTTCTTAATGCTAACAAACAATGGGAGATTTTATAATGGACTCATTTGCCCATTTACGACCAGATGGTCGTATTTTTGCTACCAAATGGTCTCATTTTCCCTCCAAAATTTCCCGCCATTTTCCTCACTACCCCAGGTCACATCAAGTCACAACATTTACGACCATATGGTCACTTATTTTGGTGACCACTTGGTAGCTTTTCTCGCACCAAAATGTTTATCTACCACTGGTCACTTAAAATCACAACATTTGCGACCATCTGGTCACATCAAAATGTGACCACCTGGTAGCTTATTTCCCGCCAAATTTTTAACCTACCATTGGTCACTAAAGGTCACCAAAAGTTTAACCATTTGGTCACTTTAAAATGTGACCACATAGTAGCTTATTTCCTGCCAAATGTGTAAGCTACCAGTGGTCACTAAAGGTCACCAAAATTGCAACCATATAGTCACTTTGAATTGTGACCACTTGGTAGCCTTTCTTCCGCCAAATTTACGTGGCTTTTTTTGCTACTAAATGATAACCCATGTTACAAAATTACGACCACATGGTTGTAATTCTGTAGTGACCATATGGTCTCTTCCTTCGCACCAAAAATTCGCGCCATTTTTTATGACTAATTCTTTACTTGGTCACAATTTGGTCGCAAAAAAGTGACCATATGGTCGTTTAAAGTCAAACTTCATATTTACTACCAGAGTGGTCACCAAAAAAACTACCCAATACCTTTGGTCGCAAATTTCTGGTCGCAATTTAACAGTTTTTTTGTAGTGTTGATTATGTGGATATTTTTTATTATTAATATAATATTTTTCTATTATTATATTTTAATTTATTATTTATTATTTTATAATTATAAATAGTAGTTTAACTATTTTGCAATTCTAAATAATAAAATAATTAAAATAATCATGGCCGATGTATTCTGTCGTTAAAGTCAAAGGTTTCACATTCACCTTTTCTGCGATGCATTTGGTCCCTACACCAACGAAGCAATGCGACACTATACATTTTCTAAAAACGATTTAATCTAACGACGCATTCCATTGTTATTCTCAAAGGTTTACTTTGACATAAATCGGCGACGCATTGCGTTGTTAAGTTTGGTCAACATTTTGTAGCGATGGAAAAATGTTACATCGCTAATTAGCGACGAATTCCGTCGTTACTATCTAATAACGATGAAAAAAAAAACGGGTCTTTTTGTCGATAATTCCATTGCTAAATAGTACTTTACGACATAATGAGGCCTATTTCGTCGCTAATATTCAGTCACTAAACTACTATTTTCTTGTAGTGTTTGTAACTTTTATAAAGTGAATAATATGAATGAATAGTGTCACGTATAAGGATCCCCAATTGTATCTGTATAGTGTATACTTTTTAAGTTACTATCACGAGCTAGATTCTCTTGTATGTCTCATATATCCAATCTAAGTAACTTAGGGGCATTTTCATAGTATTTAATGTATCAAACATATATAAAATGCACAAAATCCCTAAAAATAATACAAATTTATTCGTATTAGAATTATTTATAATAAATAATGTTTAAATTACAATTGTTAGGATATTATACCCAACACAACCCTGAATAATGTTGAGAGTTTGTGCTTTTTTTTAATTTGAATTTATTTAACTTAAATAATTTAAGTATCAAAATAGTTACTTAATTAATAAAAGAATAAAAATGATTTTTTCACCAATTCAGTACTAATAATATAATATAAAAAAAATAATCACAAAGCTAAGCTTCCCGTTACTAACAGTACCTGATGAAAATTAAAAGTAGGAACTAAATATACATATTTTTTAAAAGAGTAAAATGCAAATGAGACCCCTGTGGTTTGTTTCAAATGCATCAACACCCCCTGTGGTTTGAAAATGGCAAATCACATCCCTGTGGTTCCAATTTTTTTCAATCAGACCCCTCCCCTTCAATGCCAATAATTTTCTTTTAGCCATAACCTCTTCATTTGAACTCTGATTTGGATGATTCAATATTTTTTAGAATCCTCATTTAAGGCTTTAAATAATAGTCACTTTAAAACTTTGAAATGAATAATAAATAAAATAGTTTATTAACATCAAATTACTAAGTATGATTAACTCTTTTGGTTATTGATGGTTTAGAAGTTTTTAAGTAACCGTAGCGTAGAGAGTGAAATGAGGATTCCAAAACATCTTGAATCATCCAAATCGGAGTTCAAATGAACAAGTTATGATTAAAAGAAAATTAATGGCCTTGAAAGGGAGGGGTCTGATTGAAAAAATTTAGAACCGCAAAGGTGTGATTTGCCATTTTCAAACCACAGAGGGTGTTCATGCAGTTGAAACAAACCACAGGGGTCTCATTTGCATTTTACCCTTTTTAAAATATTAAATTTTAATTTAATGAATTACCTATTTTAATTATTAATTAACAAACTATGATCGTAAAGTATCTAGAGTCTTATTGTCTCGCGACCCGGGCCAACCACGTTAACTCTCATTTGGTCAAGATGAGGAATTAATTGGTTTGTGTAATTTTCCCCATTTTTTATAATATAACTTTATTGAAAAAAAAAAAATTACGGTGTTTTTGTTCAAATGTTAGAGTCTTTATCGAACCAGATACAGATTTTCTTGGGTTAACCCTCCAAATACTCTCATTTGACGTGAAATAAGAGTATATAGCCACCATTTATAATATTACATAAAATAGCCATATTAAATGCTTTAGGAAAGAGAGTATGTTAAGGAAATTACAAAAATGACCTTTCATGCTTTCGAAGTTACATGAGTAGTCACGGTGTACTATCATTATGATCCATCATTACTTTCATGGGGAAAGCCAAAATGTGGGTGGTTACTGATTTCTCACCTTTTTTTTTGTTTTTCAAAATTTATTTCTTCATATACTTTCCAGAGATGCTAATTTCCCCCCAAAAAAAAAATCTCTCTAGCTTTTCTTCCAACGCCATCCCTCCAACATCTGTTTTTCTTCAGCATCAAGATTTGGTAAGCATTGATTCTCTCATAGCTACTTCCTCATATCTCCATTTCTTCTAGACATGTTCCTCTTTTCTGTTCATGAAAGTGGCCGCTTTAAAAAATATTTAAGATCTTTCTTAATCCCTAAAAAATTCAAAGTCATGTTCATCAAAGATCGTTAATAAACTTCGATTTTGTTTTCAATTCATGAAAGATATAAAAATTCATTTTGCTATTTTTCTCCACTCATATAATTTCAGTTTCTGGGTTTTTAGATAGTTGGCTAACCCAGAAGGTTCAGATTCACTCATGGATGAGAAAAATATTTGAGCACCTGATATCAAAAATTAATTTTAAATGATTCGTGCTTTCCATATTGTATTCACTCTTTGTTTCAATCTCGTTTTCTAATGTGTTTAGTCTGATTCCCATACAACAAATAAATCTCAAAGCCCAAAGGGAAGTGCCGGTAAAGGGGCTAGTGCAAAAGCAAAGAGACGAGGAAGCCATTGAAAATCGCTGAGTAGTCCAATACATAGGGTACAAACTTCCAGTACTATGGGTATACTATGTACAACAATAAAGAAAACAAGCACCTTGTTACTGATCGTAATGTTGTTACGTATATTGTCTATATTGTGTACTAATTGAAATATTGTACTTGTTGAATATAATACATATATTGTATACGACAAACCAGGATATTCTGTTTGACTTGTGTTTGTGTATTACTCGTCTGTTTCATACTAAATGATATATTGTATTGAATATAATACATATATTGTACTGTAATTTCAGGATGTATATTGTACTGTATGTATGCTATTTTTGTGCATATTATGGAGGATCGAATTGATATATCAATTGGATTAACATCCGTACTACATGTACTACATATTATACCTTTACTACAAAAGTTGATATCGTTCCATGCAAATTTAATTCTAATGAAAATTCCAATACCCACTGTACTTAACCGTGAGTATACTAAATTCATACCCTGAAATGTAAAGAAACAAAAATATATAACGAGAAAACATCAAGAAATGGAAAAAAAATGATACTCTTTTTGCAATATAAAACCATTACCACCACTTTACATTATTAACCATTCAAAAAGCAAACGAGCAAGCTAGTGCCCAAAAGGTTATATGATCAAAATATAAGATGAAAATGACTGCAGAAATTGGTACATTATGTACAAAACAATTTTACCTTAAAGAAGAAAACCAATATATATATATAATATTAACATTATGTACGACTTGTAGAATAAAAAGTACCAAAAAGGAGTATAACTAGTATACTGCAAC
Organism: Gynostemma pentaphyllum; assembly: GCA_028015215.1. Classification (NCBI taxonomy): domain Eukaryota; kingdom Viridiplantae; phylum Streptophyta; class Magnoliopsida; order Cucurbitales; family Cucurbitaceae; genus Gynostemma; species Gynostemma pentaphyllum. The sequence goes on from CM051352.1 coordinate 17,785,172, forward strand.
TGACTAGATCATGTATATGACGTAATACAGGTAATACCAACAAGGAGTACAACTTGTACCGTGACAATAAAAAGTAATACGATCTACGATTACAAAAAAAAATTCCTTACCTATGATACAAAGCAATTAAAAAAAACAACAACAAAAGTTGGCTACTTAAAATCTTCAAACTTGAAGAAATGCAAATCAGAACCAATATTTCAACAAAAAGAGTTTCATCTTCTTTGTGTCTCCATCGGAAACATTGAAATTCCAATCTCTGAAACAGTTCCAATTCCTTCACAAAAACTACGACCAAAAAAAAAATCAATGAAGTTAATCCAGAAAAAGAAAGAGTGATAAAACTTGTTTTAAAAGAAATGAACAAACCTCTGAAAATTTCATGACCATCTTCAAATTGATTACATAAGAAAAGAAATTGATCTGTCTAATTAGACAATCAAATCCAATAAAATTTCAAAAAGAAGAAGAAAAATTCAAAATTTCCTCGAATGATTCCTGCGCTTGGTAGTTTACAAACGAAAAATTCTCCACATTTCAAACTACAAATAATTGATTAATTAAAAGAAATGAAACTTTATCCCATTGAGTGGACAACTTTTCAAGAGGCAAGTCTGATATCAAAAACTAAAAGGAGGAGAGAACATAATTTTCGTAAAGGGATAAGAAAAAGGACAAAAGTTGGTTTGAGAAGCTAATTTTTTTCCTTGAAATCTGTTTTACAAGCTGAAAAATCGGTGAGTAAATGTTTCCTGGCAGCTAACTATATCACGTCAATAGTACCTAAAAAATAGGGGAGGGGGGGGGGGGGAAATAACAATGATTGCCTACAAGGGTAAAAGCGGTATAAGAAAAAAACTTTACATCAAGTGACCAAAAAGTGATTTATAAAAATTTGTGGCCATTTTTCGTTTTGGTTATGCAAAATCGCTATTCTCTTAATTATCTTGATTTTCTTTTTCTAAAAAGTGGAAAATTAGATAAATTTGATTAAGAGAGGAAAAACTTAGATACGAGAATTCAAATGAGACATGATTGGCGTAAAATGGTCGGACGTTTGGAAAGAGATGACAGCCCCATCACATCACATAATGGGAAAGATATCTACGACTTCTTGGCAACCCAGCAGCCACCACCACTAGGGTTTAGAAATTTTTGAATGACATCATCTAATTACGTTGCTTTGATTACGTCAGCACTGCTTTGCCAGCTAAGTTTCTTACCCCCCCCATATAAAAATATTACCTATTCTTTACTCTTTTTAATTCGTTAGAAAAATCATTATTAATATCATTTTTTTTTTCATTTTCACTGAATCTGAACCCCTCTCCAAAAAGGCTAAAAACAAAAAAAAAATATCTCACCATTCAGCTTCCGTTTCTGATCCAATCCCACATTTATAGTAAGAAATGTCTGAAATGATTGAAGAAAATCCTGATTCTTCTGGGTCTCGATTGGCTGAAAACAGCCGGAAAAGGGTTATCGATGAGCTTCTTAATGGTCAAGAACTGGCGACTGAGCTTCAGATTCTTATCCAATCGCCATCTGCGGGTGATGAAGACCGGCGTCTCCTTGTAGCGAAAGTGTTGGGTTCTTTCACTAAAGCCCTTTCCGCTATCGAATCTTCCGGTAATGAATTGCCTCAGGATTCTCTTTGCTCCGATCTTGATTCTATCGACAGTAGAACCCTTGTTTCTAAAGATCGAAAAAAAAGAAAAAGGTTTATTTCTCTCTCTCTCTCTCTCTCTTTTAAATATATATATTTTTTTTATTGATTTTGGATAAATAAATTTTACAGAAAAGTTTCAGCGATGAAGATCGTGGTTTCTCCGACAATAGAAGACGGACATGGATGGAGAAAGTACGGACAGAAGGCTATCCTGAATGCCAAACATCCCAGGTCTCCAATCATCTCTTTAATTAAATTATTATTATTAGGGTAAAATACAAATAAGACCCCTGTGGTCTTTTCAAAATGCATGAGCACCCCTGTATTTTGAAAATGGCAAATCGCACCCTTGTAGTTTCAATTTTTTTCAATCAGACCCCTCCCCTTCAATGTTAATAATTTTCTTTTAGCCATAACTTCTTCGTTTGAACTCCGATTTGGATGATTTAAGATGTTTTGGAATCTTCATTTCCGGCTTTACATAATCGTCACTTCGAAACTTTGAAATCATCAATAACCAAAAGAGTTAACGATATCAATTATACCTAGTGCTTCGATGTTAGTAAAATCTTTTATTTATTAATGATTTCAAAGTTTCGAAGTGATATTTATGTAGAGCATAAAATGAGAGATTCCAAAACATCTTAAATCGTCCAAATCGGAGTTCAAACGAAGAAGTTGTGGCTAAAAGAAAATTATTGACATAGAAGGGGAGGGGTCTGATTGAAAAAAAAAGGAACCATAGGGGTGCGATTTGTCATTTTCAAAGTACAGGGGGTATTCATGCATTTTGAAAAGACCACAGGGGTCTTATTTGCATTTTACCCTTATTATTATTCTTTGTCTTCTTTACCAATACTAAATTGACTTTTCCTATCTACCAAATGAATATTTGGAAATGATTTTTTTTTCTCTCCCTAGGTTTGGGCAAAAACACAAATGGTAATTAAAGTACAATTATTAGAAATTTTAACAGATTAGGGGTTTGCCTAAATGAAATTCTGAATTTTTTTTTTTTTTTTTTAAAGTCTAGACTCTATAGATTAATTATGTTTATAGTTTAGAAGTAATTCAGACACTTAAAATTAATTATTGTGTAAACTTAAAAAAATTACACTAACAAAAAAGGTGAATTTTTCTTTATCATTTCCATTGTTTGACACTTAAAATTATATGCTCTTTAGTGATGGGCTTTTTGGATAATGGTGATTGACTACGTCTGTTAAAAAGTTTTCTGTTTTGTTAAATGTATATTTGTTTTAAAATTAAAAAAGTTAATTGTACTGTATATAATACTAAACATAATGTTCTATTGAAATCTCTCACTCTATCTATAAGAAAATGAATCTAGTAATTTAAGCATAATTCAATTGGTTTGATATCAATTACTTTTTTACTAACTCGAAAGTTCGAGTCTTCGACTATTTGATATAATATCTAAAAAAAATATGAATTTAGTAAGTAAGAAAAAGAAAATAAGTGGAAAAAAAAATAAAAATGAATAGAAAATGATCAAAATAGGTGAAATAGGAAAAGAAAGTCTTTCTCACATCGCCATTTGTAGATATGTAAAATAAAACTTAACTTTTTTTAAAAAAAAAAAAATATTTTTGTGGTTAAAAAACACAAATGAAAATAAGTGGAAAAAAGGTTAAAAATAAGGGAAGGAAATGAAAAATTATAATAAATGAATTAATAAAAGAAAAAGGATAAAATGGGGAAGAAAGTTCCTCTTCTAAGGTATAGAGATTTAAGGGAAATTATTATGGGACTCAATTTGTTTTTGGTTAATATTACAAATTTATCATTATTTAAAAATATTTATAAATACGTTATTTTTAAATTAAGTATATCATTAGTTGATTAAGATAAATGACTGGTTGATTATGATATATTGTAATGATTTTACGTAATAACTATTGATTTATTATATAGAATATATCACTATTTTTTGTAGAACAATATATCACTAATTGATGTGTTCGATGAAATGTATATATTTACAATTTTTTTTGACAAATTTATTAAATTAAAAATATCCAAACTTTTTATTATAAATCTTTATACATACTTTTAATCATGATAAAAGGTATATAAATACCCTTTTGGTTATGCTCAAATGCATGAACACTCACTGTTAGTTAAAAAATAGTAAATTATACCCACGTAGCTCCAAATTATGTTGATTAGACCTCTCTCTTCCAACGCTGATTTTTAGCTATTAATATTTCATTTGAATTCTGATTTTGATGATTGAAGTATTTTGGAATCCTCATATTGAGCTCAACTTTATGATACTTCAAAATCATCAATAATAAATGTTTTAGTATCAGCAAAATATTAGGTTTGAATGAAAGTCATAAATCCTTTTGTCTTAATGATTTCAAACTTTTGAAGTGACTATAGTATAGCTCAAAATGAGAATTTCCGAACATCTTGAATCATCGAAATCAAAGTTGAAATGAGAAAGTTATGGCTAAAAGATAGTTAATGACGTTGAAAGGGAGAAGTCTTATTGATATAATTTTGAATTACGTGGGTACAATTTACCATTTTTTAACAACAGGGAGTATTCATGCATTTGACCAAAATCACAAGAATCTTATTTGTAGTTCACTCTTGTAATCATTGATCTAAAAAGTTGGGTATGAGTTTTGCTTATGCAATTGATAAATAGTTGCATAATCATCGTTTTTACCTATAATAAATAACAGGTTTTAGCTATTATCCAAAAACAAAAAAACAAAAAAAACTTAACTAAACTAACTGGTTTCAGCAAAGTTTGAAGTTGGTGTGAATTTTGAGTCAGTGGTTAATAGTCTCACAAGGTCTTTTGTTCTATTCTGCTTTAAAAATTGATAGGGTGATATATGTTTAGTTTTTATAAGAAAATACGGTCTGAATTTGCACGTATATTTATAGATTGTGTGTTCTCTAACCTAGGTAAGTTTGGGATAGTTTTTCTAAGTGTTTTTCATCCACTCAAAATACTTATTAATTTTTGTATTATATATTTGGCTACATCCTAAAAATATTTTTGAAATTTTTAAAAGCACTTGGGGTCCGTTTGGTACAACTTCCTCTAAAAGTGTTTTGTGTGAAACTTTTTAGAATAAATATTAATTAAGTGTTTCATCTAAAAACACTTGAGTATACTAAAAGATGTTATTGGAGAAAATACTTGATTTATGATTCTTTAAAAAATGTTTATGAACAAGCATTTTACTTAAGATATTTCACTCAAGTGTTTTAAATGAAATGCTTAATTAATATTTCTTTAAAAATGTTTAACTCAAAACATTTTTAGGGGAAGCTATACCAAACGGATCCTAGGGTTCATTTGAGATAGTTTTAAAAGTGATTTTTAATGATTATCAAAGAAACAATTTTTTTTTAATCAAAAACACTTCACAAAAACTATCCCAAACAGGTACTTATAGCCCGTTTGGGATAGCTTTTGAGAGTGTTTAAAAGTGTCTTTTAATGGTTATCAAAAACAGTTTCTTTATTAAAAAATACTTTTAAACACTTTAAAAAATTATCCCAAACGGACTCTTAAAAACACTTAAAAGTGTTTTTAGAGAAAACACTTAATTAGTCTCTATCCAAAAAGGGTTTATAGTGAAAATGTTTTGCTAAAAACATTTTCCTCAAAATGTATTCCAAACTTACACTAAGAGTTCGTTTGACATAGCTTCTTCTAAAAACGTTTTGAATTAAAGATTTTAAAAGAAATACTAATGATGTGTTTCATCTAAAAGCACTTGAGTGAAGTATTTTAAGTGAAATATTTGTTTATAAACATTTTTGGAAGAATCACAAAACAAGTATTTTCTTCAAAAACATATTTTAGTATACTCAAGTGTTTTTAGAAGAAACACTTAATTAGTATTTCTTTTACATTGTTTAACTCAAAATATTTTTAGGAGAATCTATGCCAAACGGACCCTAAGGATGAGTTTAGGATGATTTGGAGGAAAGTGTTTTTAAAAAGAAAAAAACACCTTTTTAGAACTTTCAAAAACATTTTTATGATGGAACGAAGCATCATAAAATTGGTTAAGTTTTTTTAGGTTGGAATTGTTAAATTATAACATTTAGAACCCTAAACCTCATTCTTCTGCTCTACAATCAAACACCAACTACACACAACTCCCATCCAACACCTCTTAATAAATTTAAATTTAACTATTATTTAAAAAACACACCCGTACATCAAATTATAAAAGCTCGTCATATCATGAATGTGTTAGAAAAATGAGGGAGAAAGTCCAAAGTATGTAGGTAAAAAAATTGTCAATTTTAGTTAAACTAAATGTGTATACTGTTGGAAGCGACTGGTGGTTATAAAGAAAGTACAAAACTAGAGGATATGTGTAATTTAAGAAAAAAAAAACAAAACACATTCTTTACAAAATACACATTTGGTTTGGTTTATAAATTCTCTCAATTTTCTTTGATTTTCTTCCTCACATAATTTCTTCAATCTTATAAACCTATTCATTCATGTATTTTTTTTATTACACTGTGAGAAATAGATTGAAATCTCTAACACAATAGTACAAGAATTACATTATTGAGTATTAAAGTCTTAAAGACATTTACCAAATACCTAGGAAGTAAAAAAGCAAGAAGTTGCATTTTAACTAAATCCATATGTACTTTTTGAACAATTTTTGCATTTATATGTCACTGATTAAAACATTATTAACTTTTATTTCAAAATCTATATAAATATTTTTTTTTTCTTTTAAAATGATAAATTAATAATTTGAAGAGATCCTATTTGATGGATGACCATCTTGTTAATTAATGGCCAATCATTTGTACGGATATTTAGAGTTAAATTATTGGAACCCACATATTGAGAAATGAACATTTTAAATTAGTGATTACAGGAGTTGACAAACTTATTGATGATCTCATGATATGAATGTTGACTTAGCATTACTTGACATAAACTTTAGAATCCAAACCCTAAGGATATCTGTCTTCTTTTCATATAAATATATACAGGAGTTACTACAGATGCACCCATAAACAGGATCAAAGTTGTATGGCCACAAAGCAAGTTCAAAAAATAGATGGAGATTCTGAAAACTACAAAATTACCTACATCGGCCACCACAACTGCTCTCTGTCTCCTCCAATCATCACTAGCTTCGAGTATGCCACCGACGATAATTCTTATGATATCTCCTTTTCTGATTCCAACAGAAACCGACAGTGGCCCGCCTCTGCAACAAAAGAAGAGAATTTGGTTTCCATGGAAGAGACAACCAGTGGTTTAACTGATAATCTGTCGTCGTTTGACGAGACTGGTATCTGGACAGATTTGGAGGATTTTGGTTGGGAAGGTTTGGATGATCACCATTAATAACCAGTTCTACACTCACGAATTTGGCTAGGATTTCGAAAACTGTGATTTCCATTCTGTACTTTTTTAGTTTTTGAGAAGATCAGTTGAATAAATTCTGTATGTGTTGTATATAAAAGATAGAGATATGCTTCAGGTGGGGAAGCTCAAGAATTGTAATGGGCTGATTGATCCCTTAATTCATTTCCCCTTGTAAGTTATATCCATGAAGGACTACTTTTAATAGTACTTGTGCACGGTTAAGGGATGTCACATTGTGATGATCATACAATAAATTTTCATTTGTATTTATATATATGAAATATTTTTAGATATATGTATGATTTTCTTGATAATTTCTTTATGTAGGACTGATAGATTTTGTAGATACTATACTTGATATTTCATTATAAGGTCTATTGCTAGCATAACCACATCTATTAAACAATGTTATTAATAATTAGTGGAATATACTTAGTCTTGTATATTCATTAGTCAATTGCATCTTTCAATTGAGGAAGGTCTTGAAGCTCCCATGTTTTCTTTCCTTTAATGCCAACAATTTCATCTTTCATAGCTTCGATCTGGATTTCTTATTTTACCGCATTATCAACATTTTGTGGTTCGTAAGAAAACAAGGACTTTTTTGCTGACTGACCAGTTCTTTCAAAGTATCTGGAAGAATGCTTAAAAGCTGAAAGTAATTGCTAAATGTCCATCTTTGGCGAACTCCGGTCTTTAAAACCCGTTTTTAAACCTTGCTTTTGTGAAGTCCAGTTTTCAAAAACCTGACTTTAAGCACGTCATATGACATGCGCGCAAACTCGAGTTTTAAACACATGTGAATGGCATGCATTATAAATGAGTTTTTAAATTTTTTAAATTTTTTTAAAAGAAAACAAATTTTTTTTTTACTTTTCACTGGATACAATAACAGTTTTAGGGTTTAAATAACTTTTTTCTTATTCATTGGATTTGAATACCCGTTTTTAATTGAAAAAAAAAAATCCAACTTTCACTACAACTTGAATTTCATTCACTTTGAGATTTTGGTATTGTTATTTGATTAAAATGGAAATAGAATTAAAATGTACATATATTAATAATATCAACTCATATCCTGTAATGTAGAGTAAAAAGTGAAAATGATGACAACTGACAATGGCTTCTGATCCGGCGTTCTTCGTCGATTCACGGAATGAACGGGGCGAGCTCCTCGACCCCGAGTAGGTGGCACATCTGACTCGATGGTAGGTGGTGCATCTATCGAGCGGGGAGGCTGGAAGGATGTGAATGAAGATCCGGGTGTGGGAATCATACAAAATGTCAATGTAAAAGGTGTGGAGGGACCAACACCCGATGAGAGGGAAAACATAGACGGTCCAGCACCAGAAGAAAGAGAAAATTGTGATGGTCCCACAGCTAATGGGGTAGAAAGAGGTGGAGTATAAACCGTTGGTGGCTCCATGTCTAAAGAATCATCATCATGATCCTCACATTCTGTAGGAGCACATATATTATTTCTTTTTGCGCGTGGATGACCCCTTCGAGGAGGGGGGTCGTGACCATGCTCATGTCGTAGTTGATAAACTATCCTTAGATTAGACACACATACCATCATATTACAGCGTAAAATCGGGTCTTCCAAATTGGCTGCCGCATCTCTCTAAAAGAAAGATAAATAAAATAATTAAATTTTAATAAGTTAATTTATGTAAATAACTAAAATAATACCTTCATCGATTACCCCATAGGATAATGACGCCCTGTATCGAGTGATGAAGCGTCGAGTAATCGAATAATACCACACCATAATATCCATCCTCAACATCCCTATAACCCTCAACTCTTTGATACCTCTCAACAATATGATCCATACGGGCATCCCAATAGGCCAATTCCACACATAATAGATCTCTCAAAGTTAGAAATGTGGCGTCAATGTAGATAAAATCCGTGTAGCCTATGATCTCTATTGCACTCATTAGGAATCGATTGGACCATGCCAAACTGCCGCATGACTCGATCCTGAAAATACCACTCCACTATGAAGAAATAGATGAGAGGACTCCGAGTTAGCTAAAATGCTTACCAAGTAAGGAAATAAGCTAGCAAAAATGCCATAATGTTCTCCTTGTATGGCTCCCAAACAACTGCAAAAAAAAAAACGTTAAGTTAGAATTTGAAATGCATTCGAATTCGAATTACATAGTATATTCAAATGAAATACGCATTTAAATAGCCTGACCTTATCTAGCTGGAACGGATTTAACATATATCGGTACTGTACCAATAAATGAAAGGAAAACTCTGCATTGTGTTTGTCGTCCTTCCACCTATAATTGAGCACTCGGCAATGAAATGGAAACATGGAATCCTGTACATCTGCCACTTGTTACACGTACATTTTCGATCATCTAGTCTAACCACATGTTTGTTTCCACTTGCAGGACTATTTGGGTGTAAACCAATCCTGCATCAAACATCCCTCGTATCAGACAAAATGTGGTCACGACGTGTTTGCTGGAACGTTTCTCCCATTTTTCTATTTTATGCATTGCATACATAAAAGGAACATAGTACAATAAATATAAACTTAGTACGAGATAAAATTAGTAACGCTAATGTATAACATTGATATTTACCTTGTAAATTTTTCTCCTCGGTTTATCGCGTCATGTGCCTTAGATCGTCGGGTAGTAAAATATGTATGAGTTTGATAAAAAGTCATCTCAACCAATGTAGTGATCGGTAATGAACGAGTACTTTTTAATACTCCATTAATGTGTTTTGCATAATTTGTAGTCATCCACCCATATCGGTGGAAATGTGCTCGAGATAATTTTTCTAGGGGAAGATTTTTGAAAAACTGCATCATATCCTCGTTCATTCGTTTAAAATCATCCATGGCCTTCTCAAATTTTTTCATTTGAAATTCAGAGCCAGCATGATAAACTATATTTTTCATCAAACTGCTCTTACATCTCTCATTAAAATTGCTTGCAACATGGCGTAAAGAAAACCTATGATATGCCATCAGCTCCTCCCAACCATTACGAGGGTTGTTAACTACAACTATAATACCTGTGTGTCTATAAGACATCAAATAAATACCATCTCTATTGGTAACTCTATTACCTAAATGGTACAAGAACCACTGCAACCACACCTTATGCAAGTAGAAAAATATGACCATCTGCATCGAGGGATGTGGCTATCAACAATTTTTCCTTGTACTTTCCATATAAATGGGTCCCATCAATTTGGATAATAGGACGACAATATTTGAATCCCTCTAATGGTCAAAAAGCCCAATATATATTGTTGAAGTAGGCATTACCCATGGATTCAGGAATAGGGTAAGCCTCCACTCAACCTGGGTCAAAAGGTTTATTTGCTTCAAAATGTGCATGAAATATGGTAACAACTGGTATGATGTCTCGTGATCACCAAAAACTCTCACTCGTGCTTTCCTTCTATCATCCTTCACCTTCCAGTAGCTGACTGCATACTTATATTTATCTTTAAAAAATTATTGCAGTAAAACAATTTTTACTCCAGGTTCAACCCTCACCATATTTTGAACATCCATAGTGATGATAGAAGAGTCTAGCTGAGTATGACGTTGATTCAATGTAGGAAAAAGACACGTGTATGAACCATTGTACTACGTAATCTCAAACTTGGTAGATCTTTTCCTTATACTGGTATAAAGTCTCCACTCACATCCAACTTTACGTTGCTTTCATCTAACAAACCAAGCAGTGCTATTCAACTTAGCCACCTCAATTAATTGATGCTTATTAATGCAAGTTGTCTTAACAACATATTGAAGCTTCTCCTTCGTATCATACTTAGATCCTTTCCACAACACATTAGATCCATCATCAAACCCTACATCATTATGAGCAATTGTCTCGGATATAGAGTCAATGATGTCCATATCTAATTGAGTGTAAATAGACGAATGAGGTTCATGCTCACGATCACCCACATCCATATCATAATCACCCTCATCATCCGTCAATATACGCACATCTATATAATCATTGGATGCTAATATATCGTAAAATCTACTAAAAGGCAACCCTGATTCAAGTCCGACATCGCCTAATGGGGGATTGTTATCTACGTTTTCCATAATGTAAGCTGAAAAAATATAACAATATATTTTATATTTTATATTTTATATTTTATCTTATCCTATGATCATGAAAATATTTAAACAAATAATTACAACTAAAGATATATATATTTAAAACAACAATCATACATAATATATATTTACAAGTAAAGATTTATGCATTTTTTTAATTGATCATGTAAATATTAAAACAATCATTCCTATAAACATCATGCATAATACATATTAACAACTAAATATATATGCATATTTTTATTTCAATGATACAAATATTAAAATCATATTGCCTATGATCATACATAATATATACAACTAAAAATATGTGCATTGATCATATTTGACAAGGCAATGGAAAATTGGTCATGAAGTATACGTAATCTCTTTAAAAACCCGATTAAACCTCAAAAACCCGGCTCGTCGGCCGTATCATATCATCATGAATATTTTAGTGTTGTAAAACATGTGGTAAAGAAAAGACGTGGTGCACCACACATAATTTTTTACAAACCATAAGCATCATAAAATATTTACATAAAGTGTTTGAAACTTAGACCCCAAAATACAACAAAACTTTTCGACCAGAAAACCTTACTCGCATGTCCGGTGGCCTAACCAAAGTCTTCATCCCGTACATCAACGAGCACCACCTGCCGCTCCACGTCCTCGACCCCTAGCAATACCTGAAAGGTGATTTATAGCACCTTTGAGCATGGCACTCAGTGAAAACAAAAGAATATGAACGGTGATGCAGAGTGTTTATAACATAATGCACAAACGAAAACATATGCAAAAAAGTGCAATTTATCGAGCAATGATATATGAATAAGTATACATGATCAAACCGTAAACATTTCAATCCCTTATTCTTGTTGATCAATCATCAATCTCCACGTAATCACATTCCACCATTTCCTCTTAGTCAATACAACCTTACTTTCACAATTCCGGCGTCGCACTACTCACCATTACACAGGTTACGACCCCATGTGATACTCGAGCCTTAGCTTTTAACAATCTTCCAGGTTATCATAATAACCACTTAACATCCAGGGCTTCCACCACACAGCGCCTCGGAGCTACACAATAACCACGTGTAACGTCCAACATCCACTCACCATTACACGGGTTACGACCCCATGGCCATACATCAATCATATGAAATGCATGAATGAAGTGTTATGAAATGAAATGGACTAGTCATGCTTTCTTACAATATTCATCGAAAAAAATTACCCCGGCTCAACGAGTAAGAGTAGGACAATTTTTCCAAGCAGTATATGACTCAATCACATTACATAACTTGCACAAAATTCACATAAAAATATAATTCACATTTCAAGTACTATTACTTAACATCTCATTCTCGTACTATTCACTCAGCATTAACCTATAGCATGTCGAGTATAAATAAAAATATCCCCAATTCAGTATATGACTCGATCATGGACTAAAGAAAATGAAAGCAATGGCTAGTAAATCAATGTTAGAATGGGCAAGTATATAAGCAAAGACGTATCGGTTCGAGCTAACTACCTCGTTGTAAATCTTCTTAGTAGTGGCCAAGCTCAATCCGATTTCATTTCCGCTACCTCTTTATACTCCATTCTTTCCAAAATTCATAAACATAACCTCCACAACATCCTCAATCATAATTAAACTTATTTCATGACAACAATTCAAGAATCGCGATCAACGTCGCCAACACCCCTCTGATTCTTTATGTTCTCACCTTCACTATTGGCTTTGATTGTGCTTGCTTGTCTTCTTCCTACAACAAACCATTCCATACACAATTAGACTTAAATAAACATAAAAAATTAGCCCACAACACCTACAAAAAGGTCCGATCCCGTTAAATAGAAAAAGTCCCAAAACTAGACAATTCTAGAAAAGCCTCACGAGATACTAGGAAAGGAATGAAAAAACTACAACTAAACTTGTCAAAAGAGAAAGTTCTAAGGATACCTGGCGCCGTTGACCTCGAATGATGATTGGACAAGAACAAAATCAAAACATGAAAACATGTGATGCATGTGGTCTACAGAACTAAAGAGGCTCTGATACCAACTGTAACGACCCAAAACTCGTAAAATCCTTTACATTGAAATGCACAACGGAAACACGATTTTTACTAAAAAAACGGCATGGGTTCATTTAAAAATTGGATTATTCAAAACCTGTTACATTGGCCCAATTTCAGAGAAAGCAGTAGACATGGAATGCGCATTCCAATCCATGATAAAACTTCTAAAAAAAGTTTTTTTTAAAAATCCAAAGACATTTACAAATTATACAAATGCTCCACCGAGCTCAAAAGTACATCATAAGAAAATATGATGAGATGTTTGTAAGCATTTCAAGAATGCTAAACCAAAACTAGTCATGTTCCTATCCATCCATCATCTCGATAAGTCATGTGGCGCCACCTCCCCTACCTCATCCCTTGCCACGAGTCTTACTTGAAAAATTGTAAATGTAGCAACATTAGCATAAAAATGCTAGTGAGAATAAAATGAAAACAAGTAATCCTATGAACCAAATTCTATATTGGAAATTGTGTCCAAAGGCCTACATTTCACTTTTACTACCCATTCCACATTCCAAATTCCACACAATCATACAATACGTAATATGCTTTTCGTAAAGTAAAGATATTAAGACTTAAAGTAAAAGTACCAACTAATACTAAGTCTTTCTAACCATTCGAATGAATATATGTAATTGTAACACTAACTTTCTTTGTTACCAAACCAGTTTCATCGTAATGTGTTACCGTATGGATCAACATCAACATACTACCACGTACGGTCTTACCATATCACAAGTCATCGTAACGGATTACCATATGGATCAACATCAACATACTACCCCGTATGGTCTTACCATATCACAAGTCATCGTAACGAGTTACCGTATGGATCAACATCAACATACTACCCCGTACGGTCTTACCATAATTCAAGTCATCGTAACGAGTTACCATATGGATCAACATCAACATACTACCCCGTACAGTCTTACCATAGCATATAAGTCATCGTAACTGGTTACCGTATGAATCAACATCAATATACTACCACGTATGGTCTTATCATATCACAAGTCATCGTAAGGGGTTACCGTATGGATCAATATCAACAGACTACCCCGTATGGTCTTACCATATCACAAGTCATCGTAACGGGTTACCGTATGGATCAATATCAACATACTACCCCGTACAGTCTTACCATAGAGTTCTCTAGTAAGTTAGATAATCTTAATAGAATTCTACTAAGCTACTAAAGAACCAAATTCTACTTTAAATTACACGAGTTAACATTCAAGTGTAACTTCTAAGCCACTTTGACTTTCAACCACTCGAGGTACCTTAAACTTACACTTTCATCTAAAATCTCCAATTTCATATAAAACTTTTCAATTCATCTTGCAAGACTTCCAAACCGCTCAAATCTTACCTTTTTCACCCAAATTCACTAGAACTCCAAAGTCACTCCACTCACTTCCGAGTTTAAAGTCACCAACCAAATATTAACTTCCAGAAGTTAGTTTCCCTCTTAACCTCAATAAAAAATATCATAATGAAACTTAATTCATAAAATTACTAACTTCCATTTTAAACTCACCTTAGAAAGTGAAGTCCAAGTTCCCAAAGTGTCGAGATCCAAACCACGCAAGCAATCACAATCCTATAAATCAAATACACCTAACAATCATTAATTAACCAAAAATTGAGCAAACGACAACTAAACGCATAAAACGACAAAAAACCCGGAATTAAGCCTTATAGAGCTCTCGACCATAAAAGGGAAAGAGGGGCTCGGGTTCGGTTTTCCAGCTTTTATGCAATTTAAAGGTGTTTCGGGTTGGTTTTGAATACTTTGGAAGTTCGAGTTATCAATGGGTAACCGTATTTTAGTGTTTTACACAATAATCGATTTCCGAAAAATTAAGTAAAATACGAAATCATAGCAAACTAAACACCCTAACCAAGGCCAAGTGAGAGAAATTCACACAGAACGAGTTTTGGACTTAAACTCGGTTTTAGAGTTTAGGGAAGTTTCTAAAATTGTCTACAACGACTTCCTCGATTGAAATCTTCAAGCTTCTGTGTGTGAATTTGAAGATTTCAATCTCAACCTCCAATAACACACTATTCAAAGCTTGATTTAGAAACTTTGTCATACCTTGAGGCTTGTAGAAAATTGATGAAAACCTCGATTGTTAGGTTGGAAACGATCCTTGGATCGAGGGCTTTTGAACGAAACTGAGATTAC
This sequence comes from Gynostemma pentaphyllum, assembly GCA_028015215.1. NCBI lineage: Eukaryota > Viridiplantae > Streptophyta > Magnoliopsida > Cucurbitales > Cucurbitaceae > Gynostemma > Gynostemma pentaphyllum. The sequence goes on from CM051352.1 coordinate 17,800,618, forward strand.
GACGATCCACCAAGAAATGAAGAAAAGCCAAAGAGAGAGGGAGAGAGATGGAGGGTCTCAGCCACTAGAGGAGGAAGAAGGAGGAAAAGAAATGAAATGTTTGACCAAACTTTGACTATTTAAGATGATGGAGATGAATAGTATATTTGAGATATTTTAAGAATTTGGAAAATAACGATTATGTCCCTTTTAAATGATTTAGATTATAAAACGAAACCCGAAGATCTTAAATGAATAAAAAGGTGATTAATAATTATTAATTGACCCATTAATAATTATTAATGTCACCGAAACTAATTTAAAGTAGTAAAAGGGTTTTCGAACGAAAACAACTACTAAATTTAAACAAACCTCAAATTATTTAATTAAATAAAATAAATAATAATAATAAATAAATAAATTTACATCCAAAAGTAATGGGACGTTACATATCATGAGAAATGCTAAAGACTGCGTGTACTTTGCATTATTTGGAGGGGGGGGTGGATAATGAGATAATGTTCGGACTGTGTGTGTTCACATTATCTGGTATTATCCATAATCATTGTGATACATATATGAGAGAAATATAAGGACTTCGTGTACCTTGCATTAGTGGGTGATATAATGAGATAATATTTAGACTCTGTGTGCTTTCATTATCTGTCATTATTCACTAGAGATGGAAAAATAATAATGAAAAGACTATGTATTCATTGTTTTGGAAAGTGAGATGATGAGATATTGTTAGATTAATTATTAAATTTAATATATATTTATTTATTACCATTTAAATAAAACACTTTATTTAAATAATTAACAAATATAATATTTTCTTGAAATTAAATATCATCTGTAATATTTAATTATCAATTTCTATTTAAATAATATTTATGATTTACCCAATTAATAATATTTGTAAATATTTTAATTATTAATTTCCATTAAATAATCATATTATTTAAATAATTAATAATATTTTATTATTAATTAATAGTTAATAGTATTAATTTAATTATTATCTTTCATTTAAATAAACTTATTATTTAAATAATTAATATTTTTTTTTTATATATTTAAGTAACTTAATTTACTTAAAATTATTTGTTTCTATATAAGTCAAATTAATGACTTGATTTTGCGACTACGATATTTAGGATTGTATAGGGACCCGATGGATCATGAGCTTAATAATCATTTAATTAATTGATTAACTCATAATCAGTTAATTACTATTATTTAACTATTAATGATTCAACTATAGATTTATAGCTAAACTCTCCTCACTATGGATGAGTTATGCCCATTTAGATGATTAAAATAAGTTTGTGATATATCCTTCACTTGTAAAATTCATAATTACAGATGGGTTAAATTTACTCTTTTACCCCTGTAATTACCGGTTTATCCTTGGATAAAGAAGAGTTTTGATAAACTTTGAAGACGTTTAGAGTTACATGTTATAATCATAGAACTAAAATACATGTTTAGGTTGCTATGGACATACACATAGGCTATACACAAAAACATCTCAGGCCACGGGACACCCTAACCTATCCCAAAAGTCCTTCTCCGAAGGTTCAATGAGCACCAACCGCCTTACTACATCTCCGACCTCTGCCAATACCTGAAAGGTGATATGTAGCATCTTTGAGTATGATAACTTAGTGAAAATAAAATGAACTAAAGTAATGTTACGATGTATTTATGATAAACAGAACTGGTCTCAATCTCTTACACATATAAATATCAAACAAGAATTTTCCTATCTCCACCATTCCTTATTCACACGACTTAGTCAAAGAATCGTCTGACTAGGAGGCAATTGCTCACAGCACCTCAAATTCACAACTAATCTTAATTTCTTACTTCAAGAAATCATCTGACTAGGAGAAAATCACTCACAATACATCAAAATCACGACTAAGCCTAATTGATTCTTCAAGAAATCGTCTGACTATAAGGCAATCACTCAAAGAACCTCAAAGTCATGACTAAACCTAATTGCCTACTTCAAGAAATCGCCTGACTAGGAGGAATCATACAGAGCACCTCAAAGTCACAATTAAGCCTAATTACTTACTTCAATAAATAGTCTGACTATGAGGGAATTGCTCACACATCACCTCAAAGTCACGACCAAGCTTAATTGCTTACTTCACCATGGCAACCTCATGCAATGTAAATCACCTCACATTGTTATATAGGTTACGACCTCATGGTAGTTTATACATATGTTATGAGATGCAAGGTATGCCAACCACAACAGTATGTGACTTATACTTAACTTAGCTTAATGTAGAATATAAGTATGTGAAACCATAACAAGCATATGACTCCATCTTTAACTCAACTCAAAGTAAACGAATGATTAAGCATACAATATACTCTTAAAAATCATAATGTAAAGTATAGAGTTAAGATTCAATCTCATTCTTTCACCCGCTTTCATTGCATCCATTTCAAAAACCGTTTACCACTCGGTTTATACAATTCTCTTCATTTAACACACTCTTCTTCCTTACCTCCAAGAGCACAAGCATGAACTACAATCAGCCCTTAACACTCCTAATCAAATACCATTTTCAATCACTTTCTACAATGTTACCACTAGTGCCCCGTACAACCACTTAAGCCAACTTTATTCTCACCTTTTTTGGTCAAAATTATGTAGCTGAGCTTGACTTTTCTTTCTCCTACAAATACAACCAATTTATAACTTTTAATAATCTCAAAATATCACAAATAACCCAGCAAGAACAACCAAACAAAACACCAACCCCCAATTAAGCCGAAAAGTCACAAAACACAAGCTAGGGGGGGGGGTGGTTCGGCCACTTGGATAATTTATGAGGAATTATTGGTTTGGCTTTCCTACTTTTTTTTCTTATGTAAAATATTTATTTAAACACAAAAAAGTTCTGGAATTGAAAAAAGTTAAGAAAAATATAACAAAACTTCAAAATTGAAAAAACTAGAACAATGGAGGTTTTAGCTTGAGTTCCATCCATGGCTTCCCAATTTTGAGAGAACTTTGAAATTGAAAAACTTAGGGTAGAGGTTTTTATTTTGAAAGTAATTTTCCATAAATTTAAAAGGAATTTAAATCAAATCAAATGGTTTTACAACTTCAAACAAGAAAACACCCAAAACTCATGAAAACCTAGATGAAGAGCATGAATTCCATGAATGGAATCTTATCTTGGAAGCTTCAATTCTTGTAATTTATTTTTCAATATTCCTAACTTGTTGTTTCATTCACCAATCTAGAGAAACCCTTTTGAATTTTAGCGAGGAGAAGAAGAATTGATGATGAAAGAACCAACTTCCCTTGCCCTATTGAGGCCGACGGAAAAAAGAGAGAAAGATGAGGATTTTGTCTTTTTTTTTCCCTCTCTTTTAATTGCTACTTAATGAATTTTTAAGGAAGATGAAGAATGAATATTAGAAACTCATATTTATACGAAAAGTATGAATTAAACACAAAACTTTCAAAGGTTAGCAAAGAAGATGACAAGATGAATAAGTTGGTTCTTTTAGATTCAACGCTCTAATATACTTTATTTTTTCAAGATCTGAATGTGATCTTCAATATGGAAACACGATTATAATGAAAAGGTGAAAAAATGGATATATGGACAAAAACAAAAAATTCAAGACAGAATTGAAACAAACAAGCAATTTCAAAAAGAAAGTAAAAATAGAATCAAATCTAGAGTATAACTAAGAATTACAACCAATGAGCTCTGATACCAACTGTTAAGGAAAACCAAAATTCCAGACTAAAGATCCTATGCTATTAGTTTAGCATGAACCTTTAAAAAAAGATATTCCCTTCTGAACCAATTGATTTAAACCAAGAGATTAAGGCTAGATAAGATCCTATGCTATTAGTTTAGAATGAGATTTCTTGTTCTAGATTGAACTAATCCAAAGTTAGGTTGATAAATTCTCAACTGAATCACTCGACGACAATCATATATAAAAGAATTACAATGGTGAAGACCCTAATCGATTTTCAAAGGAAACTCTTAAATAATAACTTATTTTTTAATTAAAAATGATCTGATTGTTTCCTGGAGTGACATTGCTTTATAAGCCTTCAAGCAAAAAAAAACATAAAATAAAAGCCTTGAATGCAAACAGCTAAAAAAATAGGAAAAATTATCTAATTTTAAATAGTTTTATCAAAATTATTTTGTTGTCATGACAATGATGCAATCTTCATTGTGATATTGTCTCCATTGAGCCTTGATTTGTATTTAATTCATAGTTAGCACATTAATTGCAAGGTGCACAAGGTTATCTTTGTAGACATTTCTCTTATGTATTTGTAAGTTGAACATATTAATTCCCATGAAAGAATATGTCAAGTCTTCATATGAAATGGACTGCTCACTTTGAAAAATAGATTGCTCAAGCCTAGTCAACCTTGCACATGTATAATAAAAGCTTATTGAAGCTCCATTGCTTTGGATCTTATGATTGGTTTATTTGGAACATGAATTGAACTTGGAGTGCCTCCATGTTCCTGATCACATTGATCGACAGCTTCTACCTAGAGATAATTGAGAAGATTTTTACCGTTCAACAGACTTCTTTCCATTTCAACGATTTTTTCTTTTTGCCACCCCATTTTGTTGTGGACTGTGTCAAACGGTAAGCTAAGTCATTATGTCATTCTCCTTGCAGTAGTCCATAAATGGCTTGTAGATGAATTCACCTACACAACGTGTTCTCAAGGTTTTGATCTTATTTCCACTTCGATTTCTTGCATGAGCTTTAATTGACAAAGAGTAGAAAAAGCTTCTTATTTTTCATTGAGGAAATAGATCTACATCATCCTCCTTATATAATCATTAACAAAAAGAATAAATTATCTCTTATTGGTGAGCGAGATGGACCACATATATACATACATATATATATATATATATATATATATATATAAAAGTATGTACTAACTCCAGTGGATCTGTAGCTGTAACGTCCCGTTACTTTTGAGGTAGTTTTTTTTAATTTTATTTTAATTAAAGTATTTAAAGATAGTTTTAGAATTAGTAATTTAGAATTAAGGAGTTTATTTTGTTTTAAACCTTTTTAATCGCTTTATTAGCTTAAATTATTTTTGGTCGTATTAATAATTATTAACGGGCCCATTAATAATTATTAATCACCATATTGCTAGTTTAAGAGCTTTGGGTTTCGTTTTAAAAGCTAAAATCAAAAGAGGGACGTATGCGTAATTTCCGAATTCTTAAAAATATCCAAACACTATTCATCATCTCTTTAAATAAGTAATATTAGACAAAATTCATAGCTTTTTCTTCCTTGGGGCCGTAGCCCCCCTCATCCCCTTAATTTTTTTGGGTTTTCTTCGATTCTCGGCGGATCTTCTCGATTTCTGTTGTTTTGGATAGCCCTCGGGTCAAGCTTCCTTTTCAACCTACCTTTGAAACTTTTCCTCCGGTTTCAAAAGCACTCAAGCTATGACAAAGTTTCTAAATTTTTCTTCAAATAGTGTTTTAATGGAGGCCAAACTTAAATCTTCAAATTCACACCCCGAAACTTGAAGATTTCAATCGAGGAAGTTGTTTTAAGTGTTTTTGCAAACTTTCCCTAACCCTAAAATCGAATTTGAACCAAAAACCCGTTCCGTTTGAATTACCCAAGCCAGGGGGGGCTAGGGTGTTTTTAAATGGTTATGGTTTTATGTTTTACTTAATTTTCGGGAATTAATTATTGTCTAAAACCCTAAATTATGGTTACCCATTGAATTTGCAAACTTTTAAACTACTTGAAACCAACTTGAAACGCCTCTAAATTGCCTAAAAGCTGGAAAATCAATCCCCAAACCCAACCCCCTTGGTAAGGCCGTGGCCCCCTTAGGGCATTTTTTTAAGGTTTTTTCGTTGTTTTATGCATTTAGATGTTGTTTGTTCGATTTCCGATTAATTAATGTTTATTAGGTTTAATTCTATTGTAGGTTTGTAAATTGCTTGTGTGGATTCGACCTTGGCTCTTTGGAAACACGACTTCAAACCTAAGGTGAGTTTAAATTGGAAGTTAGTAGTTTTATGAATTAAGTTTCATTACGAATTTGTTGATCGAGGTTAAGTGACAAAACAACTTCTAGGAGTTATACCTTATTGGTTGGTGACTTTAGACTCGGAAGTGAGTTTGAGTGACTTTGGGCGAACTAGTAAGTTTGAGTATATTTGGAATTTTTGTAAGATGGAATTGGAGAGTTTAGATGAAAGTGGGACTATGTGGATTCAAAGTAGTTTAGGAGTTGTACTTGGGAGTTTGCTCGTAAAATTCACGCGGATTATGTTCTTTAGTAGCTGTGTAGAATTTTATTGAAGTTATCCAGCTTACTAGGGAACTACATGGTATGTGATATGGTAAGACCGTACATGGTATTATGTTGATGTTGATCCATACGGTAACATGTTACGATCATATGTGATATGGTAAGACCGTACGTGGTAGTATGTTGATGTTGATTCATACGATAACACGTTACAATGATATGTGATATGGTAAGATCGTACGTGGTAGTATGTTGATGTTGATCCATACGGTAACATGTTATGATGATATGTGATATGGTAAGACTGTACGTGGTAGTATGTTGATGTTGATCCATATGGTAACACGTTATGATGACACTTGTTATGGTAAGACTGTACGTGGTAGTATATTGATGTTGATCTATACAGTAACATGTTACGATAATATGTGATATGGTAAGACCGTACGTGGTAGTATGTTGATGTTTATTCATACAGTAACACGTTACGATGATATGTGATATGGTAAGACCGCACGTGGTAGTATGTTGATGTTGACCATATGGTAACACATTACGATGACACTTGTTATGGTAAGACCGTACGTGGTAGTATGTTGATGTTGATCCATACTGTAACACGTTACGATGATATGTGATATGGTAAGACCGTACGTGGTAGTATGTTGATGTTGATCCATACGGTAACCTGTTACGATGATATGTGATATGGTAAGACCGTACGTGGTAGTATGTTGATGTTGATCCATACGGTAATACATTACGATGAAACTTAATATGGCAACAAATAAAGTTCGAGATACGTTTATTTACTCATGATAGTTTTGTTTAGAAAGACTAGTATTGTTAGTACTTTATTACATGTCTCGAATTCATTACTTTACGGGGTGAAATCTTGATTGATGTTTAATTATATTACTATTGTATGCCTATCTTGTAATTGAAACTGTGGAACGGGTAATAAAAGAGCATCTTAGGTCTTTGGACACACTTTCTGGTATGGAATTTGGTTCATAGAATTACTTGCTTCTATTTTACTCTCACTAGCATTTTTATGCTAATGTTGCTACACTCACCATTTTTCTGGTAAATATCGACATAAGGGACTTGGTAGAGGATGTGGTGTTGTTTGACTTGTCGAGATGATGAATGGAAAGGAACATGGACTCACTTTTGTATAGCATTCTTGAAATGCTTTGTAAATATTTTATCATCTTTCATACTTTGTGTTTTGTGCTCGGGATAGCATGTCTTATAAAATTATGATGGTCTTGTGCTTTTAAGTTGTTTTTAGAATTTTATCTTCTATTGGAATGCGCATTCCTTTGTATTATCGTTTTCTCTGATTGAGCCAATGTAAATAGGTTTTGGTTAGTCCGTATTTTAAACGTATCCATGCCCTTTTTTTAAAAAAAAAAACTAAGTCTCCTACTATGATTTTAAAATTAAAGGATTTAACAGAATCAGGTCGTTACAGGTTTTATCAGAGCCTCTTTGGTTCTGTAGACCACATGCATCGCATGTTTTTCATGTTTTGATTTTTAGTTCTTGTCCAATCTTCGTTCGAAGTCAACGGCACAAGGTATTATTTGAACTTTATTCTTAAGTGTTACTTTTCTTAGAAGTGTAAAGTTATGAGAGATTCTCCATTGTTGAATGTTAATTATAATTTTTGATATTTTTCCACCTCGTAAGAGCCACTAAGTGGCAGTGTTGATTTGACTGATAGGCGGAGATCTTGGTATGAGTACTAAGGTTAGGCTTTATTTTGTGTAGTTTGAAGGTTGTGCATATTGTGTAGCGTGTGACATAGAGTTAGTGCGGGGGAGTTGTGATACTCCAAGAGATTGTTCTTTTGATCATCACATTGATGATAGTCTGATTGAGGCGTAGTTGATAAAGTAGTTGTGTTAGTGGGACACGTGACCAACACTTTATGTATAAATGAGGCGTGATTGTGACCACATTTCGGTGTTGAGAGACGAGGTTTCTTGCACAAATGAGTGTTTGTGGAAAAGTAATCAGTTTTGCTCGAGTCCAGTTATCTAGATTAACTAAGGGATGAATCCCCGGTGGGGGGTGGAAAGGTGAAATTATTATTGTTTATGGTAAATAAATGTGTTAGTGTGGTGTTAAAATAAAAAAGTTGTTGCTACTCAAGATAGGGAGGTAGAACCTTTCGTTTAGGGTTCCGATGAGGACAGTGAGTGACTGTCTCATTTAATCTTTGGTCTAGCCTTGTAGCTAGCATGTAATGAGTATTCCAATATGAGTCGGAGTACTCGAGGTTAAGTTCTTGAAATCTTTGTTTGAGAAATATGTTATTGTGGATAGAGTTATTCATACCGATGATACGTGTATTTTGGGTTGTTATTTGCATGTTGTTTTGATTGTTGTGCAAATATCTGATGTTGATATTATCTTGGGTATGGATTGGCTATCAGCCAACCACGCCAACATTGGTTATAGTGCCAAAGTTGTGGATTTTATTGGTCCATGTGGGACTAGTTTTCGATTCCATAGGACTTGATAACTCTCTAAAATAGAGTTATTTGGTCCTATTTTAATACCTATGTGATAATTATTTGATTGAACTTTGCTCATATTTTGCATTCTTTGAACTCATTTTGCATAATTCTTTAATTAAGCTAACTTTGAGAAAACTCAGGTTTTTAGCACTTTAAATAATATTTTGGAAGTGTTTTTGGCTTTTTGGATTTTAATCTTGTCATTTTGAATGAAAGAAATCCCTAAAAAGTTACAAATTTGATGTAGGGGCAAAGGGAAAAGTGCAGATTTTGGCAAAGTGTTGTGGCAGTGCTATAGCACACTGGAGCAATCTGGACAGCCGTAGCAGATCACGATTTTTAGCCTAAAAAGTCTATTTTTTGGGCCCGTATCAGCTGATTTGCGTGAGGAACAAATAGCCCACTAATGGGATCTATCTTGGAGCTATTATTTTGATGTATTGGACCAAGTCCAGGCCTGATTGGAGAGGAGAATAAAAAAAGAAAGATTCATTAAAGAGAAAAACCCTAGGCTGGAACAAAAGGAAAAAAGGCAGAACGTGAGAAGGGAGTTGGAGGGAGAAACGCAAAAGACTTCTTCTTCCTTAGGAGCTTTGTTTGGATTTCCTTCTCTTATTGTTTATTCTTGTTTTTAATTAGAATTCTTCTTCTTCTTCTTCTTCTTCTTCTTCTTCTCCATTGTTAGATTATGTTAGGTTTAGTTTTGATTTTGTTAAACTCTTTTGTTAATTTAGGTTTTGCTATAAACTAAATTTCTTAGGTTGGAATTGATAGATGATCCATAAGGGGGATTAGTTTTCATAACTTTGAATAAATTCAGTTTTTATGCTCAGTCAATAGTTCGATAATTTTTATCTCTTTGCTTATGCTTGATCAACCTAAGTAAATTACTTAGTTTAGTTTTAATTCTGAAAAGGTTAAAATTGAATGGAAGAATATTGATTGATAGGGGTTAATGATTCTTGAAATTGTTTTTGGTAATGCATAGACATATGTGTTTACACCCTAAAGCCTAAACCGGAACATTAACACATATTTCTTAATCTAATTTTACCTAGACATAGGATTTAAATTAGATTAGGAATTAGAATCATGTTAGGCTTGACGAAGTCACTTGAACAATTGGGTTTACTTATAAAAAGTGTATTTATTATTGCAGATTGCTGCAGCACAACCATAGCACTGCTGCAGCATTATAAATTCTAAGGCTCTTTAGGTTGATTCTTGGTTTTCCAACCGTTTGTCTCTACATAGTGTAATCACTTTAATATTCTTGCATATTTTAGGAATAATCTCAGCCACTTTATACCATCTTATTTATTCTCCATAATTAATTTAGAATTTATATATTTAGTTTTGCATAGTTTCACAATTTTAATTATTTAGTTTCATAAATCAAATCACCCCAATATATCATTGTTTTTATTTTCTTTAAATTATTTGTTAAACACCTACTTAATCTACTAATCCTCGTGGGAAAGATATCTTACTTAACATTTATTACTTGTTAGACTGCATGCACTTGCGTAACACGATTTCACATAACAAGTTTTTGGCACCGTTGCGTTGGGGATTAGTTTAGGTTTAATTGGTGTCATAACATTTAGTTTAATTTTTTATTTATTTTTATTTTCCTTGTTCTTTGCGGGATATTAATCTTGTATGAGCGACGAGGATCCACTTGCATTGATTCCGTACGATCAAGAAATTGAACGAACTTTTCACCAGAGAAAAAAAGGGCAAAAACAAAAGAAAGTTCGTTCAGAAAGAAGAGATGGAAAATCGGCAGATAGTTGTGCCTGATGAACGAGACACTTTTATTTAAGAGTATAAAAGGCTTAACTTCGGTCCTGTGATTGTTAGGCCACAAATTGAAGCAAATAACTTTGAGCTGAAGCCGGTTATGTTCCAAATGTTGCACAGTGTGGGACAATTTAATGGAACACCCAATGAGGGTCTACATGCTCATCTACAATTATTCGTCCAAGTAAGTGATTCTTTCAAACTTAATGGAGTTTCGGAGGATGCCCTTAGGTTAGAGTTATTTCTTTATTCTTTGAAAGGCCTAGCAAAAGGTTGACTAAATTCATTGCCTCAAGGGTCGATAACCAGTTGGAATGATCGTTTGGAAGAGTTTCTAACTCAATATTTCCCTCCTACTAAGAAAAACAAACTTAGGAGTCAAATCACTTCCTTTGAACAATTTGAGCACGAATCTTTTTATGACACTTGGAAGCGATTTAAGGAGATGATTAGAAAGTGTCCCAACCATGGAATCCCATATAAGATTCAAATACAAATTTTCTATAATGGATTGTGTTCTCACACCAGAGATAGAGTGGATTCATCATCGGGAGGGGCATTACTTTCTAAAACTTACAATGAGGCTTGTGCCATCTTGAACAAAATAGCGAGGAATAACCTTAGTTGGCCAAATCAACGCTTGAACCAAGATAGGAAAACCAATGTCAACTATGATGGGAATGATTCGAATTATGCGATGATACATTTGGCTGTTTTGATTCGTGCTTTAACAACGATGGATTTTGGTGGAAATAACCAAACAGTGAATGCACTTTCTGAGACTTGTGTATTTTGTGGAGAAGGTCACCGATATGAAGGATGTCCATCTAATCCTGAATCAGTGAATTATGTGGGGTATAATAAGAACTTCAATCCTTATTCTAATTCATATAACCCCGGTTGAAACAACACCAAAATTTTTCTTGGAAAGATCGGGGTGCTGGACCAACGCATATTCAACAAAGACCGGTTGATTTCTTACCTACTCAAAAGCATCAAGGTGAAGATCCCATAGCCGCCCTTGCCAATATGATGACAGATTACATGGGTAGAACTGATGCGATGATCCAAAACCAAACCACAATGCTCCAAAATCAAGCCGCTATGCTCCAAAATCAAGCCGCTTGGATAAGGAATTTAGAAACTCAAATGTGACAAATGGCTTCATCCATGAGTAATCGAGCTCAAGGATCCTTACCAAGCAACACTGAAAATCCTAGAAATCAAGGTAAGAAGTCATGCCAAGCTATTACTCTTAGGAGTGGTAAAGATTTGGAACCACCTAATGGTATCCCAAGTAAGGAAATAGAGCTCACTTCAATCTATAAAAGTGTTGAGGATGGTGATGAAGTGGAAAATTCAAGAAAAGAGAGGTTGGATGGTGATGATTGTTCAAATCAGAGTGCTGCAGCATTACCGCAGCACAATTCCAACAACCAACCTATTCAAAAAGATGCGCCGATTGCTAGGCCGCCTCCACCATTCCCTCAGAGACTTCAAAGAAAGCTCAAAACCATCAATTTGGAAAGTTTTTGGATGTTCTAAAGCAACATCATATTAATATCCCACTTGTGGAAGCACTTGAAAAAATGTCTAATTATGCCAAATTCATGAAAGACATCCTTACCAAGAAAAGGAGATGGGGAGAATTTGAGGTTGTTGCACTTACTCAAGAGTGTAGTTCTATCTTGCGGAATAAAATTCCTCCTAAGTTGAAGGATCCCGGGGTTTTCACCATTCCAATTTCCATTGGTAAGGCTTTTCATGGGAAATCACTTTGTGATTTGGGTGCAAGCATAAACCTAATGCCCATGTCTATTTTTAAAACGCTTTGTATTGGTGAGGCAAGGCCGACTACTGTTACATTGTAACTGGCGGATCGATCTCTTGTGTACCCTGAAGGAAAAATTGAAGATGTGTTAGTTGGGGTAGATAAGTTTATCTTTCCTGTAGATTTTCTCATTATGGACTATGAGGCGGACAAAGAAGTGCCAATCATTCATAGGAGAGCTTTCTTTGCCATAGGAGGAACACTCATTGATGTTCAAAAAGGAGAGTTATCGATGAGGGTCAATGAAGAGCAAGTGACTTTCAATATATTAAAAAATGTAACCTTTCCTATCAGTGTAGAAGAATGCTCAACCATAAGTATCTTAGAGGTTAGTAATGATGGAAAGTAGACTAAGAAAAAGCCTCCAAAAGAACATTTTGAACAAGAAAAGTCATCAGGGAGAGTGTTCCTTTTGCGAAAGAGGAAAAGAAAGAAGAGGAAGAAAAGTAAAGTTCAAGGACGTGTCTTGCAAGGTGAAGAAGTTCAATTTCATTCAAAGTTCCCTAAATTAGAGGAAGAAGTCGAGCTGTCGACTTTAAATCAAAGCGCTAGTTGGGTGGCAACCCATCAAAGTTAAGTAGTTCATCTTTGATTTTTCTTTTCAGTTTCTAGTTTAATTTTTTTTTCTTCATTGTATTTTGAATTCTTTTGGTTTACTTAGAATTTGGTACTGCTGAGTTTTTTTTATTTTGATTTTCAGGTTTTAGTCAGTCATGAACCGTAGCTTGAGTGAAAAAAATAAAAAGAAAAAGAAAACAGTGCAATAATGATCCATTTGAAGTGTCTGTTGCAAAAGTTAGAAGATACTGTAGCTTTTGGGTTGAGAACCGTTCATGAGGTTTTGAGGTTTTGTTTTTAATTTAAGTTAATTAAGTTTTAAAAAAAAAGGTGCCCAGACCCGTGTATCTGCCCCGACCCGACCCGCGGCCCACCCTGATTTTCCCCCCCTAACCCACGCTCTTTTCTTTTCCCTCCCTTTTATTTTTCATTTTATTTCTCTTTCTAATTTCCGCTTTCTTCTTCCCTCGTACGTAGCTGCAAAACCACACCCCCACCACTTTTCTTACCTATTCATTCACATAATCCATCACCACCGTCGCTAGCAGCACTCCGCCGCCCCCTTTGTCTTCTTTTCTCGTTTCCTTTTGTGTCCATCCCTGATTTTCTACATCCGTGGGCAGATTTCAATTCTATTATAGGGTTTCATGTTTGGAGGTTCTTCAAGATGAAATGTGTGCTTCAGGGGCTGTTTCTTCTTCCATAATCTCCGCAGCTTTCACTATTATTCAACCGCTCACTCCCAGTTGGTTTGAGGCTTTTCAGTTATGCTTTTTGTTGCGGATTTGTGTGTTGGGAAGACGATGGGGTACTCTTCAATGCCGAGCACTTTGTTCTTGCACTCTATTTCTATGACATGAAAATAGTTCGAAGCTATTTTTTGGTTGGAGGAGGATTGATCTGTCATGTTTTTGCAATTTGCTATTGGAAAACCCCCATATTTTCCTACCGATCACATTGCTTCATGGTAGCCACCATCTACAAATGCCAATGCTGCTCAAGACAATGCTTGAGGGAGTTCTCTAAACTCTCACTTGTTTCACTTGTTTTATTTTCATTTCAGCTGCTGATTATGTTCTTTATTTTCATATTATTTTGTTACTCATGTGTCCTGCTGCTGTATGTCTATCATGTTACTTTTATGCTATTTTGCTCTGAGGACACATCAACTTTTAAGTTTGGGGGTGATTGTCCATTTTATTAGCATTAATGTACAATTTTCATGTTCTTAAATGATAAATTCTTGCTGATTAGTTTCAAATTTCATGTTTTCATTACTTTTTTGGTTAGAATGGTCCAAATGATATAGTTGGCTTTTGCATGATTTTTAGGATAGTTCTAATTTTGATTAAGTGCGTTTTGGCCTTTAGATTCTTCTACACTTCCCCGTTCATGTCAGTTCATGGTAAACCCATTTAGACAGTTAAGATTCTTGAGGACTACTTCCCTAGGTGAGAGTAAAACATTGCATGGCTAATCTTAGTGAACCAAAGTAGAAAACTCTTGCATTCCTTCTTAGTAGGCTTCAATGTATTTGTTTCAATAAGTTTGGGGGTGATATAGTTACCCACCATTTGAAAAAAAAAAGGAGTACCCCAATGCCTTGAGGTAAGTCAGGATAAGAGTATGCTTTGGCGGTTCGAGTTATCTAGTGGCTAAGTAAAAAAGACACTAGGGACACAAGAACTTTCATAAAAAGAAAAGAAAAGAAAAGAGAAGTGTTCGAATGTCTCGAGGTAAGTCGGGATAAGAGCATGCTTTTGCGGTTTGAGTTAACTCATGTCTAAGAAATAAAAGGCATTAGGGACACAAGAACTTTCTTGCACATAGTGCAAAAAAAAAAGGAATAAAAAAAAGAAAGAAGAAACTCAACTTCATTGCTCATCTTTATGTTTCTTCAAGTCCATTGTAAGCCTTTCTTCCTTTGTAATCAAGAGTTCAAATGGAGGGGATCTTGGTGAGGTTGTGATTTGTTGAGTTTAAGCTTAGAAAAAAGAGTTTTAGGATAGCTATCTTTGCTTGCTAGATGGATTTTACAGTGAATTGTTTGATTCGGGATGCACACACTTTCACTTGAGAATCTTTTGCCCTTTATGTACTTGGCTAGTTTTAGGATTTTCTTGAAGAGAATTGCAAAAGTCTATGATGGAAAAAGTCCTAACCAAAAAGTTAAGAAAAGTGATTTGTTGAAGGCTTGTGTTTTAACTTCTTAAATCTTTAATTAAGTTTGGACGAGCAATGAGTCAAGTTTGGGGGTTTGATAACTCTATAAAATAGAGTTATTTAGTCCTATTTTAATGCCTATGTGATGATTATGTGATTGAACTTTGCTCATATTTTGCATTCTTTGAACTCATTTTACATAATTCTTTAATTAACTTACTTTGAGAAAAATCGGGTTTTTAGCACTTTAAATAATATTTTGGAAGTGTTTTTGGCTTTTGGTATTTTAATCTTATCATTTGGAATGAAAGAAATCCCTAAAAAGTTGCAAATTTGATGTAGGAACAAAGGGAAAAAGTGCAGATTTTGGCAAAGTGTTGTGGTAGTACTGCAGCACACTGGAGCCGTCTGGATAGCCGTATCAGATCAAGATTTTCAGCCTAAAAAGTCTATTTTTTGGGCCCGTATCAGCTGATTTGCTTGAGGAACAAATAGCCAACTAATGGGATCTATCTTGGAGCTATTATTTTGATGTATTGTACCAAGCCCAGGCCCAATTGGAGAGGAGAATAAAAACAGAAAGATTCATTAAAGAGAAAAACCCTAGGCTGGAACAAAAGGAAAAAAGGCAGAATGTGAGAAGGGAGTTGGAGGCAGAAACGCAGGAGACTTCTTCTTCCTTAGGGAGCTTTGTTTGGATTTCCTTCTCTAATTGTTTATTCTTGTTTTTAATTAGAATTCTTCTTCTTCTTCTTCTTCTTCTTCTTCTTCTTCTTCTTCTTCTTCTTCTTCTTCTCTATTGTTAGATTATGTTAGGTTTAGTTTTGATTTTGTTAAACTCTTTTGTTAATTTAGGTTTTGCTATGAACTAAATTTCCTAGGTTGGAATTGATAGATGAACCCAAAAAGGGATTAGTTTTCATAGCTTTGATTGAATTCAATTTTATCTCTTTGCTTATGCTTGATCAACCTAAGTAAATTGCTTAGTTTAGTTTTAATTCTGAAAAGGTTAAAATTGAATTTAAGAATATTGATTGATAGGGGTTAATGATTCTTGAAATTATTTTTGGTAATGCATAGACATATGTGTTTACAGCCTAAAGCCTAAACCGGAACATTAACACGTATTTTTTAATCTAATTTTACCTAGACATAGGATTTAAATTAGATTAGGAATTAGAATCATGTTAGGCTTGACGAAGTCACTTGAACAATTGGGTTTACTTGCATAAAAAGTGTATTTATTATTGCAGATTGCTGCAACACAGCCACAGCACTGCTGCAGCATTATGAATTCTAAGGCTCTTTAGGGGGATTCTTGATTTTCCAACCGTTTGTCTCTACATTGTTTAATCACTTTTATATTCTTGCATATTTTAGGAGTAATCTCAGCCACTTTAGACTATCTTATTTATTTTCCATAATTAATTTAGAATTTATTTATTTTGTTTTGCATAATTTCACAATTTTAATTATTTAGTTTCATAAATCAAATCACCCCAATTTATCATTATTTTTATTTTCTTTAAATTATTTGTTAAACACCTACTTAATCTATTAATCCTCGTGGGAACGATATCTTACTTATCATTTATTACTTGTTAGACTGCGTGCACTTGTGTAACACCATTTCACATAACAAGACTCGAGGTAGAGTGACTTGTGCAATCATCTCGGCGATTCAGGCTAAAGCTCTCTTGTGTTATGGTGCTTGGGGTTATTTAACTAGTGTAGTAAACACGTCTGTTAGTGTGATTGCACTAGATTTTGTACCGATTGTGAGGGATTTCTCTGACGTCTTCTCTGATGAGTTACCCGGTTTACCGCCGGTGAGAGAGATGGATTTTCATATAGAGGTTGTATCTGGGACGGCTCCATTTTCCAAGGCACCTTATCATATGGCACCAGCGGAGTTGAATTAGCTCAAGAGTCAGTTACAAAGACTCTTAGATTTAGGGTTTATACGCCCTAGTGTGTCCCCGTGGGGAGCACCAGTGTTGTTTGTGAGAAAGAAAGATGGTTCAATGAGGTTGTGTATCGACTACCAAGAGTTGAACCGTGTTACTGTGAAAAATAAATATCCTTTTCCAAGGATTGATGATCTATTTGATCAGTTGAGGGGAGCTACTATCTTTTCGAAGATAGATTTGAGATCTGGTTATCACCAGTTGAGGATCCGGGAGGATGATATTACCAAGACCGCTTTTCGGACTCGTTATGGACATTATGAGTTTGTAGTCATGTCTTTCAGTTTGACTATCATGCCGACGGCTTTTATGGATCTTATGCAAACGGTGTTTAGGAGGTTCATTGACTCCTTTTATTATTGTGTTTATCGATGATATTTTGATCTATTCTAAGACCGAGGAGTTGCTTGCTATGCACTTAGAGAAGGTTTTGACGGGGTTTCAAGAACAAAAAATGTATGCAAAGTTCTCTAAGTGTGAGTTTTGGCTAAATGAATTGGCATTCTTAAGCCATGTGGTTTCTAGTAAAAGGGTGATGGTGGATCCCTCTAAAGTTGAAGCGGTTAGTAGTTGCCCTAGACCAACTAGTGTGACTGAAATTCATAGTTTTCTTGGGCTTGCCGGTTACTATAGACGATTTGTGCAAGACTTTTCTAAAATAGCATTGACCTTGACACATTTGACAAAGAAAGGAATGGACTTTGTATGGTCTGAAGAGTGTGATAAGAGCTTTGAGGAGCTCAAGAAGAGACTTGTGATGACACCTGTTCTAATGTCACCCGACAGTAGTGGTGGTTTGACAGTTTATACCGATGCTTCAAAGAAAGGTTTGGGTTGCGTTTTGATGCATCATGGAAAAGTTATAGCTTATGCTTCCCGTCAGTTGAAGGAGCATGAGAAAAAGTATCCAACTCATGATATGGAGTTGGCGGCGATTATGCATGCTTTGAAAATTTGGAGGCATTACTTGTATGGTGAAAAGATCTTCATATTCATCGATCACAAGAGCTTCAAATATTTTTCACCCAGCAGGAGCTAAATATGAGACAGGAGATGGTTAGAACTTATGAAGGATTATGACTGTGACATATAGTATCTTCCGGGAAAGGCCAACGTAGTTGCTGATGCACATAGTCGAAAGTCATCACACGCGTTCGCTTTGATTGCTACCTCGTTGAGGCTTAGATGGGAGATGGAAAGTGTGGCAACCCGACACTTTTAAATAGATTTAATTTAGAAAACACAGCGGAAGTCTTTTATTTTACGAAAAATTGGCGTGGTTATGTTTGAAAATTGGCTAGCCAAAACCTGTTTACATCCTAATTTTCAAATCTAATAAAATCCACTAGGAACATCAAGTCCCATTTCAGGAGTTCAAAGATATATATCATAAAAACATCAACATTAAGCTCTTATGAGCTAAATACAAAGTACAAATCATTAAAGTTCTTAAAGTTCATCAAAATAAAGACAATGACTTTACAACAAAAGAGTCCATCTCGAGGTCAGCATCCCTCGATCACGCAGCACCATCTTCCCTTCCACGGCCTCTAGCAAGGGCATTACCTGAAATTGGTTGTAATATCATGAGCTAAAAACTTAAGCCCAGTGAGAATAATAAGCATAAAAAGTAAAGATAGACCTCAAACTCGCATTTCGATTTGTGTCCAAATAAACTGACACAATCTTTCCTAGAATTCACCAAAGTCTAGGTAATTCCATTCCATAATCTTCAAATGATGATACTAATTAGCACACTTAGTCTAATTGTTCATCCATTAACTTGTTATGACTTAAAAGAGAAAAATAAATAAACTTTGTATAATTATAACATCTCGATTCTCTATTCCATCTCTCATATGCATAAAAGTAATGAGTACATCCCATAGGATACGCATTCGCCATTTATGCATGAAATGAAGGTAACATGGATATTCAAAGATTTTCTAAGGTCTTGGTTTTCCTATAAATATGACCTTTGGGGTGATCCCAAAACGTACACGGTTAAGCAACCAAGAGAAGGCTCAGAAAATTTCTCTCACTCTCTCATTGCTGCCGCCGCCCTTAGGGTATGGGGAAATTTTTTTTCTTCCCTCTTCCTTTTTCCAAAGAGGATAGTGCCAACACACCGATTCTCTTTTGTGCATAGTGAGGAAGATCTTTTTGGTGGTCCTAGGATCATAACCATCGAAGAACGAGGAAGAGCCAGACACTTCTCGACAAGGATTAATATTCGATTTTATGCATTTAGTTTTTGTTAATATTATACTGCAAGGAAAGATCCTTGGGACTTCCGTTTGAGAACTCTTTTAGAGGCCTCAATACCAATCGTAATACCTATCATTTTGTGGAAAAAATCAATGTTGTTCGGAAAGGAATGCTTGAATTGTAACGTCCCGTTATTTTGAAGTGAATTTTTTTTTATTATTATTTATTTATTTTAATTTATTATTTATTTAATGTTATTTATTTATTTCAATTTAAGTATTTAGATTAATTATTATTTTTGTAATTTCAATTTTAGTAGTTAATTTCGCCCGAAATTCTTTTTAATCGTTTTAATACTTTAAATTTCGTTTCAGTGACATTAATAATTATTAATAGGCCAATTAATAATTATTAATCATCTTTAAATTTATTTAAGAGCATCGGGTTTCGTTTTAGAAGTCAAAAGTCATAAAAGGACGCAACCGTCATTTCCAATTTCTTAAAAATATCAAAATACTATTCATTCATCTTTAAATATACTCATTTGACCACAAGTTGACCAAACCTTTCATTTTTTTTCTTCTCCCATTGTTGTGGGCTTCATGGAGGGTTTGGGGGGATTTTGGTTTTTCTTCGTTTCTCGACGGATTGGCTCGATCTTGGTTGCATCAGAAAGCCCTCGAGTCTAGGATTCATTTCCACCTAACCATCGTGCGTTTCTCTCGAGATCCACGGAGTTCTCGGTAAGTAAAGTTTCAAACCCTAAGCTCCAAATAGTGTTTTAATGGAGTTTTCTTTGTTTTCTTTCGATTTCTTGCAGTGAAACTCGATGTTTGTAAATACGGGAGTAGTTTTAAGAGTTTTTGGAAACTTTCCCATAACCCTAAAACCGAGTTTCAGTTGAAACCCTTCCCGTTTGAAATTTACCTTTTGGGATTTGAATATGGGTTACAAATTAGTGAATTAATGTTTATTTAAATTCAATTCGGGAAAGGGCTTAATGTTCAAAAACCCTAATTATCGATACCCATTGAAATCGGGAATATCGAATTTGCTTAAAACAACCTCGAAACACCTCTAAAGTACCTAAAAGCCGGAAAACCAAACCCGAGACCCACTTTTTATGGGGGGGGCCGAGAGCCTCATAGTGGGGTTTATGGGGTTGTTCGTTATTTTGAGCTTTTAGATGTTAAATTGATCGATGTATGTTTATTTATTAATTGTAGATGTAATTAATTGTAGGTGTTTCGGATCATTGTTTGATCGTGATTTCGGAAATTTGGAGCGAACTCTTATTTGGCTAAGGTGAGAATAGTTAGGATTTAAAGTAACTATAGAAAGCGAATGAGTATGAAGGTTTGTAGCATTTGAAACTAAGACTAGAATCCGAATCTAAGATTAGAGGGATGTGAGTTAGTGCCCTTAGGATTAGGAGTTAATCCTTTAGGTAAGAACTTAGGAGTTCTCGAGGAAAGTATTGAATCTTAGAAGATTCTAAGTTAGATTCGTTTTGAAACTAAGGTTGGACCATTGGAAGTTAAAAGATCCAACTTGTAATTAGAACGATTAATAGAACCTCGGATTATTGGAAGTTTAGAATCCTGGAAGGTAAATGTTAATCGTTTAAGTTATGATTCTACTTCTATTACTAATACCGGAGTTCGATTTACATATCGTTCGTCCGAGATGCTCATTTATTTTACTTGTTTTAATTCCGCACTTTATTTATTTACTTTTACAAGATATGCAAGCATATGCTTATCATTTACACCATACCATTATCGCATCATTCATGAAAAATAAATGAAAAAGAGAAAGCAAGTGAAAAAGAAACGAAAGTGAAAAAGAGACGAATGGGATCCTACAGGATTTGCTCATTACTCTAGATGAAAAAGGAGTGAATGGTATCCTACGGGATTGACGCATTACTTCATTCACGCATAAGGGTATATGCGAACCCTACATTGCATATGATTGGTGATAAAGAGAATTGAGATGTTATATTTTATACAAAGTTTATTTACTTTACTTATTCTATGTCATAACAAGTTTAATGGATGAGGATTGACCAAGAGTGTAGTAATATCATCCTTTGGAAAGTTTAAAATGAAATTACCTAGAGTTGGAGGACTTTAGGAGTGATTGGTGTCAAATTAATTGGACACAAATCGGAATGCAAGTTTGAGGTCTATTTTTACTTTTTATTCTTATTATTCTCACTGGGCTCAGTTTGTTAGCTCATGATATTACAAACATTTCAGGTAATGTTTTGGATCGTGGGAGAGGAGTTGGTGCGCGCTTGATCAAGAGGGTGATGATTTCGAGATGGACTAAGTAGTTGTAAAAATCCATGTACATGGTTTTGTGAATTTTATATAATTTTGGAGTTGTATTTTTGTAAATGGCTCTTAAGAGCTTTTGTCTTTACTTTTATGTTTATAAATCATTTTGAACTCCTGATAGGAACTTAATGTTCCTTGTATTTTTAGATATTTGAATTTAAGATGTAAACAGGTTTTGGCTAGCCTATTTTCAAACATAATCAAGCTAATTTTCTTAAAATAAAAGACTTCCGCTGTTTTTCTCTGATTTAATTTATTTAAAAGTGACGGGTCGTCATAGTTGGTATCAGAGCCTTAGGGTTTTGTAGACTACATGCGATGCATGTTTGTTTTCATGTTTTGTTTTAAGTCCATTCTCAAGTCATCATCTGAGATCAGCGGCACCAGGTATGCCCAGAACCTTATTCTCAAGCTTTAAATTCTTTAATAGTATTAAAGTTATGAGAACGTTGTTTATTTGTAAATGTGATAGTTTACATCCTTGTGAAACCACTATGTGGTTATGTTTACTTGACCCATTTTGAGATTTGGGTAAGGGTGTCAAGTAAGCGATGACCCCGTGCAGTTTTTGAGGTTATACACCTCGTTAAGAGTATTGACATAATGTCAAAGTAAAGGAGATGAGATACACCGAGAGATCACTCGTTTGATCCTTAAAGCTGATTAAAGTGTTATTGTCACACAATTGCTAAGTAGTGGTCTTAGTAGATGTGTGTGGACATTTATGTGTAAAAAGGGGACATGTTTGTCTTGAGTTCAGTATTAAGAGATGAAACACCTGTTTGAGGTGAGAAATTATTGAAAAGAAATCGTTTGGCTCGAGTCCAGTAACCTAGATTCAACTCAAGGGACAAGTTCCTGGTTTGAGTTGAGAAAGTTGAATTTTGGTAAGTGGTAAATCCTTATGGTAGTGTTGTGCTAAAAGGAAAGTGTGTTACCACTCAAAAGAGGAAGTAAGGACTTTACGTGATAAGTCTCAACGAGGACCATTAAAGACAATGTTAATTGGTGAATGGTCTAGTTTGGTTGCTATTACACTATGGTGTATCAATCTGAATTGGAAATACTCGAGGTCGAGTAATGAAGATCCACATTCAGTAAATGGTCAAGATTAACTAACACTCAGCTGAAGTGTTGGTATTGATTGAAATATAGAAGGAAGTTGATGGACCGTGGTATCAGTAACTTCTATAAGGCAATGAGATGGTTTGGTGAATTTCAATTCACATGGTGTTTGACCATCTAATTGGACGGTGAACTTTGAGAAACTTGTAGGTCACAGTTGGACCTACTGAGTCTTTTTAAGATAGACTCTAAAGTGAATCCTATATTGGAAGGATAGGACGTTAATGGACTAAGGTGTTTGACAGACACCAGATTTGCTTTACAAGAAAGCAAATGATCTCTGAGGTCGAGTTCATTCGAGATTTGAATAAGGAGGCTTAGGAGTCGTCCTTATCTTGGATTTTACATCTTATGAAAGGAAAAGAAAATTTACTACTATGGGACAGATTACCTCTCAGAAGAAGAAAGCAAAGGATGATGACGCCAATCAAGGGATGTCGCAGCAGCAACAACGGCAGCAGCAACAACATATACATCAACAACAACAAAAACTGGTTTGAGGTGGAGCTCAACAAGGATTGGATCATCCTTACTACAATAGTTGTGTTAGTTTCCATCAGGGAGATACACACTTCCATCAAGATGCTATGTTGTGATCAAATTTGGATTCACGCCACTTTTATAGGGCGTATAAGATACAACCATCAAAACATAGTAGCAAAGTCAGGATTATCAGGAAAAGCTACCAGTATGGTAGTGATTTATACTTTATTATTTTCAGGCCGTTTGGCTTTTATTTCTGTTTGATTCCGGAGCTAGCCACTCATTTATTTTATCTTGTTATGTTGAGTTGGTAGCTCTTGAGCCGAGACTGTTGAGTTTCGAGATGCGTGCTTTCACCCCTGTGGGGAAGCTTATTATGATGATAGTGCATATAGCACTTATGACATTTGCATTATGAGTAGATGCTCACATTTTACTCTGTTTATTATGCATATGTCTGATTTTGATGTGATATTGGGTATGGATTGGCTATCAGCTAATCGTACCATCATTACCGATTGTATCAAAAAAGTTTTGATTGTATGAGTCCATGTGGGACTAGCTTATGCTTTCGTGGGTCTAGTAGACGAGTAACACCCACATTGATATCTATGATAGAAGCTAGAATGCTTCTAAGTGATATAGCTTGAGATTATGTAGCTAGTGTTGTCGATACTTCTGTACCAAAGACTAGCTGAGTTAAAAGGGCTTAAGAGTGAGTTATAGGAACTCTTAAACTCAGGGTTTATTCACCCTAGTGCGTCCTCGTAAGGAGCACCTCGTTGTTTGTGAAAAGAAAGACAGTTCAGTGAGACTGTGTATTGATTATCGAGGGTTACATCAAGTTACAATGTAAAACAAGTATCAATTGCATTGGGTTGATGATCTATATGATCAGTTGGGGAGCCCCGGTGTTGTTTGTGAAAAAGAAAGATGGCTCTATGCAATTGTGTATCGATTATAAAGAGTTGAGCTGTGTTACGGTGAAAAACAAGTATCCTTTGCCAAGGATAGAGGAATTGTTTGATCAATTAGGAAGAAACCGCTATCTTTTCAAAGATAGATTTGAGATCCAGTTAAAAAAAAATCCGTTGAAGATACGGGATAGAGATATTTCTAAAACTGTTTTCAGGACTCATTATGGATAGTATGAGTTTGTAGTCATGTATTTTGACTTAACCAACGCGTCTGCAGCTTTTATGGATTTTATCCATATTGTGTTCAAGAGGTACATCAATTCTATTGATGTCGTGATTAATGATGACAGTCTAATTTATTCTAAGACTGAGGAAATGCATGATATGCATTTAAAGGAAGTTTTGACAGTGTTAAGAAATCAGCAGTGTATGCCAAGTTCTCAAAGTGTGAGTTTTGGCTGAGAGAAGTGGCATTTTTAAGCCATGTAGTATCGAGTAGAGGAGTGTCTGTTGATCCCTCTAAGATTGAGGCGATTAATAACCGGCCTAGGACCGACGAGTGTGGGCGATATTCGCGATTTTTGGGACTTGCAGGCTATTATAGGCGGTTTGGGCAAGATTTCTCCAAAATTGCTTGACCTTGACACGTTTGACTCGGAAGGGAGTTGATTTTGTATAGTCGAGGATTGTGAAAAGAGCTTGAGGAGCTCAAGAGAAGGCTTGTAACAGACTGTTCTAGTGTCGCCTGATAGCACCGGTGGTCTGACTGTGTATACAAATACTTCCCAGAAAGGTTTGGGATGTGTGTTGATGCAACACGGGAAAGTGATAGCTTATGCTTCTCGTCAGTTGGAAGAGCATGAGAAGAAGTATCTGACTCATGACTTAGGGTTGACAGCTATTGTTCATGCATTGAAAATATGGAGGCATTATGTGTGTGGTGAGAAGATTCTGATAGTTACTGACCATAAGAGTCTCAAGTATTTCTTCACTCATAAGGAATTGAATATGAGACAGCGGAGATGGTTAGAGCTCGTTAAGGATTATGACTGTGATATTCAGTATCATCCTGGGAAGGCCAGTGTAGTGGCTGATGCACTCAGTAGAAAATCTTCTCTATTCATCCAGGTAGTATGAAGATGTAAGAGAAACCGAGACAATATTATTGATGGCCGGGGATGAAACATAAGATTGTAAAGTACGTGAATAGGTGCTTGATTTGTTAGCAAGTCAAAGCCCTAAAGATCTACCGGGTTATCTTACCTTTGAAAGTGCTTGAATGGAAATGGGAGAAGATTTCCATGGAGTTTATCAGGGGTTTGCCGAAAGAGAGCAAAGAGTTATGATATCATTTGGGTGATTGTAGACCATTTGATGAAAACCGCACACTTTACTCTTGGAAGGATCATCTATCCAGCAAAGACTAGGGTACAGTTGTACCTAAGAAAGATTGATAAATTGTGGTGTGCCGGTGAAGATTTTATCCGATCGAGACACTCGCTTTGTCTTGAAGTTTTGGCACTGTTTAGACACTTTGTGGAAGAAAGTGTCGTTCTCCCGTTCATTTGGATGAGATTGGAGAAAAGAGACTTTTGATACTCAAGTTGAAACAAATGACTAGCGAGTCTATCATTTGTTTAGGGAAAGGTTAAGGTTAACCAAAGTTGACAGCAGGATTCTGTGTAGTCCATTCAAGTTGTAGTAGTGGATCTCGTATACTTCAAGTGGCACTAATAAAGGGTGTTATAAAAGTTGGGAATAAGGGTTAGTTGAACCCTAAGTTTATTGGCCTATCGAGTTACTCAATCGAGTAGAAGTGGTAGCTTGTTGTTTAGCCTTACCACTTTCGTTATCGACCATTTGTAATGTTTTCCATGTATTGATGCTTTGGAAATACATGGAGAATCCGTTTCACGTGTTTGTTTATGAACTGGTAGTTTTAAATGCTATTAAGTCTTATGAGAAGACACCAGTTAAGATAAGAGCATTCGAACAAAAGTGATGAGAAATAAAAAGGGATTCACTTGGTTAAGGTTCTTTGAAAGAACCAAGTGTCAAAGGAAGCAACGTGGGCACGTGAGGATGAGATACAGTCTAAGTACCCTCACTTTATTCACTTAGTGAACGCACTTTTCGAGGACGAAAAGTCTTTTAAGGAGGGTAGACTGTAACGTCCCGTTATTTTGAAGTGAAATTTTTATTTTATTTTATTATTTATTTATTTTATTTTATTATTTATTTAATGTTATTTATTTATTTATTTCAATTCAAGTATTTAGATTAATTATTATTTTTGTAATTTCGATTTTAGTAGTTAATTTCGCCCGAAATTTTTTTTAATCGTTTTAATACTTTAAATTTTGTTTCGGTGACATTAATAATTATTAATAGGCCAATTAATAATTATTAATCACCTTTAAATTTATTTAAGAGCATCGGGTTTCGTTTTAGAAGTCAAAAGTTATAAAAGGACGCAACCGTCATTTCCAATTTCTTAAAAATATCAAAATACTATTCATTCATCTTTAAATATACTCATTTGACCACAAGTTGACCAAACCTTTCATTTTTTTCTTCTCCCATTGTCGTGGGCTTCATGGAGGGTTTGGGGGGATTTTGGTTTTTCTTCGTTTCTCGACGGATCGGCTCGATCTTGGTTGCATCGGAAAGCCCTCGAGTCTAGGATTCATTTCCACCTAACCATCGTGTGTTTCTCTCGAGATCCACGAAGTTCTCGGTAAGTAAAGTTTCAAACCCTAAGCTCCAAATAGTGTTTTAATGGAGTTTTCTTTGTTTTCTTTCGATTTCTTGCCATGAAACTCAGTGTTTGTAAATACGGGAGTAGTTTTAAGAGTTTTTGGAAACTTTCCCATAACCCTAAAACCGAGTTTCAGTCGAAACCCTTCCTGTTTGAAATTTACCTTTTGGGATTTGAATATGGGTTACAAATTAGAGAATTAATGTTTATTTAAATTCAATTCGGGAAAGGGCTTAATGTTCAAAAACCCTAATTATCGATACCCATTGAAATCGAGAATATTGAATTTGCTTAAAACCAACTCGAAACACCTCTAAAGTATCTAAAAGCCGGAAAACCAAACCCGAGACCCACTTTTTATGGGGGGGCCAAGAGCCTCATAGTGGGGTTTATGGGGTTGTTCGTTGTTTTGAGCTTTTAGATGTTAATTGATCGATGTATGTTTATTTATTAATTGTAGATGTAATTAATTGTAGGTGTTTCGGATCATTGTTTGATCGTGCTTTCGGAAACTTGGAGCGAACTCATATTTGGCTAAGGTGAGAATAGTTAGGATTTAAAGTAACTATAGAAAGCGAATGAGTATGAAGGTTTGTATCATTTGAAACTAAGACTAGAATCCGAATCTAAGATTAGAGGGATGTGAGTTAGTGCCCTTAGGATTAGGAGTTAATCCTTTAAGTGAGAACTTAGGAGTTCTCGAGGAAAGTATTGAATCTTAGAAGATTCTAAGTTAGATTCGTTTTGAAACTAAGGTTGGACCATTGGAAGTTAAAAGATCCAACTTGTAATTAGAACGATTAATAGAACCTCGGGTTATTGGAAGTTTAGAATCCTGGAAGGTAAAGGTTAATCGTTTAAGTTATGATTCTACTTTTATTATTGATACCGGAGTTCGATTTACATATCGTTCGTCCGAGATGCTCATTTATTTTACTTGTTTTAATTCCGCACTTTATTTATTTACTTTTACAAGATATGAAAGCATATGCTTATCATTTACACCATACCATTATCGCATCATTCATGAAAAAGAAATGAAAAAGAGAAAGCAAGTGAAAAAGAAAGGAAAGTGAAAAAGAGACGAATGGGATCCTACGGGATTTGCTCATTACTCTAAGTGAAAAAGAGACGAATGGGATCCTACGAGATTTGCTCATTACTCTAGATGAAAAAGGAATGAATGGTATCCTACGGGATTGACGCATTACTTCATTCATGCATAAGGGTATATGCGAACCCTACATTGCATATGATTGGTGATATAGAGAATTAAGATGTTATATTTTATACAAAGTTTATTTACTTTACTTATTCTATGTCATAACAAGTTTAATGGATGAGGATTGACCAAGAGTGTAGTAATATCATCCTTTGGAAAGTTTAAAATGAAATTACCTAGAGTTGGAGGACTTTAGGAGTGATTGGTGTCAAATTAATTGGACACAAATCGGAATGCAAGTTTGAGGTCTATTTTTACTTTTTATTCTTATTATTCTCACTGGGCTTAGTTTGTTAGCTCATGATATTACAAACATTTCAGGTAATGTTTGGGATCGTGGGAGAGGAGCTGGTGCGCGCTTGATCGAGAGGGTGATGATTTCGAGATGGACAAGTAGTTGTAAAAATCCATGTACATGGTTTTGTGAATTTTATATAATTTTGGAGTTGTATATTTGTAAATGGCTCTTAAGAGCTTTTGTCTTTACTTTTATGTTTATAAATCATTTTGAACTCCTGATAGGAACTTAATGTTCCTTGTATTTTTAGATATTTGAATTTAAGATGTAAACAGGTTTTGGCTAGCCTATTTTCAAACATAATCACGCCAATTTTTTTAAAATAAAAGACTTCCGCTGTTTTTCTCTGATTTAATTTATTTAAAAGTGACGGGTCGTCACATGAATGGAGGAAGAATCCAAGTGGAGTGCTTATGGTATCTTCTCAAGTATAAAATAAAGCTCTCTCAAGCTTTAAATAGTTCTTCACCAAATTGGGATTCCATTTGATATTTAGAAGGGAGAATTAAAGAAGCTACTTCCTTTTATGAGCATTTCTGAAAAATAAAATCAAGACTTTTATAGTTAAAAGAAGGAGATAAAAAGCACTTCTTTTTTCCATTCTAAAGTGAAGCTAAAAAGACGAATTAGTGCTCTTAAAGGTCTTGAAGATGCTGATGGTATTTGGAGGATTGAGAATAAAGAAATTGCATCTATTGGGATTCAGAATCCCTTCTCAAATCAAATCCTCCTCCTAATTTGGCTTAAACAGAGTGATATTTCTTCTAAGGTGAAAGTTGAGAATAATTTGAAATTGTGTGAGGCTGTTACTAATTTTAAAATTAAACATGCATTGTTTCAAATTCATCCCAACAAATCTCCTGGACCTGATGGTATGACTACTAGCTTTTATAAAGATCATCGGGATGTTATTTGTTTAGATCTTTTTCAAATTGTAAAAGAATTTTTCAATACTGGATATATGTTGAAAAAACTTAATCACACAAATATCACTCTCATTCCAAAAACCAAATGTACAACCAATATGTCTCAGCTTCAACCTATTTCTTTATACAATATGGCCTAAAAAGTTATTTCAAAAATTCTCTGCAATAGACTTAAACCCCTGCTTCCTTCTATTGTTTGTGATAGTCAAATTACTTTCATCTCAGGCAGAAATATCACTGATAATATATTAATTGCACATGAAATCTTCCATTCTATGATAAACAAAAGATCTTGAAAGAAGCTCACTTTGGGGTTAAAGTTAGATATGGTCAAAGCTTTTGATTGATTAGAATGGCATTTTGTTTCTTCCTTGATGAAAAGTTGGGTTTCTGTGAAGTTTGGATTAATTGGATCATGCAATGTATTATTACTACTTCTTTTAGTCTTAATGTTAATGGCTCTCCTTATGGTTTTTTTAAACCTAGTAGTGGCATTAAGCAAGAAGATCATCTTTCTCCTTACCTTTTTTGTTCTTTGCTCAGATGGTCTTACAAGTATTTTGAATAATGCAGTGTGAGAGAACAAAACTCATGGTTTTAGCATCTCCAAAATTGGTCCTTGCATAACCAATCTTCTTTATGCAGATGACTCACTTCTTTTTTGCAGGACCAATTCGTTTGAGGTTGAAGAGCTTAATTCTATTATTAATCTCTATGGTGAGAATTTTGGTCAGGTGATTAATGTGAACAAAAGTAGCCTTGTCTTTAGCAAGAACACTCCCAATTAGATTCGCAAAGTTATCTCCTCTCAGCTTGATATTAAAGTTTGTGCTTCTTTTGGTACATATCTGGGATTAAATGTTGATTTTGGAAATTTCAAGATAATGATTTTTCAAGATATTAGAGATAGCATTGAAAGGAAGTCTTTTGGCTGGGCTGAGCAATTTTTATCTAATATTGGTACGGAAGTCTTAATCAAATCAGTAGTTATGGCTCTACCTTTATATTTTATGAATTGTTTTAAGCTTCCTATCAAAATTTTCGAATAAATTAATTCTATTTTGGCTCGATTCTGGATGGCAATCTCAAAAAGATAAAAGTGGCATTCACTGGGTGGTTGGGATTCTCTTAATAAGCCAAAAAATAGAGGATGTCTCAATTTTAAAGATTTATAGCGCGTTAATCTGAGTTTGTTAGCTAAGAAGAGTTGGAATTTACTTCATAATTTCAATTCTCTTCTTTTCAAAGTTCTTAAATCAAGATATTTCAAAAATACTTCTTTCCATGATGTTCCTAATGTTTCCTCTTGGGGGTGGAAAAGTATTATTACGGGTAGGAGTGTTCTTCTTTTAGGCTTGAGATGGAGGGTTGGTAATGGCAAAAACTTTTGAATTTGGGAACACCCTTGGCTTCCTCGCCCAGATTCTTTTATGCCTATTACTTCCAGAAATGGGACTGGTTCCTTTGTTGCCAACTTTCTTTCAGTTGATAAGAAAAGCTAGAATGGCGGTTTGGTTCGTCAATGCTTTAATAGAGTTGATATTCCTTTCATTTTAGCTACACCCATTAGCCAAGTTAACAAGCCTGACTGTCTTATTTGGCATTATAATAACTCTGGAATTTACATTGTCAAATCTAGGTATCGATCAGCTCTCAAAATTTTAAATGCTCCAAATTCTTCAGCTCTTTTATGTGGTGAAGGTAGTAATGTTGTTATTGATAAGAAAAGCTGGCATTTGACTTGAAAAGCCAAAGTTCCTAATAAACTCAAGTATTTTGTTCGGAAAGCTTGAAAGGTTCTTTAGCATCCAAAGTAAATCTTCTTAAACGAGGTATGCTAATTAACTCTCTTTCGGATTTTTATCAATAAATCTTCTTAAGCGAGGTATGCTAATTAACTCTCTTTCAGATTTTTATCAATGCCAAGAAGAATCAGTTACTTATATCCTCCTTACTTGTGATATTGCAAAGAGATTTTGGTTTGATTCTTCTTTGAATCTTAACACTTCACGGTTTAAGATAGCAATTTTAGAGACTGTTGGGATTGGATTCGCTCTTTATTGATTGTTAAAGTTGGTAGTTCTTCTCAACTAAATTTTTTCATTTTTGGTGCCTGAAGGTTATGGAAGATGAGATGTGAAAGGAATTTTCAGGGTTGTAGTTATGATATTCTCAAGGATCTTTCAAAAGCCTATATGGATTTCTCTGAATTTTCTTCTCCATCATTGCTGCTTTCTAAGTCGACTTGTTCAACAGATCCTTCTCATTTATCTGAGTTTGAGGGTCTGACTATTTGTTGTGATGGAGTTTCGGACTCTAATTCTTTACTTTCTAGTTTTGGTTGGATTTTCAAGCAAGATGGTGTCACTTTGTTATCATCTTTTAATTCTCTTGGTCCTCTCTGTCTTAGTGCTTTTCATACTGAAGGCAGGTGTATTATTAAAGCTTTGAAGCAAGCTATTGTTGGTTGTTACAAACGAGTTCATGTGTTTTCGGATGCAAAGATCGTGATTGATGTAGTTAATGAAGCTTGTTGTTGCCCCTTTGATTTTCATTGTGTTTTAGATGACATCAAACATGTTAGTTTATGTTTTGATTTTATTTCTTTTTCTTTTTTAAGTAGGGAGCTCAATGTTAAAGCCTCACTCCCTTGCTAAAAGAGCTTTTAACTCTTGTATTCCCCCTTAATCATTTATAAAGTATATCTTTAAAAAAAACTAAATACAATATTAATTAATTTAAATGAACTAATTACATACTAATTAATTGAAATTAACTAATTAACAAACTAATTAATTGAAATTAACTAATTAACATGCTAATTAATTTAAATTAACTAATTAAAATACTAATTAATTTAAATTAACTAAAGTACAATATTAGTTAATTGAAATGAACTAATTACATACTTATTAGTTGAAATTAACTAATTGACATGCAAATTAATTTAAATTAACTAATTGACATGCAAATTAATTTAAATTAACTAATTGACATGCAAATTAATTTAAATTAACTAATTAACATGCTAATTAATTTAAATTAACTAAATACAATATTAATTAATTTAAATGAACTAATTCCATACTAATTAGAATTAATTACAGCAGCAACCACTTTAAATCACCCATTTACAATAATGCTGGTGGTTATGATTTTATTTCATTTGTACCCAAAAAACACCATTTATGGTGGTGATCTGGTGGTTTCCGATTTCATCTTTTACCATCTTACCCTTTTATCTCTCCTCAAAACAATATCTTAATAATTGCAAATCTTTTAAATTTATTATTTATTTAGAATTTAATTAAATTTGAATTCCTACTTATTGAAAAAAGATCTTTAACCTAAAATATCTCCCATCATATTCTTCTTCTCCTCCTCCTTATTCGTCCACAGCCATCAACCTCCTCCTTATTCGTCCACAACCGTCAGCCATCAATGGTGATTTCCATCATCTTCTTCTTCCTCCTCCTTTTTCGTCTACATCCATCAATGGTGATTTTTTTTCACCGTATCTTCTCTTCTCTCCGTTCTTGGTCGAAGGCCGAATCTACTTTATGCAGGTTCGATTTCTATTTTTTTCACCGTCTCTTCTCTTCTCTCCATTCTTTGCGCTGTTCGAGAAGCATGCTCTGAAGTCGCCATCGATTTTCTTTTCCGTCTGCCATGGAAATGGACTTCAAGGTTTTTTTTCCAGATTTGATGATTTCTTTGATTTTTTTTATCCAGATCTGAATGAATTTTTAAAAATGTTTATTTTTGTTCTTTCTGTCATGGAAATGGACTTCAAGGTTTTTTCCAGATTTGATGATTTCTTTGATTTTTTTATCCAGATCTGAATGAATTTTTAAAAATGTTTATTTTTGTTCAACATTTATTTTAATTTTCTACTTTTATATCTTTAAATCGAGTCAGATCTAGGGTTCTGGTGATAGATCTATCGTTTATTCGCTTATATATTTGATGATTGCTTTGATTTTTTTTATCCAGATTTGAAGGATTTTATTAAAATGTTTATTTTTGTTCAATATTTATTTTAATTTTCTATTTACATATCTTTAGAATCTGTACTTCTTTTTCATCTTCAATTTTGTGCATTCTATAAATTTTGAGTACACATCAATAAATGTTTACTAACAGTAAACAGTTTATAAAAATTTGTACCTTCCAATTCTCTTTTCTCTGTATTTTGTAGAATAAGTTACTTTTAATTAAATGTTTATTTTTTATCTCTGTATTTTGTAGGATAACGAACAAGAAAGACATTCGAATTTTCCTGGAAGAAGAAGTCAGAAAATTGAAGATTTTTCTTTTATTTTTTATTATTGTTTTTATTTTTGTTTAGATTTGATTTTTCCATTAATTTTGTAAAATTTAAGGGATTTTTATAAATTTCCTTAAATTTTGCACAAATTAAGGAGAAATTAAATCGGGGGTATGTTTGTCCTTTCACAATGTAATTTAATTTGGCCCGTGGCAGGTTTGGGTACTATTGATAATTAATAAAAACATCTGGTTTATTTGAAATATCCATAATTTTTTTTATTATTAGTGAAATTAACTCTACTAATTAATTGAAATGAACTAATTAACATGCTAATTAATTGAAATTTACTAATTAACATATACTAATTAATTTAAATTAACTAAATACAATACTAATTAATTGAAATAAACTAATTACATCCTAATTAATGAAAATAAACTAAATACATGCAAATTAGATTAATAATTAATTAAAATTAAATAAACTAAATACATACTAAATAATTATAATTATATAATTAACATGCTATTTAATTATAATTATCTACTTAACATGCTTATTAACAAATTAACATTCTAATTAATTTAAATAAAATAAATATATGCTAATTAATTACAAATATCTAACTAACATGCTAATTAATTAAAAATAACTTATTACATCCTAATTATATATATAAAAAAAAAAGGAGAAGAAAAACTTACCATTCACTAGCGCCTTGACAGGATTAGGAAAGTTTTTGAAAGAAAAAGTAGGAAGAGAAAGAGAGAAAGAAAGGGGAGAAGAGAAGAGGAAAGAAATGAGAATCTGAAAGTGAGGTGGGAGGAGACTGGGGCGCTACTTATATATTTTTATTAAGGACGCAATTCGTCGCTAAAAACGAACGGAAAAGACAACAATTGTCTAATTTTTAAACACGCGCCATTAATTTTCCCTTTAGCGACACAGTTCATCGCTAAAAGAAACAAAACCTCTCTAGCTATCTCACAAGATTTAAACACGCGCCATTAATTATCCCTTTAGCGACATTGCGTCGTTAACATTGAAATGTTCGTTGAAATTTTTAAAACACGCGCCATTAACATCCCCAAATTTTTAAAACACGCACGATGAATGTGCCAGTGAGCGACGAAATGTCACTCAAGGGATAATATCAATTGAAATTTTTATCTCGCACCTTTTCCTTTAGTGACTAACTGTGTCACTAAAAAGTAAACGTTATGAAAGCCACGTGGAAGCATTGCTCCAGGAGGATAGTAGCGATAAAATTCATCGCTAATATTGATTATCAATATTTGTATTAGCGACAGAATATGTCATTGAAATTGATAGACTCTTAATAATTATTTCCTTATTAGTGATATAAAGCATCACTAAATGAATTAGTAATCACTATTAGCGATTCAAAACGTCGCTAGTATCCTTTTTTTTTTAATTTACATGGTTTATAATTTAACATTTTTAGTCAACAATCCATTATTTTTATCTTCAAATTCCTCGGTGTTAGATCTAGAACTGTTGTCCCTTAGTGTCTTCTTCTTCCTCGAAATAGTTAGGAGATGATTCTTGAATGATAGGAAGATCAATATATAAACTGTCAGGATCAAACAACATTTCTTCTATGTCATTTAATGGTCAGACAGTTTCGGAGTTTATTCTTTCATCGATTTCACGAGTCTTCACCTCATCTTCTTGGAAATCAACAAAATCCCTCACAATCTTTATCGAAAAGACTTTCATCTATGTGACACGACCTCACTTTGCAAACCACTAACCAATCATTAAATTTTCAAGAAGACCGATAATGCAGAAAATATGTTTGAATTGCTTGTTAAGCCAATACAAATCGATCTTTTGTGCGCATGTGCTTTCTCTTACTTACCTTTATAATTTGTAAATGTGGTAGCTTTCGCATCCCATCTCGCCACATTGTCTCAAACCACATGCAGTTAAACAATATGGTACGATTCACACTAACCCCTGCAGATTCAAGCTCAATAATTTCATTAATAACTCTAAATAAATCGTATTCACTGTTTCCGAACACTTGATCTTTTATGCATACGCCGCTGCTATCTGTTGCTATATTTTGTGCATGAGTTTTTGTTTGAATTTTTTACCCCTTTCTCAGATACCCAAAGTATTATTTGGCAATTCTTGCAGGTTCTTTTGCAACAGGACTATGTATTTGTTTGTAAGTAGGATCGTGGGTGAATCAACCTGTACAATAATGAATGTGGATTGAGAAATTATATCATTTTAGTTAATATGAACAACTTTAACACGTAAAAATACTTATGTAAGCATAAAAACTTAGGCAAAAGTCTCAATCAATTATGATCCCATCCCTGGCTACGTTAATTTCAGGATGAGCCGGTCTTATGAATAACTCAATGAATATACTATAATTGAAAATAGTATATTGTGAAAGACAATTAAAATAATAGTTTGACGTGTAAATTTAATTGATCCTTACTCTATATACGGCTCCACCTCCAGACAATTACATAACACGTACGTCTGTGCGATATGATACTCTTCCTTGTTTAACGCCATATCACAGACTTTCTAATAGATCTTCCTAATAGTGTAAAAATGGACAAATCATATGGATCGACTCCCGCGAGAAGTGTATCTTGAACAAAATTACGCTTTACTGTTCTGTATTGTTCTGCAATTCGTTTATCAAAGTAAAAATAAACAGAAAGTGGCTGTCTCATGTATTTGGTATGCATTGCATATTGATCGTTCCACTCTAGCCTTATTTCTGATAGTTCTTTTTATCCTATGCAAATATATGATAATGAAAATGTACCTATAACCTATAATTTAGCAAATAATAACAGAAA
The DNA here is from genome assembly GCA_028015215.1 of Gynostemma pentaphyllum. Classification (NCBI taxonomy): domain Eukaryota; kingdom Viridiplantae; phylum Streptophyta; class Magnoliopsida; order Cucurbitales; family Cucurbitaceae; genus Gynostemma; species Gynostemma pentaphyllum. The sequence continues at coordinate 17,837,158 of CM051352.1, forward strand.
CAGTAAACGTATTTACCTTTCAAATGAATAAATCCATTGGTATTGAACAAGGCCTCCTAGATGTGCCTCGTATGATAGATGCTCCATCGAGTAAAAAAGTATGGTGGAAACATTCTCTCTAACTTACAAATTATGACGGCAATCTCTCTACTCAATGACAAGTTAATGGCTTTGGAAAGCTCTGCGCACGTTAACTCTCTGATGAAAACATTCAATTGTGCCAAGGGTTCCCAATGTTTCTACTCGAGGAATGGTCTTAATGCAACTGACATAAATCGTTGCATGAATACGTGACAATCATGACTTTTCATCCCAAACATAGTATGGCCTTGCACGTCAATGTACCTGTTCAGATTTGATACATAATCGTCAAGAAAGTTAATCGATCGCATCAACTTTAACAAGATTTTCTTCTGGTCCGAAGTTAGCATGTACTTTGCCTTCGCGTATTTTTTTCAGTATTATCTGACTCTAATTCAAGTCGATGACAAATATCTTGAATGATGTAATGTAATTTCAAATTGTCTTTCATTTTTTTGGCACATTCATAATCGTGTTGAAGATATTGTCAAAAACATTCTCCTCAATATGCATAACATATAAGTTATGCCTGATCATTAAATCTCCCCAGTACGGTAGCTCCCAGAAAATACTTCTCTTTTTCCAACATGTAATTTCTCTGCCGTCTTATTCCAAGCCTCACCATCAATCTATGTAACACTTCGCATGTCAAGCGCATCTAACTGTTGTAGTATTTGGTATTCATTAATAACTTCAGGAGGGCCTTCATTTCTTACACTTCGCCTTCTATACCAGACGGTTTTGTTCATTTAAAATGAATGATTTAGCGATAAGAACCTTCTATGGCAGCCAAACCAACATGTTTTTTGACCATGCACCAACGAAAAGGCACCGATATCGTCCATGCAATGAAGGCATGCAAACTTTCCCGAAGTATTCTACCCTAAGAAATTTAGTTAATAAAATTCGCTACGTTGGGTAAAACTAGAAACTCTAATCTAAACCGTGAAAACTATAATTTATAAAAATAAAAAAATAAATAGTTCATACGAATTAATTTACAAACGTCCTGACAACATTGAATATGTCGGAACGTCACTTATCATCCAAATAAATGTTGCTCGCATCACAAAATTCTGTTTTTATGAAACATTATACGTTACTACTTCTTCTTTCTAAAAACCAAGAAGTTCAGCAATTAACGGTTGAAGGTACACATCCAGCTTTTGTTACAGACTTTTCGGGTCTGGTACAATTACCATTAAGAAAATCATAGGATCTTTCATGCACGTCGATGGAGGAAAGTTATATGGCGTCAACATAACTTGCCACAATGAGAATTGAGCTCGCAAAGCCGTAAAATGGTTAAACCTGTCAGTACATAAACCCAATCTAACATTTCTTATTTCTCGCGTAAATTTTGGATGACAACGATTTAAATGATTCCATGCCTCAGCATTAGAAGGATATCTCATTACTCCATCATCCTGATAGTGCTCATGATGCCACCGCATGTTAGAAGTTGAGACTTCTGACGCGTACAACTATTGCAGACGTGGTGTAATCGGTAAATAAAACATGCGTGTATATTGAATAAGAATTTGTTTACCTTATTTGTATCTCGTATGATTGCACATTTTACACTGATGAAGACGTGCATCTGTACCCTAATATATCATGCATCCGTTCGGACAACAATCGATTTTCTCCACTCGTAAACCAAGACCCTCCACTAATTTCTTCTTGTCATACAAACTCTGTGTTGTCTGTTGGAGCAAATCGATGAAACCATTGTGAAATCGACTTGAATCCTCTTTCTAGTATGTGAAACTTTGCCTTGATATTCAATAGTTCAGTTGCAGCTATGAGTTGCGTGACATCACAACATGCGTACAACAGCCTACTCGCTAATTCTATCATCTGAAATATTCTTTGCGCATCTGGGTTTAAATCTTCATTAAAAAAAGTTTGAGGGTCATCTTCTCGATTGAATGTATTATACTCGTTACCATATAAAACCATATGTTGTAAGTGACTGTACTATTGTTTTATGTTCTCTGAATTCACATTCAAATTGAACTGTAAGTTGCTTCCTTCATGTCAAACTGACTCGTCTCTCGCTGCATTAAACATTTCTTCATATTCTTCCCGATACACCCAATGATAATAATTATTTACAAAACCTAGATTGTACATGTGTAACTTCACATCATCTGACGGTAATATCTTGTTATTTCTGCACTTTTTGTATGGACATCGTATCTTATGTCTGTAGTGGTCAAAGAACACAGTAGATTGACAGAATCCAACGAACTCTTTGACCTCAGCTACAAATTGGTCATTCAGAAAACCTTCAACCAAACATACGTCTCCACTCACACATTTTTTTCTCTCGGTAATATGGTTTATGAAATTTACTTGTGTTTAAACAACGATTGCGTACACCTATTTATAATCTTTTCTACTTCTTTCTTGTGACCAAATTTATCTCTAATTTGGCAGGAATATACAAATTTTGTCTAAATAAAAGGAGGGAAAATTTCCCACCATTTTTAGCGACGGGCTCCGTCTCTGAATAATGCAGGAAATTTTCGTGTCAATTTTTTTGTGAGATAGTCTCTGTCTCCTTCATCATGCGACAAAAGTCATCACTCATTTAGGGTAAAAAAGAGTCGTTATTTTGGTGGAAAGCTTCGTGCCTTTTCTTGAGACAAAACAATTCAGACGCTACTTAGCGACGAAATGTGTCACTGTAATCACAGATATAGCGATGTAGTGATTTATGATGATAAGCGATCATATGTGTCGCTAAAAGTCAAAGTCAGTATCAACTACACATTTTGTCGCTAAGTAGCGTCCTATGTCACTTCGTCTTTAAACGTTGTGAATATTGATAATTTTAATCCACACGGTCTTTGATAAATCAATAGGGAACTTCCCTTTATTGAAATTCAAAAGGTATAAATTTATGGAAGCAAAATTTTTATACAAATGAATATTAACACACTGGTCAGCATGGAGCAGATAAGTTAGAATAGATAATTATAGTTTGTTTTTAACAACGTCAAAAAGCCAATTCAAAGTTATCACAATTCATCTGGACAAGTGTTTAACTCTAATATATACTCATTAGTTAGGTTAATTTTCAATTAATGTTACTTAATTAGTTAAATTATATGTTCTTAATTAGTTTTTAATTCATTAGTTAGGTTAATTTTAAAAATTTACTGTTAATTGAATTAATGTTACTTAATTAATTAAATTATATGTTATTAATTAATTTTTAATTCATTAGTATGCTAATTTTTAAAATGTAGTGTTAATTAGAGTTAATTAATTAATTTGTATGTTATTTATTAATTTTTAAATAATTAGTATGCTAATTCTTAATTAGTTTAATGTTAATTACTTAATTAAAATTTAGTGTTAATTACCTTAATGTTAATTAATTTATTTATTTATTTAATTCATTGTATGTTAATTATTTCTTAGATGTCTACGTCGAGGCCTCATCCACCCCGTTCTCAGGAGTTTGATACTCCTGTGACACCTGATAGTGCAACGGGCATTAGGGGATACACAGGTATCCGACACACTTGTCCCATCGTCCCGACCACACCATAAGCGGCATCAGACACCCCCGTCGTTGAGCAGTTGCCAATCACCTGGGTTGTTTTGAGGATGTCGAGAAAAAAGTGAGTGCACTTCATATGTTTTGTTTAATTTATTAATTTTTTATATATTATTTATTTTTTAACTTATACATATATATGTTTGTGTGTTTTTTTATAGATTACATCCATCGGGTAAGGTTTCCCAAGTTTTCACTAACGTTTATAAGAGAAGTCCCTAGTTCGGGAAATGGAAGGACATTTCTGAAATCGCCAAACTACGTTGGTTTTAGACATGGAAGGCAAAACTTATAATTTTTATAATTTATTTTTTTTAAATTTTTTTTAAATTGCTAACAAATTTAAGACTTTTGTTTTTTTCGCAGACACACTTTACGATCCCTGCACATCTCACTGATGAGATTATTTACCCACCATGGAGCAAAGTGGCTAGGAAACGTTATGGGGACACCATCCACAAAGCGAAGGGTAAACCAACTGAAAACCTTTTGTGGATGACGGAGGAGGCTCGTCTGAAGCTGCTAGCGAATAGTTAGACTGAAGAGAAGTTGTGCATCTCTCAAATTAACTCAGCCAATCGACTGACGAACCCAGCTTTGCACACAGGTGGGACTCGCAGCCACGACGAGCATTATGAGATATTGGTAAGTACTTGTAGTCTTTCGTTTATATCTTTAATGTTTTCCATTAATGTTTAACTAATATCTTATTTTTCTTCTTCTCATTTTAATAGACTCAGGATGGACGTGAGGTACCCCCGATTAATTTGTTCCTCCATCTGCATATGAAGGGCCACGATGGGGTTACTTATGTAGATGATCGAGCGCGGAACTTACATGTTAGTTTATTTATTTTCATGCCTTCTAATTTATTTAAAAATATATTTTTTTTTAATTACTCACATATTTTTTTGGTTAATTTTTGTAGGGAAAAGCTCAAGAAAAGCTCGATTCGTTATTGCCCACTCCTGAGTCTTAATTAGCTTACTCAGGAGAACCATCGTGATGCTTTCCTTCTGGCAGTCGGTGGTGTAAAGCCTGATGGTTCAGTCCCTGGTCTTGGCGCTTACGGGAGGGAGCTTTATGCAGGCCAGTCGCGTGCTTCGACTTCTACACATGCTGAGACTGAGGCTTCACTACAAAAAAAAAAAGGCAATTTGCGACCAGGAATTTGCGACCAACTGGTTGTTTCTAAAGTATAATGCGACCAAAAAAGCGACCAACATGGTGGAGGCAAAAAAGAAGGTTGGTCTGGACTTTGTGCGACTTTATAGTCACAAATATACGACCAAGCATGGTTGGTCGCAAAAAAGTCAACATTTTAAAAAACGACCAGATGGTCGCTTAAAAAGTGACCATCTGGTCATAATTTAAGTTGAAGATAAGTGACCAGTTGGTCACATGAATCAGTGACCACGTGGTCATTTTATAAGCGACCAAATGGTCACTTTTGTACTCAGACAAAATGCGACCAGATGGTCGTTTGTTTGGGAAAAAATACGACCATCTGGTCGTAATGTAGGTTGAAAAAAAGTGACCAGTTGGTCACATGAAACTGTGACCACGTGGTCTTTTATAAGCGACCAAGTGGTCACTTTTGTACTCAGACAAAATGCGACCAGATGGTCGTTTATCTTAGGTAAATGTGACCATCTGGTCGTATTTAATAAAAAAAAATTATTTATTTAAATTACAATAATTAGTTAATTAATTATTATTTATTTAATTAATTAATATTAAAATTTATTAACTAGAAATTGGAATTAAAATAATATATATATAAATCAAATATTCAAAATATGTTTTATACAGAAGAAAGCATCCTAGAACTATTGCGGAGGGGCGGGGGGTGGCGGAGGAGGTGTCGATGATGAATGGCCGCAGTCTAGGGATCTGAAGTACGCGGCCAAAGATGCTATGACCTGGGCCATGCATATCCGCCTCAATCCTAGCGACTCGAAAAATGAAGTCGTCGCACATAGCGTCCATGTCGGTGTGAAGCTGCTAAACCTCCGCACGCAGCTGCTGCTCAACCGGAGAATGGCCGGAGCTAGTGCTCGCTCCGCTCCGCTGAGGCTGGGGCACATCCGCGTAAAGGCGTCGCCCGTACGAGCCGAGACCAGGAACTGATCCATCAGGCCGAACCCCTCCAATAGCCTCCAAGAACGCCTCTCTACTGTCTTCCTGAGTCGGTTGCGAGTCTGGTGTGGGCAACCGCTGACTCAACGACTCCGTGAAACGTTCCTAAACATTTAAAATTCAGAAAATAAAATATTTAATATATAAGTTAGGAAAAATTTTAAAGAAAAAATAATAATTGAAAAATTATTAAATACCTGAACTGCTTTCATCTTATCGTCGACGAACGTCCCGTCCTTCTTCGTGTGAAGAACGCGGTGCAGCTCATCGGAGAGGACAGGGCGACCGTGCTTCGCTTCCTAAAAATATTAGAGAGATTGAAGAAGAAAAAATAATAAATTAATAACTAATTGAAAAAAAGATAACAAGAAAAAAGTACGAAAAAAAAAAAAAAAAAAAACTTACCAATCGACGATAGTGCTCGTCGTGGGTCTGGGCCCCGGCTGTGTGTTTGGTGGGATTCTTCACGCTGTTGGCCTTGATCCTCCTTGACACTGCCATGCCCTCGGGAGTGCTCAAGCTCGCGACAAGTCGCGCGTGGTCCTCTGGGCTCATCCACACGGGGCGGTTTGCTGCTTGCTTTCTGCGCGCCCGGTACATGATGTCCTTGAATCGATCCTGGACGTGAGTGTCCCATAGGGGGAACAATCTACAGTCCGTGATATCGGGATCGATAACAGGAAACTTGCCCTGAAAAAATTGAAATAAAAAATTGTTAAAGTAATAAAGTAATAAATTTATTTCTATAAATTTGAAAATTAATTAATTATAAAAATAAATGATGTTTTTTACCTTCCAATTGTCGTACATCCGACGTTTCTCCGTCGTCAGAATCTTCTGCCAGCGAAGGTCGCTGGGTAGAGGCATGCTTTGGAGGACCTCGCGAAACCGTTTTGAAACGGTTGTATGCAGCTGTACTCTGCAAAAACATAAAAATATCGTGATATTAGAAACAATTAGTTAACAGAAAAAAAAAACACTTTTAAAAATGTTTAAAGATTTAAAAATTAAGTAATTAAAACAATAAAGAAAATTACTTACGTATCCCCTTCAATCCGAAGGGTAGAGTCTGCGGCCCGAGGAGGTTGCGTGCCTGAAGTGGAGGGTCTCGCTGGATCCAGCCCTGATGCAAACCCTGATGCTCCCCCGGGAGTCGTGGCCTGGGAGTCCTGCGACAATCGTGGTGTCGCATGATGGGTCTCAGGGACTACATCATCCAGCGTGGCAGCAAGTCCCGGCTCGTAACCGAAGAGGATGATGTCCAACTCCTCTGTAGTCAGGTCCGCATCAGGGGCAGCGGCAGTAGGCGGATGCGGAGTCGCCTCGTCAATTGCGTCGTCAGGCTCGTCTGACTGGGGGGACGTCGTCTGCCCGTCATAATCCTACAACTAAACTAAACTAATTTAATACTAATTACGTAATTAAAATATTGAAATAAATTAAATTAATTAATTAATGAAATAATCTAAATTAAATTGATTAAATAATGTAAATTAAACTAACATAAATTAATTAACTAATTTAAAATAAACTAATTAATTAATTTGAATTAAAGTAAATTAAAATTAGATTAAATGAACTAAAATGAAGTAATTAAAGTAAACTAAGTAGTGAAGAATTAAACTAAAATTAATTAAATTAAACTAACATTAATTAATTAAAACTAAAATAAACTAAACTAATTAATTAAATTAAAGTAATCTAAAATTAGCTTAAGTGAACTAAGTAATTAATTAAAAGTAAACTAAGTAATGAAGATTTCAACTATTAGATTAAATTAAACTAAAATTAATTAAATTTAACAAACATTAATTAATAAAAACTAAACTTAACTAAACTAATTAATTAAATTAAACTAAATTAAAATTAGATTAATTGAACTAAAATTTATTAATTAATTAAAGTAAACGAAATTAGATTAATTAACCTTAAGTAAACTAAGTACTTAATTAAACTAAATTACATTAATTAAACTACAATTAATGAAATTAACAAAATTAAACTAAACTAATTAATTAAAACTAAGTAAACTAAATTTAAAGTTAAACTAAAACTAACTAAAAACTAAAACTAAAACTAACTTAAAACTTAAAATCTATACGAAAACTAACCTCGTAATAGAAACTAGGATTGGAGGTTTAGGGTTTTTAGGTTTAGAGTAGGAATGGGGAATGGGAACGGAGAAAAAATAACGGGGAACGGACTGGGGGAAAGAGAGAAAAGAAAGAAATGAGGGAAGGAAACTGATCAGAATTTAAATCAGATTTTGCGACCAAATGGTCGCAAATATGTAATCATGACCAGAAACGAAAGGTCGCGCGTGCTGGGGAAATTACGACCACCTGGTCATCTTTTTATACATATTTGCGACCACCTGGTAGCATTTATTGAAAAAACGACCATCTGGTCGCCACTTTGCCATTATCCAGAACAACTGTCATATCACACGTCCCATCAAATATTGTGACCATATGGTCGCAATAATGAAATTCATCGCAAAAAATTGCGACCGGAAGGTCGTAATATTTAAATTCACCTCCATAAATTTCATGAAAATTTAAATTTACCGCTCAGATTTGCGACCAGATGGTCGTAATTTAACTTATATTTTTTGAAAAATATAATTCTACTTTTCCACAAATGCGACCATTTGGCCGCCTTTCCCTTCTAAATTACTACCATGTGGTCACCTTTTATGTTAAATTGCGACCACATGGTCGCAAATATTAATATATATTTTTTTTTATCATTCATTAAAGAAATAATTTTAATAAACACATACACAGTGAATAATAAAGTTACGAAATGTCTCATTCATCATCCTCAATTTCTTCGGTCGTCGCTTCTTCTTCTTCTTCTTCTTCTTCTATTTCTTCGTCGGATTCATCGTCTCAAAGACATCCGTCACTTATAGTCTTCTTCTTCTTCTTCTGTTTCTTCATCGGATTCTTCGTCTTGAATAAATTCAGCACCAATGTCACGTGTGTGAGAAGTGGAAGCATTTGTATCATTATCATGCAATGTTATCGTTCCATCGTTCAAAGCACGAACAATACTTGCATTCTGACCATCGTCGATTGCACGACATCTTATCTCATCTTCTTGAAAAGCAACAGCTCCCTCTGCACCGTCGTCTTTCTCGGACAAGATTTCTTCTACCTGGCATGGTTTAAATTTACAAACAACTAACCAATCTGTCAGATCTCGTCTATTAATCGGATATTTCAGGTAATAAACTTGAATCGCCTGTGAAGCCAGGACAAACCTATCAGCGGTGCGCATATGCTTAGACTTGTTTACATCAACGATTTGTAAATGATCAAGCTTACAAACTCTGCCACGTCTGGTTGTCTCGAACCAAGTGCATTTGAACAGAACAATACGTTTTAGCGTCGGACTTGCGTATTGAATCTTAAGAATCTCATTGATTACTCCGAAGTAATCGTCTTCGTTTGTGCCGAACACATGACCTTTTATGCAAACACCACTGTTATTTGTTGCCCTATTAACTGAATGTGCCTACGTTTGAAATTTGTAACCGTTACCGACGTATCCAGTATACGACCTTGCAATCCGTCCAGGTCCCTTTGCCAAAGAAATAATGCAAGGATCATCTACCGATAATGTAGAGGAGTCAACCTGTCATTGTTCACATACAGTAATGTTAGGAAGATATTAATTTTTTTCAACCAATTGCCACGGTTTTTTTGACAATTTAAAATTAACTCACGTATGCACTGAACCAAGAACGAAACTCTTTGTCGATTATTGACCCCTCCTCAGCGGCTGTAAGACCAACTCGTGTCATTCGAACGTATAAGTTTAGAAATAATCTGTATGTTACAAAAATAGTTAGCAAATAGTTTGTAATTGTTTATGCGATGAAATAATGTTAAGTTACGAACTCACTCTATGTAAGGCTCGATCTCTGCGCAGTTGCATAACACGTATGTCTGCATTACGTGATACTCAGAATCGGTCAACGGCCTACGCATTGATCTTCCAACTGTCATGCCAGGTTCCGTAAAAATCGGCAAGTCGTTTATGTCAACACCTTCAAGTAAATTTTTGACCATGTTTCGTTTCGCTAGTCGAAACTACTCTGCAATGTGTTGGTCAAAGTAGTATGAACAAAATGTGGTAGTCTCTTGTGTCAGGTACGCACTACAGAAAGATCCTTCTACTCTTGCTTTATTTCCGACCGTCTTTTTCAACCGACGTAAGTACCTGTGGGTAGGTAGAATGTGTAGAAAACATTTACATTCTATATCACTGTACTTTATACGTGTACATTACAAATTAACTGTGCTTACCTTTCAAATGGGTACATCCAGCGGTAATGTACCGGACCCCCTAAGAATGCCTCGTATGGAAGATGCACTTGAAGATGCTCCATGGAGTCAAAAAAGCCAGGTGGGAACATTCGCTCCAACTTACAGATAATAACAGCAATCTCTTAACTCATTGAAATGACAGTAGCTTCAGTCAGCTCTGTACATGTCAAGTCCCTGAAATAAACACTCAACTGTGCAAGCGGCTCCCAATGTCTATTCTCTAGGAACGGTCTGAACGCGACCGACATCAATCGTTGCATGAATACATTACAGTCGTGGCTTTTCATCCCGAACATGATATGCTTTTGACTATCTATACACCGACTCAAATTCGAAACGTATCCGTCCGGGAATTTTATGGATTTGATCCACTCAAATAATGTTTTCTTTTCATCCATCGTCAACATGTACTTTGCTTTTGCGTAATTATCATTATCGTCAGTCTCCAACTCAGGACGGTGACATATCTCCCGTATATCATAACGTGCCTTCAGATTGTCCTTCGTTTTTCCCGGAACGTTCAAAATCGTATTGAAAATGTTGTCGAAGAAATTCTTCTCGACATGCATTACATCCAGATTGTGTCGAATCAGTAGATCTTCCCAATACGGTAGATCCCAAAAAATACTCCGTTTCTTCCAACCCGTGTTTTTCCCAGGCGCATTGTTTCCACTCTCTGCACCGGCCACTGTAATCTTCTGCATCCCTATAGCATCTATACCGTGAAGAATCTCCCTTCCACTATACATTGTCGGGGGGTATCGTTTCTTACTCGTCGACCCTTCTTCCAGTCAATGTCGTTTGAACGGAAAGTATGATTCAACGGTAAAAATCGACGGTGACAATCAAACCAACAAGTTTTCCGACCGTTTCTGAGATAAAATGCATCTGTATCTAGCATGCAATGTGGACATGCGTATTTCCCCGCCGTCCTCCATCCTTTAAGAGGAGGAGATTGAGGTTCACACAATTAACTACACTGACTAAGGAAAGCAATAACAAAAGCTAAACACATACTCAAAAATGTATATGAAAGCAATTAAAGATCAACATACCTGACAACATTGAATACGCAGGGAAGTCACTGATTGTCCAGATTAACGCGGCGCGCATCAAGAAATTTTGTTTCTTCGAAATGTCGTACGTCATAACACCGTCAGTCCACAACCTTTTCAACTCTGCAATAAGTGGTTGCAAATACACATCCAGTTTCTGTTTTGGACTTTTTGGCCCAGGTACGATCACTGTTAGAAAAATCACCGGGTCTCGCATGCACATCGAGGGAGGCAATTTATACGGGGTTACCATGACTGGCCAAACTGAATATTGTGCCCCGGATTCCCCGAACTGGTTAAAGCCATCAGTGCATAAGCCCAATCTGATGTTTCTCGGATCTTGTGCAAAATCCAGATGACAATTATTTAAATGCTTCCATGCCGCAGCATCTGAGGGATGTCTCATAACACCTTCATCCTGTGAATGCTCGTGATGTCATCTCATGTGCGAGGCTGTCACATCACATGCATACAACCGTTGCAGACGTGGGGTCAGTGGTAAATAGAACATGCTGGCGTACGGAGTGAGGTTGCGTTTCCCTTGTTTATATCTTGGAAGAAAATAGAATTTGCAGTGATGCAGGTCCTCATCCACATCCCAGTAAATCATGCATCCGTTTCGACACGAATCTATTTTCTCCACGGGTAAGCCAAGTCCCTCCACTAGCTTTTTCGTGTCGTACAAACTGTTGGGCATAATATTTTCTTCTGAAGCGCATCAACGAAACCACGATGCAATCGAATCAAATCCTCTAGGAGGTATGTTGTACTGCGCCTTTATATTTAAAAGTTCTGTAGCAGCGGCAAGTTGACTTACCTGACACCCATTGTACAATGGTTGGTTGGCTGTCTCTAGCATCTCGTGCATTTTACGTGCTTCCGGATTCATTTCCTCTTCAGCAACCCGTTCATCTTCGTCTACGTTTAAACTTTCACGGAAATTTTTATTGCCCCCGTACCCTGCACCATCAAGTATCATTTGCTGCATCTGACTATACTACTGTTTATCATTCTGTTCTTCGGCAACAACCTCTACATTCAAGCTGCTACCTTCGTATCGTCTCGATTCATGTAATGCAGCGTCGAACATTTCCTGTGTTTCCCCCTGAAACACCCAAGTGGTAATAATTCTGCACAAATCTCCGACTATAAAGATGAACCTTCAAATCTATAACCGGTATGATTCTCCTATTGTCGCATTTCCTGCACGGGCAACGTAGCTTTCCACCATACTTTTCATAATAGACAGTTGTCATGCAAAACTCAACAAACTGCTCAACCCCGGCCACGAACTCATCGTTCAAATACCCGTCTATCAAACGAACATACATCCACTCTCTCATTTTCTTTTTTCTTAATGCTAACAAACAATGGGAGGAGGGGATTTTATAATGGACTCCTCTGGTCATTTACGATCAGATGGTAGTATTTTTGCTACCAATTGGTCGCATTTTCCCGCCAAAATTTCCCGCCATTTTCGTCACTGCCCCGGGTCACATCAAGTCACAGCATTTACGACCACATGGTCACTTATTTTGGTGACCACTTGGTAGCTTTTCTCCCACCAAATTGTTTATCTACCACTAGTCACTTAAAATCACAATATTTGCAACCATCTGGCCACTTAACAATGTGACCACATGGTAGCTTCTTTCCCGCCAAATGTTTAAGCTACCACTGGTCACTAAAGGTCACCAAAATTGCGACCATATGGTCACTTTGAATTGTGACCACTTGGTAGCCTTTCTCCCGCCAAATTTACGCGCCTTTTTTTGCTACTAAATGATATCTTCTGTCACACAATTGCGACCAAATGGTCGTCATTTTCAAGTGACCATATGGTTACTTTCTTCCCGCCACAAATTAGCGCCATTTTTTATGACTAATTTTTTTCTTGGTCGTAATTTGGTCGCAAAAAAGTGACCATATGGTCGTTTTAAGTCAAACTTCACATTTACTACCAGAGTGGTCACAAAAAAAAACTACCCAATGCTTTGGTCGCAAATTTCTGATCGCAATTTAACAGTTTTTTTGTAGTGCTTTGAGGCGAGAGAACGAAGCATTGCGCCTATAAATGCAAGCTAACGAGCTCCGCTTTCAAGCCCGTACAGATGATCTTCAGGCTCAACATAATCAGTTAGCAGCTCAAATGCGGGAATGGATGAGCCTGATTAGGGCTCCCGGCTCCGGGTTTACTACTCATCGTCCAAATGTCGAGAATACGAGCACTCTATAGTTGTTTTTTTTTTATATTTTATTTGCTTTGGGATATTTTTTGAATGGAAACATTTGTTTACATATTTATTTTGTTTATATTTTAAGAAAATAATTTTAAATAATTAATTTTAAATATTATATATAATATTTAAAATTAATTAATAAAAATTATTTTTTTAAAAATTAAAATGGCTAAAATAGCGACGCACTGTGTCTCTAAAAGTTTTTAATTCATTTTTTTAATACTAATGTTAGAGATGAAGTTCATCGCTATATTCAATCAGTTGACTTTATTAGAGAAGCAATACGTCTCTGTGTTAGAGATGCCATGCGTCGCTAATATTAGAGACACAGTTATTCGCTAATATTAGCGACACATTGTGTCTCTAATAGTGAGACGTAATAAGATAATGTGTCTTTATGTTCAATGATAGAGTTCGCCGCTAATTGATCAACAATTTATTAGCGTCCCATTATTCTTCTGTCGCTATTAGCGATACATTTCGACGCTAATTTGAACAAGCGACGCTTTTTTTAGAGATGGACTGTTTCATCTCTAATTTCGTCTCTAAATTCAAGTAGAGGCGAAGTTTGTCGCTAAAATTGTCTCTCTAATCTCTGCCTTTCTTGTAGTGATAGCGTCCTATGTCACTTCGTCGCTAAACGTTGGTTACTAATTTCAGTTTTTCTTGTAGTGATTTAACTCTGTACACTTGTGAATATTGATAATTTTCATCCACACGGGCTTTAATAAATCAATAGGCAACTTCCCTTTATTCAAATTCAAAAGGTCTAAATTTATGGGAGCATATTTTTTATACAAATGAATATTATAAGACTGGTCAGCATGGAGCAGATAAGTTAGAATAGATAATTATAGTTTGTTTTTAACAACGTGTAATAGCCAATTCAAAATTAACACAATTCATCTGGACAAGTGTTTAACTCTAATATATACTCTTGAAATTTAAGAGATTAATTTGGAAATTTTTTTACAAAAGAATTGCGAAGTGGCAAGTTTAGATTGTTATATTTAGAGAAACATACACGAAATGTGTCCTAACTAAACACACTAAATTAACTATGTCATTACTAAATAAACCAAAATTTAATTCAAATTAGCAAAAGAATGTTTCTTGCTCGAAAATAATTTTGTTTTGCTCATATTAAATATACATATAAAGTATGAATAATTAATTAATGTTTCTTGTCCTCTTTCTCCCATCTCTGACGTTGATCTTCTCCCATGCAAGCCTGAAAGATAGAGTCCATACTATTAGTACTACAACTCCCCGAGTTAAACATGGCATCAGCCATATCCAGCACTGGAAATTGATCCACTTCCTTGCCGTATCGCACAGTGGATGGCCCCGTGCTTCCGCTGCTGCCGCCAGATCCCGACCCACTTCCGCTAAATTCCATTGAAAGCCATCTACCTAGAGCAGTAGAAGATGTGGGAAACTGTGTGGTGGTGATGTTCGGCGATATGTGTTGGCCGACGATATCCTTCTGTGGAGGCGGTGGCGGCACGGACGGTGCGGTGGAGGACTTATGGCAAATGTGATCGCCTCGGTAGGTTACTTCAAACGTGAAGGGATCGTCGTCAAGTCTCTGGACGAGTTTCTTGGCTAAGCAATGGTATAACTTTTGGTGAGTGCACCTGTAATAGCTTCTGTACAATTTGATATAATATAGTATTAAATTAATGGCATTAAAAAAATAATTACTTTGCTATAGTGAATTTGACAAAAAAAAAAATAATTTTCCAATTTCAGTAAATTTTAAAAATAAATTGAAGATTTAAATAATCGAAGGAAAAACTCAATTAAAATCACGACCATATGGTTTATAAAATATGAATATCATACTTACATTAAACATTTATGCAATTTAACGTTTTATTCATTTTATCTCAAATCGAGTCATTAATATTTAAAAAAAAATTACCCAACTAGTTCATATTAAATAGATTAACACCATAATTTTTTCAAAAAATTAATAATCAAATTTGATAAAAGTATAAACTTATCCAAAAATGATATTAGAAATTTTTAAGAAACCAATTTTAAAATATGTGGGTATAATTTTTAAATTAAAAAATGATACTAAAAGTGTAATTTGCAACTATTTCTAATAAAGACTAGTAAAATGTGTAACCATTAAATCAATTTGATGAAGAAGAAGAATATTAAAGGGACCGAAAATTCCACATGGTGTTGAACGTTTACTAAATATAAGGGGCGAAGGAAAAATCAACAGAATTGACCATAGAATTAGTCACAAAAAAACTGCCCCAAAATTAAAGGAAATTATCTTCAAATTAAACCTAAATTTTTCTTGTTTGATCAAAGTCAAAGACAACGGTAAACACTGCCTTGAAAATTAGTGAAGGCAAAAACATAAAAATTAAATTGAAAGAAATAAATAAAGAAGAAGCGGAAACTTTGATTGGTTATTTTGAAAGACCGTCAAATCTATAGTTTCACCAAATATACATGGAATTTGAATGCGTCAAACCTTCAAATAGTATTTAATTAAAGTAAATCTAAGATTAAAATTTATATGAAAAGTTGTAATTTGATGTAAGTTAAACTAATTTTCTATTTTTTTTTTTTAAATATTTGTAAAATATTCTTAATTTTTTAGAAGGAGAAACTAAAATCAACATAATTATCTAATTGACACTTTAATTATCATATTTAAAATATACTTTTATGCTTTTAAAATTAATTTACTTGATATCTAAAGATAGAGAACTTTTCAATCATCAAACAAACAATATTTGGGTGAATTTTTAAAAAATTATGTTCAACACTAGTTTCAAATAATAATTCTTTAAAAAAATTTCTTATATTTAAATTTAAAAAAAGGTTTAGAATGCCTTTTATTTTGTGTTTTTATATATTCTTTAGATATATTAATTTAAACATATTGCAAATTTATATTAAATTATACTTAAAACAAACTAAAAATTAATTATCATATAGAGTAGTTAAATTAGGGAGAGAAAAGAAAAGGTATAATTACAAATCAGAGCTTGGTTTGTAAATCATATTTATATTATTTAAAAACGGTTTGAAACATCTTTGTAGTTTGTAAATTTGTAAATCATAACCTCTATTAGTTAGTTTTTATGAATTTAGTACACATGTTTATTCTATATCTCTCATGTACAGTAAATTCATTAAAATAATAATAATAAAAAAAAGGACAATTACTAATATGAAATAGCATATTTTTTTCATCTAATTACTAAAATGTCAAAACATTTCAAAATTGACTAAAATAGCATATTTATAGTTCAATAATTTAATGAATTATAATTTATTAATTTATTGAACTAAAAAAAGTTTAAAAAAAAACTAACAAAATCCGTTGAAAATAATAATGAAAGATAATCAAATAGCTAGATATTTATTGAACTTGAACTTAAAAAAAAACATACATATTCATTAAATACCTATGAAAAATAGTTTAATAATTTAATGAATTATAATTAGGCTATTTGAATAATTTTTAAAAAGTTTTCATATTTTAATAATTAGTATGCAGATTTATGCTATTTGAAATAAATTTAAAAAAAGGGTATAATTTGTAAAATAAAATATTATTAACGAGATATAAAATTGACACATTTGTTAAAGAAATGAAAAAAAATAGAAAGGTACCTAGGAAATCTAGAGCCAAGAATTTCTTTCTGTCCATATTTCCTCCAAGTAAAGCCATCGTCAGGTGGAAGCTCAGTGTTTCCAATGCGTGGGGCAGGCATTCGCACAGTCCTCTTCTCCATATCATCCTTCCTGCTTAAGTAAATTTTAACCATATTCCAATATTCAACTTTTTTCTTATATTCATTTTATCAAATTCCATTCACACCCTAACTTTTTTCTTATAGTAAGTTACTATGATGCCCCCCAAAGTTTTAAACATTTTAATGAAGTTTCTACCCAATTTACAAACTAGCTTCCTTTTTTTTTAATTAAAAAATAAAAAGCAATTGTACTTTTGCCAATAAAGTGTTTGACACAATACACTTTTTTTCCCCTTAATATATATATACTTAACTTCGTGGAAAAAATGATAAAATTCGTATGATTCCCATGCTTTACTATTTTATCTCTACTTTCGGATTAGGATTACAAGAAAAGAAAATTCAAAGTTTCATATTTGGTTCGGTTAGTAATTTCAGAGAAATTTTGTATAAAAAAAAATTCAGGGAAATTTCAATTGATTGGGACTCTTTTTTTATGATCACTAATTTCAAAAGTAACAAATGGTTTGAAATAGTTTAAAAATTGCATTTATGTTCTGCCAATCTTAATCTCATAATGGTTGATATCAGTCTGAAAAATGTTTTTTTTTTTAATTTTTGTTATTTTTAAAAGAATATAAATTCATAAAATGTTATTTTTGAAAAATTCCTTAGCTATGAATTTGAATGCGGAGAAAATTTTATTAATAAGTGTTACCTTAATTGTCAGAGCTTTGTGGTTAGATAGTTTTTTAGAAATTATATTTGTGAATGTTGGTGTTTTTGTGCTAGAAATGGAACCTTTTTTTTTTGGGGTTATTTGATTTTGTGATCGAATTTGGAAATGTTTGTAAGAGAGTTTGGACATTTTTTGTGTGTGTAGAGTGTTTTATGGGCTAGATTTTTTATTACTATTATTTATTGATTAATTATATCATCAATAATTTTAAAAAATATATATTTTTACGGAGAGTTTTCATTTCACTGGTATTAAAATTCAGAATTTAATTTAATAAATTTCTTTGAGCTAAGTAAAAATCAGTACCGTCTTCGTGTTTTTTGTGAAGAGGAAGAAGAACCCATTGCCATTTGCTTGCTACCAAAATCATCTGAAGCAACGGGCACGGGCACCGAAGCTGAAGCTAAACCTAAACCGCCAGTCATCGGCTCCTGCCACTGCAACCTTCCCGGAATATCCATGGCCGCCGCTGACCTGATCTTCATTTGCGCCATTTCCATTGCTTGCGTACAAGCAGACCTCAGCCATTCATCTAACCCCACATCCCGTTCCATGGACATCGACATCGACATCAACGATGACAACGATTGCGGTTCTCGACTAGGGATTCGGCTGCTCAGCTGCTCCTTGGCAGCACTGAAAATGCTTAAAATATCATCACATGACTTGGAAAAGAAAATCAAGTCTGGTTGATGATTACCCAAATTTGAAACGTTCATTTCAAGTTCTCTTGCTAAGGTACACCCACGAAGGATTAAGGAAATAGTGTCTTCCATTGTTTGTTTCTTGGGTTTCTTATGCTTCTCCATGAATTATGTATATATATATACTAAGAATAAAACAGTGTTATATGATATAATAATATAATACATGTTTCTTTAACACGGAACAAAATAAAAAATAAAAAATAAAAAATAAAATAAAATAAAGACTTGGTCACGGTCTATGTTGAATTTCAACATTTATTTGTGGGTTTGGGTGAAGGGGAAGACTTCGCCGTCGTTGAAAACGAATCTTCTTTTGGAGTTGGAAGTTTGAAGAGATACAAATTTATGACCAATGACCAAAAATGGAATTATGAAATTCTTCTTTTCCCTTCAATTGCTCCTCCTACTTTTAGGTTGTTAATACCGAATTGGTAAATTCGCCATATCAAATCAACCTCTGTTTTTATTATAAGCAAATAAAACTAAAATAAAAATACCAATCAAACCAACGTCACTTTATATCGAATTTGTGTTTTTTCCTCTAATGTTTTTAAAATTATTATTAAAAATTGTTAGGAATTTGATTATTGCCATATTTATTTTGAAAAAAACACAATATTTTTGCATTCTATGTTTTTTTGTCTGTTTGACTAAATAGGTGTTAACTTAAATTTAATTTTAATTGAAATTGTCATATGTTTATTAATCTTGGTTCAATTAAATTATTTATTCTAATTGTTAAATTTAAGGTTAAATGATAAGCTTTTTTAAATGAGTGTCTACACCTCATTAATTTTTTGTATGATTGTTACTTTACCTAAATTATGGTATTTGGTTTAACTTTTTGGAATTTACTAATCACTTTTTTTATTAGTACTTAGCTTGAAAACCCTTGATTCAAAGTATAATTATTTTATTAAGTACAGGAAAAGCTTTTGTCTTTGTGATTGAACCTTTAATCTTGTGGGTTGGTGAGAGAGTCTATGGAAATCTTAGTTATAATTATTTTATTAAGTACAGGGAAAGCTTCATAAAATAGTAAAGAGTTTGAATTTGAGGACAAACATAAAAAAGACACTACAAAGAAAAACTCGTTTTTATGCCGAAATTTGCAACGTTTTTTGCCGTCGTGAAAAATAATTGTCGTAGAGTGAATTTAGCGATGGATTTTGGTTACTAAAAGAAACGAAAAAAAATACATTGCTGCAAGTCATTGGCCAATATTAACGACACATTCCTTCAGAATTTGTAATGACGAATTGCGTCGGGAAGAAGAAGGGTCAAAATTGTTTTGATCTAATTGATTGCGACGCATTCTGTCACACATATTTGCGACCTAAGGCATTGCTACAAGAAAAGTACTTTGACCAGATTACGACGCATTTATTCGCGAGCTTTATTTTATTTATTTCTTTATTCATCTTTATATATCGTAATTAAAATTTTAAATTAAAAAAATTTATAATAAAAAAAAATTAATATTAATATTAATTAATTAAAAAATTTGAAATATACAAAAGGTGTATAATTACAAGAAAAAAAACTCCCAAGGTAAACCCTAACTACTCCTAATCATCGAAGCCTAAGTGGATGAGATGAAGATGAGGATGTTAAGATTTATGCCCTAGAATTCGTAATTTGTAATAGAATATTTTATGAATAAATAAAATTATTATTTTGTGAATTTTGTGCAATTTATTATATGTTGATATTCGTTAAATATTCAAACATTAATAGAAAATTCCAGAGTTACTCATTTTGTAATCTTGACTACTATGAGATATAAAGCGGATCTAGTCAAAGATAGTAATTCAAATAGTCTACCGTAAACAAATACGGTTAGGAATCCTTATTCTGGTAACACTGTTGATGTTGTTCACTGATTTGATCCAAATCATTAGCATGATGTAGATGCAAGTGGAAACATCATATATAATGAGTTTATATAAGACTGGACCAAGATAATAAATCGATTCCTAAATAACACCGTTGATAGGAAATGATTTATAATATCAAATTTACGTTATTAAGATTGATACGTCTCAATCCTGAGTATGTTGTGAACTCACATTAATGAAGTCTTTTCCTTTGATTCACATAGTTGAGGGTGATCTGTTGATACACTCGATAAACTCCCGTTTTGAGGAAATGACTAAATTGGTGCTTGGGAACATTTCTATACAAGATGGCATTCATAACTTTCCTAAAACAAATGAAAGTGTTAGTGGGACACTATTCTAACTTAGGAACTTTAGGTATCCCCTTTGTTGTAATGATTCGGTACTTAAACATGAGGCCTCACCTTCTCACTGGCCCGAGAAGGATCGTTCTATACTTCAAAACTATAGAAAAATGTTCATTAGAGTATCATCGGGTACACAAGGATAAAAGAGATAATTACAAGGGTAAAACGGTAATTTTGACCCAGTTGTAATTATGAGATTACCACGTGTAGGATATGTCAAAACAAACTTAATAACAAATGGATATAACCCATCTATAGTGAGGGGAGTTCAACTTAGGGTTTATAGTGGAATTACCCTAAGTTAATAATTATGATTAATTAATTAATGAGTTTAATTAATAAATCAATAATTATTGGAGCCCATGATCTATAGGTCCATCAGGTTCCTATGCTAGCCCATATATCATTGTAACTAACTAAGTTATTAATTTAACTAGGAAGAAAGAATTATATTTAAGTAATTAAATTACTTAAATAAAGGGAAATATTAATTGTTTAAATAAAAGGTTTATTTAAATGGAAATTAATATTAACATTATTAATTATTTAAATAATGAGTTTATTTAAATGGAAATTAATAATTAATATTATTAATTAAATAATTAGTTAATTTAATTTAATAATAAAAGGAGAGAATTAAATATATTTGTTTATGAAAAAAATTAGTATTTTGCCCAAAATAATTAATTAAATTGACTTAGTTCAATATTAATTAATATATGAATTTTTGGCATTTATGTATTTATTTAGAATTTATTATTTATATTTTTTCTAAATTATAAAAACATAAAAGATAAAACATAAAAAAAAAAAAAGGAAAAGATAAAGCATTATCTCCTCCACGCCACATGTCACCATTTAAAAGAAAATGGGTTTTCTTTATCTTCAATATGGCTGACGCTTTTGTGAGTTGATTTTTTTTTTTTATTTAAATAATTTTGATTATTTAATTTAAAAGAAATAAGAATCCTAATTTGATTAGGAAACAAACTCTTATTTTTCTTATAAATATGACCATTGGGTGCTCATATTATATACTTTGAAATTTATCAAAAGGCTCTCTCCTTTGCCTTCCCATTGCCGATTTTGGCATAGAAAAATAAGAAGAATTTTTCTTCTTATTCTTTTGTTCTTCAGGTTCGATTCCCACAAGTCTGGTTGGTTTATGATCTGGATATAGCATAGAAGACTTGGTGAAGTGGATTGATGCTGTAAAGGAAACCCCAACCGATTCTCCATCAATCTACAATGTAAGTTTTTTTCGAAAACCTTATAATTTTATTTGGGCTATTATCACATATACCCAATATCGAGTCTCAGTTTTCAAAAAAACCACAAACATTGAAAAATATCAAAATTACCCAACACATAATTAACCCATAATTTTTTTATAAAAATTTGATTATAATTGATATATTATTTTTGTAAATTTATATTATTGATATAAATTTAATACTAGAATTTACATTACTGATAAATTATTGTTGTAAAATTACATCAATGATATATCATTAAATTAATAGAATATATAAAAATGGGTAAATCTGATATAAACATGAAAGTGTGGCATATATGAAAACAAAACTCAAAAGTTGGCTACCACGCATAATTTTCCATTTTATTTTTTCGATTTGATCACGATTGCATGTTATTAACGGATCTGTAATTAATCGTTAATTAATTTACTAAAGAAAATTCCGCAAATTTAGTAAATAGTTCCTTCAATTGGTATCAGAGCCTACGTTAATTAACATGAATTGTGATTTTCGAAAATCGGTGGGTTGCATAAAAACGGTTTTATGTATGTATATAAATTGTTAAAAAGAAAATTTCATCATTTTCCATAAAACATTAAAAAGTTAGTGTTAAACAGACATAGTGTTTGTGTTTCAAAATAAAAAGACTTCATGATCCTTTAATCTAATCAAATATTAGAGAGGTGGTCTTCGAGAAGAGTGGGAGGAGGATGATATCTGAAGTAAGCCTTGAGCATGACAAACTGTTCCTTTTGAGTAGAAACCTTAGCTCGGTTCTGACATATGGTAGCATTCTTAGAAGCCAACTGACTCTCTAACATAGTGATCCGTTGAATTTCTTGTGAATTAGGTCTAGATGAAGCTACTAATCTTGATCTCAGTGGGGTGGGGGGGGGAGGTGGGGTTGGTCCTGAACCCATTCCCCTAACATAACCGAGACGATAACCTAGAGTATCTACACAAACTTAAGCCGGTGTTTTAAGTGGAGGACATTTATCACCATTTTCTTCTACACATGGAAGCTCATCTAATCATTTTTGGGAGTCCACACCTTAGTCATTGCTTGCTGCAATATCAAATAAAAATTAAGAAAGTTAAACCATATATTTGTATGTAAAATATGAAATAAAGAAGTTAAATGTGAGAGCTACTTACATGATTTGACTCTGCCACGTTCACTACAAGAAAAATGTGAATTAGCGACGGAATGGGACAATAATTTGTCGTTACAAGGAATTAACGACGAAACGGCCTGATGTTATTTTTTTCATCGTTAGACGAAACTAACGATGAAATGCCTTGTTCAATAACGAGGGAAAAGTGTTCCATCGCTGGCTTTCGTTGACTAGAAATGGGCGATGGTTTGCGTCGTTATAATAGTCAAAGTAATCTTCAACAATAACAATGGAATGCGTCGTTGATAAGTCAAAGTCATGTTTGACTATAACGATGGAATGCGTTGTAACCTAGTCATCAAACATACATGTTGACCACAACGACGCAGTACGTCGTTATATAAGTCAAAGTTATATTTGACTATAACGACGGAATGCGTCGACCAATTTTTATTTTTTTTTGAAATTTAATTAGGTTTTAGGGTTTTAATTACAAATTATTGTAATTTGAAAATTAAATTTAATTAAAAAAAAATTAATTTAATTTAAGAAACAGAATATTATATAAATAATATTAAAAATCCCAAAATAATACAAAATAATGTTTTAACCCTAAAGCCTAATCGACAGGAGGATCAGATGGAGGATCGGGAGGAGGCCAACCAAAACCGGAAGTAGAAGAACTCTCGCCGCACATCTGCGCCATGAAGATGTCTATCGTTTCCTTCATCGACCTCTCGAACTCGAGCCTGGACCTCTCGAACTCATCGAGACGACCCGTAATCCCTGTCACCTTCGCCATGACCCTTTCGTTGCTCTCCCGAAGCTCTGCAGTCTCAGCCCTCAACGTCTTGTTGCTCTCGCGAAGCTCGGTAGCCTCACTCGAACGAGCTGCCTGGGAAGACCGAGGCTGATCGACTTAAATGACAGGCCCGAGGTTGCCGAGTCCAGGAACAGTGTCGTCTGGACGTCTCCCTCCTGCTGCCTCGAGAAAAGCCGACTCGATATCCTCCTATATAGGTAGGGTGTCGGAGCTCGGTAAGCGATCAACGAGAATCGCTTCGTAACGAGCCTGAAAAAAAAGATCAAATCATTTCATTAGCTAATATAGTAAAAATCAAAAAATTTGAAAAAAGAATAAATAATAATTAACACTTACCGATTTCTCTCTTGCCTTATCGCCTACAAAAGTCTGCGTATCTCCACCTTTGGTGTGGAGACGAGGAGAAACAGCTCAGCAGCATGAACTGGACGACCCAATTTTTTTTCCTGCGAATGTTAAAAATAATTAACGAATAATGAATAATTAAAATAAAGTAAAAGTTAATTATTGCAGAAAATAACTTACGAGTCGTTTCTTGTGCTCGTATGTGGAGCGTGACCCTCCAGTGTGCTTCGACGGGTTGGCATTCCAGTTGGCGCTATTGATCGTCGAAATGCGCTGGGCATCGGATATCTAAGTACGCGCCAAGATATCCGCCAAGTCCTCCGCAGAAATGTGGGTCGGCCGTTTATCGGCAGGGGATGACGAATATTGTAGCCAGTGTCCCTATACCGAACGCCGCCCTGCTGATGCCAGGGAGCGTATAACTGTCAGTTTTTGAAATATTATATATATATATATATATATATATATATATAATATTTTGAATATGTTTACCTTCCATGCTTTGAACATCCGCAGCTTGTGCGCAGTAGAGACGCTCTACCAACTAGGGTGTCCCCGTACAGGAAGCATCTTCAATACCTCCATAAATCTCCTCGAAACCTCCCGTGATGGATGTAACCTATTTAAATGAAAAGAAATAATTGAAAAGTTAGAATTTATAAATAATAAATAATTAATGAAATAGGAATACAAACTAAACAAAACTTACTAGCCGCCCTCGAATGACAGGCGAGCCCTCCCGGAAATAGACATCTGCAAGGGCTCCTGTGCCGGGTCCCTATCCTCGTGCTGAATGATTGTATCAGGATCCCCGAGACGTACATCATTCTCCTCACTGGGGGGGCTGACTCCATGAATTGTTGGCACCAGGTGTGCCAGAAGGTGCTGGAGGGCGTCTACGGGGAGGCATGACTTACAATTCAATAATTAAGTAATAAAAATTCTAACCTATAAACCCTATATTAATTTAAAACTAAATTAACTAATTAACATATAATTAATTAAAACTAACTGGTTACATATAATTAAATGAAAAAATACATACTAATTTCAAACTAAATTAACTAATTAACATATAATTATATGAAACACATACATACTAATTTCAAACTAAATTAACTAATTAACATATAATTAAATGAAAACATACATACTAATTTCAAACTAAATTAACTAATTAATATATAATTAAATGAAAACATACATACTAATTTCAAACTAAATTAACTAATTAACATATAATTAATTAAAACTAACTAATTACATATAATTAAATGAAAACATACATACTAATTTCAAACTAAATTAACTAATTAACATATAATTAAATGAAAACATACATACTAATTTCAAACTAAATTAACTAATTAACATATAATTAAATGAAAACATACATACTAATTTCAAACTAAATTAACTAATTAACATATAATTAATTAAAACATAACTAATTACACAAAACTAAATACATATTACTACATTATCCAAATTAGACAAAATTAAATTAAAGTCAACTAATTTCAAACTAAATTAACTGATAACATGCTAATTACAAATTTAAACCAATAACATAAAAACAAATATTACATTTGAAGAAACTTACTCGGATTCGTTCCAAGGATTGAGATTTTTGAGAAAGGGACAAGATTTTTAGAGAAATGGGAAGGAATTGGCTGAGGGAATCGAAGAAGGAAGAAGTATGTTTGAGAGAAAAAGAAGAAAAACGGAAGAAGCATGGTGAAAATGGAAGAAATGGTTCTGTTTTAAAACGGATTTAACGACGTCTTTCGTCGTTAATCATTTAAAAACTCGTCGTATGTGATTTTGTAACGACAGAATCCCTCGTTCTCGCTCTGCAGATCGTCGTCTACGTTTTTATGGAGATGAACAACACGTCGCAATTGATCGCTGATTTTCATATACAGGACATAATTCGTCGCTAAAGCAACTTTTCAAATAAAGTCAAAGTGACTTTTCATATTCAGGGGCGACGGATTGCATCGCTTCTTCGCACCACAATTTTCGTGATATTTTTTTATCTTCGCGCCTTATTAATTACACCTAGCGACGCAATCTGTCGTCCCTGAATTTGAACAGTTACCAAAATATTATCCGTTGCAACATGTTAACGATGCAATCCGTCATTACCTTCATCCCTATACTTAGAAATTTTTATCCCATCATTGTGTTATATGATTGATGGTAACGACGGATTACATCGTTGAATCCAGAGATAAATTGATGAGTATAACGATGCAATCCGTCGTTACCATCAATCTTATATTTTGAAAATTTTATCACATGATTGTGTTCTGTGAAGTTTAAAGACGCATGGCATCGTTATATTCAATTTATCTCTGGATTCAACGATGTAATCTGTCGTTAATCTTCGTATTTTTTTTTAAAATTATTTCCCTTGTTACACATAAATACTTCAATCATCGTCATCAGAATCATTCGTGTTTTTTGAATCAATGTTGTCTTCTTTAGTGTCTTCTTCGTTTGTTTCATCTGGAGAAGAATCTTTGTCATTTTCAGGTGGAACATAGATATTTCCTTCATCAGAAAGTGTCTCTGATGCATCATTCAATGGACGCGCAGTGTCAGAATTAATACCTTCATCGATTTCACGATTTTGCACCTCATTCTCCTGGAATGCAACGTAGTTCTCACTATTTTTATCAGGGAGGCTGTCATCTATTATCATCGGTCTTACTTTACAGATAACTAACCAATCAGATAAATCTCGACGGTGAGCGGGATAGTTTAAGTAGTAAACCTGAATTGCTTGTTGTGCCAAAACAAAACGATCTTGGGTGTGCATGTGTTTTCTTCGGTTCACCTCAACAATTTAAAGATTGATATTATTGCGAATTCTACCTCGTCGCATTGTTTTAAACTATGTGCAATTAAAAACGATTGTACGTTTAAGACTCGGACCTGCAAATTGAAGCTCAATAATCTCATCAATAATTCCATAGAAATCTTCTGCATTGTTCCCGAACACTTGATCCTTTATACATACGCCATTGTTGTTTGTTGCCCGGTTCACTGAATGAGCTTTTGTTTGAAATCTGTAACCTTGCACCAGATAACCGGTGTAAGATCTTACAATTCTGGATGGACTTTTTGTTGGGATTGAGGCCTCTAGAAGAGTTCTCAAACGGAAATCCCAACGGATCTTTCCTTGCAGTATAATAAATTCAAAATTGTAAATGCATAAAAGAAAAACTAACCCTTGTCGAGAAGTGTCTGACTCTTCCTCGTTCTTCGATGGTTACGATCCAGGGACCACCAAAAAGATCTTCCTCACTAAGCACAAAAGAGAATCGGTGCGTGGGCACTATCTCCTTTGAAAAAAGGAAAAATTGAGAAGAAGAATTTTCTTCCCAATCACCCTATGGGCGGCAAAGAGAGAGGGAGGAGAGGAAATTCCTGAGCCTTTACTTTAACTCTCTTGGTTCTGTTTTGGGGTCACCCCAAAGGTCCTATTTATAGGAAAACCAAGGCATCGAAAAATCTTCTGAATATCTTTTTAATTAATAAATAATTAATTAAGATATTCTAAAATATATTTGAATAATAAAGATATTATATTTTATTCCATAATAAAACATTCCATATCTTTTATTTAAATTAATCAATATTAATTTAAATATATTATTCCATATCTTCCATTTAAATTAATCATATTAATTTAAATAAGATATTCCATATCTTCCATTTTAAATTAATCACATTAATTTAAAAATAAGATATTCATATATATTTTAAATAAATAAAAATGCAAACTTTTTGGTCAACCCTTTGACCAAGGGGGGGCGTGTGACCCCACCTTGGGCCACACGCCCCTATCATCATCCAATGACAATATTGGGCATTTTTATTTTCCTCATTATTTAATGGAACAATTCCTTTAAATAATTAAATAAATAAAACTCCTTTTATTTATTCCAATAAATAAAAGGAGTTTTATTTATTTCCTCATTTAATTTGATAATTTCAAATTAAATATTTAAATAGACTCTTCTATTTAAATCCCCATTAATTTTGGACAACACAAAATTAATTTAATTAAATAAACTCCTTTATTTAATCTCTTATAATTAAATAGACTCTTCTATTTAATAATTAAATAGACTTCCTCTATTTAATTTCCTTTAATTAATTAAATAGACTCCTCTTTTTGTGTCAATTTAGTTTTTCATTGTATAATTCAATAATTTATACCTTGTTGTTCACAAAGTTATTGAATTAAACTTCTTCATTTTATTTTACAGCATGGTTCATTGATCTTTTTATTCTGCATTGCTGCTTTACAAGTGCTAAGCAATTTATGAATTTGAGAAGAAGATAGGGAAGAAAAAAAATGTGAAGAGAGACCTAACGAGTGTCGACGCATGGAGATGATATTTTTTTATTCTTTTTTGTGTTTATTAATTTTAATGGATTGTTGGTGATGTATAAGGTGTACATGGATCTTGGTGTTGAGATTTACAATTCAATAATTTATTGCGTTGAGTTCAATAAATTATAGAATTAAAATCTTGATTCTATCTTACAACTACATGGACTTTTTTTTTGT
Organism: Gynostemma pentaphyllum; assembly: GCA_028015215.1. Taxonomy (NCBI): domain Eukaryota; kingdom Viridiplantae; phylum Streptophyta; class Magnoliopsida; order Cucurbitales; family Cucurbitaceae; genus Gynostemma; species Gynostemma pentaphyllum. The sequence continues at coordinate 17,866,121 of CM051352.1, forward strand.
ATTTCAAGTTTCTAATCACTAATATTGGTTGTTGATGTTGCATGCTGGTGTAAATTAATATGTTTTTTTTTTGGCAGAAACCTTAAGATTTGAGATTTGAGGTTTTTTTTATAGGCAAAATCGAAACCGTTATTCAATAGTTTATTAACTTCAATTCAATAAGGGAAAAATGCACCAATAGTAGTGTAGCGGTGTAAATTAAAAAAAACCTTGAAAGTGCAAGAGTGATTGGTGATTGGTGCATTTTACCCATTCAATAACTTATTGAATTAAAATCAATATGATGTACCTCAATTATATATAGTAATTTTAATTCAATAAATTATTAATGAAGAGAGAAATTTTAGTGAATTAATAAAGTTCATATTTTAATTCACTAAATTATTGAATAAGGAGGAAAATTTAGTGAATTAATAAAATTCAGATTTTAATTCACTAAATTATTGAATAATGAAACAACTTTAGTGAATTAATACATGAGTGACATTTTTATAAATTTAACGAAAATAATTAATTTTATTATATTAGAAAAAATATCAATTAGGAAATTATGAAAAGATGTTGTTATATGGGGTATTAACTTTATAAAATATGTGGAGTCCATCCCCATTTTTTAGGGTCTGTTTGGTTTGCAATCCAGATTCAGTTTTATGAATCTGAATTGAATGAATAAAATGAATCTGCTTTGTTTTGTGTTTGGTTTACAATCTAGAAAAAAAGCAATTTGGATTCAATTTCTTTTTTAGGCTAAAAAATGAATTCAACTAAAACAAGAATCCAAAATATCCAACTCAAAAACTGAAAAACACAGATTGACCTCACCCATACAATTTAATCCACGAGTTTGAACACATGAGATAAAAATACGAGTCGGGACCATTTTCCGGATTTGGGTCGGGCCGGGCCCGTTTTTCGAGGTTGACCCGGTCCGTTCTAGCTTTTATTTATTTAATTAAATTTTTAATTGCATGTTTTTAAGTTGATTTTTAACTTTTTAAACTTAAACTTAATTCTAAAGTGATGGAAAAAAAGTTAATTTATTTTTTCACTATATCCTATTTTTTATTTCTACTTTGTTTTTATAATTATATATAAGATTAATTTAAATATAAAAAATAAAATTATATCTATATATATATATATATATATATATATATATATGTTCTGGAGGTTGTTGCTCACATTTTTCTCTGCTTATTGTTTACTAATGTATGTAGTACTATTTGAATAACGCTATTGGAGGTTTTTAATGCCCAAATGGTCTCTCCATTCAGTGTGAAAATATTTTTTCAGATTATCTTTAATTGAGAAATTCTCTTTTTGGTTGCATTAGGTTTTTATGAATTTTAGAATGGATCTCATTATGTCTTGTATAGTTCTCCTTTTGGAAGAAACTGAGTTGTTTTAATCTAAAGAGTTTATTTGATAGACTTGCAATGCTTCTATTATCTTTATTATAATTTTTTTAAAAAGAAAAATTTATCCTAAGAATGAGAATAGTTATAGTTGATGCGAATAAACATGTTTTCAATTTATAAGTTATGAATTATTAGTTTTTTCAAACTTAAAAATGAATGATTTAAAGTTGGAAGTATTATTTTCACACTCGTTCGATTCACAATCGATTTTAAATTTTTGAAAGAACCAACCAAATACATATTTCAAATTTCTGAATCTCAATTATAAATTCTGAATCTGTTACCAAACACAGTTTCAGAACCAACAAATTCACATAATATAACTCTGAATTAATTAGAATCCACTAAATTCAAATTCTGATTTTCAGATTGCATACCAAACTGGGTCTTAATATTTATAATATTCCCAGGATTCATCCGGGCTCGTCTGTCTTTCCGTTTCCGGATAGGGAATGAATGGTTAAGGAGTTGGTTGATTGAATAGAATACTAAGTTTTAATTGAATTTAAAAAAATCCGAAAAAGAAGAGAGAATTCCCATTTCTCTGTTTTCTGTATTACAAAGAAACAAGTCAATCTTGAAAAGAAAAGAAGTTGTATTCTGTTACATACACTTCCATTGATAACTACCTTCCTCTTCAATGGAGACGGCATTATTAGACCCGAACTCACTCTTTTCCTCAAAGACTAATTCTTTAAACTTCAAACTTCAAAATTACCCATCAAAATTCAAGCTTATAAGTCTATATTACTATCCCAATAATATCAATAACATTACCCCATTTTGCTCTGAAACTTCACCACCTCCCATTCCCATTCCCATTCTTGAAGATAATGATGACCCAACTCCTGATTTTTCTCAGAATCGCCGCAGAATTGTTAGAATTGCGTGGGAGAAGTTGGTTCGATGGTCAAGATCTTGGCGTTTCAAGGCTAAGACTGACGTTCTTCAACGTACTAACAAGGTTTATTCTATTTCTTACAACTAACCTGCTTGATAAAATGCACCAATGAACTTCTTTTGTTGTTTCAATTGGAGTAGTTTTGTACTTATTTTATGGTAGGTGATGAAATTTATAAGTTATTTGATTCTAGTGACCTAAGAAGAATTGATCGATCTTTAGTTCGTTGTCAAGATCAGTATAATGCTATATTAAATCTCAAAGAATGTGAAAGTCGTATAGGAAATAAATGTTGAATAAACTTATAGCAATAGAAGAAGAGGGTCTAAATTCTACTTCATAGATTTTGTTTTCCTTCTCCTTATTTGATAGGATCATTGTCAGAATTTTAACAGGTGGTTGTTCTTGGAGGTGGATCTTTTGGTACAGCCATGGCTGCCCATATTGCTTGTAAAAAGCCCCAATTGGAAGTTAACATGCTTCTCCGTGATCCTCAACTATGCTACTCAATTAACAAGACTCACTACAACTCGTAAGTTTCATATACTCCAACAACTTCCTCTCACATATTTTAGTGAATTTCTTGAAATAATTGAATCTCATTGTAGTTTTAGTAGTTTTTCCTTTGTATTTTGCTGCGATTCACATACACAAAACAGATGTGAGATAGTGAAAATGTTTGTGCTGCCTGATGAAAGTTAGCCTGACTGATTATGATTGATGATCTTTCTTCTCAGTAAGTACTTCCCAAGGCACAAACTACCGGAAAATATTATTGCTACAACTGATGCCAAAGTTGCTCTGCTAGGTGCAGATTTCTGCTTTCATGCTGTACCTGTGCAGGTCTTCCACTACCCTGTTGAAATCTCTGCACCCATATTTCTATGCTTTTGTAATTATGAAACCATTATGAATGTTGCAGTCAGATAATATATATATATATATAAGGAAAATCTTTTTTTAAACTAGATTCTTAAGGACTAGTTCAAATATTATTTTTTTCTCTTCGTATGGAGATTTTTCTTTTTGGGTATCAAATACATTTAAGTACCAACTGAACTGCAATCTAGGACTACCGATCTTCATCATCTTTGCTTTGTTGGGTAATTGAAGGATTTTCTGAATTCTATTACAGTTCAGCTCATCCTATCTTGAGAGCATTGCCGATCATGTTGATCCACGCTTACCATTCATATCCCTAAGCAAAGGGTTGGAGCTTAATACCTTGAGGATGATGTCTCAGATCATTCCCCAAGCATTGAAGAACTCTCGACAACCTTTTATTGCTCTTTCAGGGCCTTCATTTGCTTTAGAATTAATGAATAAATTACCAACAGGTGATAATGCGCATTATGCATTCTTCCTTGTTATCCTTGTATCAGTTGTGTTTTAAAAAATATTGAAAACTTTGCAGCAATGGTAGCGGCATCAAAGGACAAAAAATTGGCAAATGCAGCTCAACAACTTCTGGCTTCTAGTTATCTGAGAATAAGCACTTCAAGGTAGATTCTAGTATGGGACATCAGGGCTTACTCTGCCTGTGTATCGATATTTATATTACCTTTTAGTAGAAAAATTAAATTTCTCCACTAATTCTATTATCCATTAAGCATCTAATATTTGACATGCAAATGGTCCCTTGTCCAGTTTCTTCATGGCGACTTAGTTTTCTGTATTTCTTAATTGCCTGAGCCCAAATCCTCTACCAAACATACTTTTTTCATTGAAAAGAAAGTAAGCTGTGGAAACTGGTCTGCTAGCCAATTTACTTAGCTTGTAACTTCTGATGACTCAGTGACGTGACAGGGGTGGAGATTGCAGGTGCATTGAAGAATGTGCTAGCAATAGCGGCAGGAATTGTGGAGGGTATGAATCTTGGTAACAACTCTATGGCCGCTCTTGTAGCACAGGGTTGTTCGGAGATTCGTTGGTTGGCTACAAAGGTATGCTTTTATTCAGCATTAAGTGGTTTGGTGATAGAATATGATCAATTTATGGCATGAGCCCATAAGCTATCTCTTTATCTGATAACTTGACGGAGCTATTGTAGCTATGTACCACCATACATCAAACTATTGACTGAAAAATAGAAGTATTCTTTTTCGGATGTTTCTGCTATATATGGTTTGTATCTATGGTTATGTAGACGTCAACTATGTTTTAACTATTTTCTTTCCTGATTGCATTTGAATGTGGTTCTACTTTATGGTCCCCATGACGGTCGAAGAAGAGCTCTAATGGAGTCTTTTTTTTTTTTTTGCTGTTATGAAATCAGACTGACAAAAAGCTATCTGCCTTTTGCCTTGTTCTGACTTGCATATAGTTACACTACCCCTGGTGGACACACATTTCTAATTTTCTCATAGTTTTCTGAATGCAATTTTCTGATGATCTTCCTTATTTTCAGTGTCCACAATTTTCTGAATGCAGTTACGGTATCTTTTTGATTACTTCCCTTCAAAATTTACTTGTAGATGGGTGCAAAGCCAACGACAATTACAGGTCTCTCGGGTACGGGGGATATTATGCTTACATGTTTTGTCAACCTCTCCAGAAACAGAACAGTTGGAGTACGACTAGGATCTGGAGAGAATCTGGATGACATATTAAGTTCTATGAATCAGGTACTTGGTAATCTCTTAATCTGTTCTTATTAAAAAGAGAAAAAAAGGAAAATAGAAGTGCTTTTGGCTGTCATCAAAGCAATTAATGTCCTGTTAGGTGGCAGAAGGTGTATCGACGGCCGGGGCAGTAATTGCACTGGCTCAAAAATACAAAGTCAAGATGCCAGTTTTAACAGCAGTGGCCAGAATTATTGACAATGAGCTAACACCACAGAAAGCTGTTCTTGAATTGATGAGCCTCCCTCAGGTAAACTTTACTTCTCATTAAACTAGTAATTTATCAAGTTTGAGTTTTTTTTTACCATACTGCTTAAATTTTTGTTTGAACTTGATTTAGGTGGAAGAGGTCTGAGACCTGGGGGCTCCATAGACTCTTGGTATTATCATCAGTCATCACTAATAAAATTCCGGTATCGAACTTTTTCCGTTATAGCCATTTTTCTTGGAGAACATGATACAGTTGTGGTGCTTTCATGGTAAGAACGAACTTTAGATAGTCTATTAATATGTCACAGAAATTTTGTTAGCTCTGTTATAAGGTAAAATCAGAAGCTATTCTTTGATACTTGCCAAAGCCATTTGCTGTTTTTACAGCTGAACTAGAATAGTGCTACAGTTGAATTAACATTACTAGCTTAACTTGTTCCTTCTTTGATTAGACTATACAAATGAGATCATTAGAGGCCCTACGGTGATATTGCCATTTCTGCTTTGTTTTTTGTTTTTCCTTAAATTTTTGAGAAACACGTGTTGAGTAACTTTTGTTTTTCTCATTTCTAATTTTTAACTTTTAACTATAGTTAACAAACTTAGAAATTGCTATCGAGTGCATTTTTATATTTTACTAGTATTTTACCACGTGCATCGCACGTGATATTTTTTCTAACATAGAAATATTTAGGGTTTAGGGTTTAGGGAGCCCCCAGGTCTCGATAGATAGTGGAGTATAAATAATAATGACATTTTTAGTAATTTGAAGGTTTTAAAAGGGTATATATAATGACATTTTAGTAATTTTAAGATTTTAAAAGGGGTATAGTAGTTCAAAAAAGTTTCTTAAACATCACCACTTTTATATATTAAGGATTTTTCAGGAAAAAAAAAGACAATATATGAATATCAAATAAATTTATTTTTATAATTTTCTTTTAGGTAAAATATCATTTTGTTCCATGAATTTTCACTTCGGTTTCATTTTCGTCTCTAGATTTCAAAAGTTACATTTTTTTTGGCCCCTCAACTTTACGATTCAATCCGTTTTAGTCTTTCTATTTGTGTTTTTACGCTTGGGACACTGAAAGACGGCTTATATGACATGTAATTGATGATGTGACATTATAGTAATATACAGTTATGTTAAATGAGATAAAAAAAAACAAATATATAGTGAGATTAATCTCATTTTTCCCGACAAATGATATTTTATCTATTTTCTTTTTAAAAAGAGAGGAAACAAGAATTATAAAAAAATAAGGATAAAAAAGAAATGAGAACGTAATTCAATGGGTCTTTAACATTTTCGTCTCCCTGTTTTCTTCATTTCCAATTTTTTAGTACATATACATTCGTCTACGCATGTTTTTTAAGAAATAATTACAAAATTGTATAGACATTTTAGAACCAAAAAGTTTTGGTCCTTTTGATGGACAGTTTATTTTTCAATTTTTAAAATTTGAGTGTGTTTACCAACAATTTCATCTTATTTTTCAACTTTTATGGGATAATTATAAAATCAATCCTGATACATTAAAAATGATTTAAACACCTCTAATTTCTAAAATTACAAATCATATGCAGTTGTTTTTCACATGTAGTAGCTATGGTATCAATTCCCTAAAAAATAATAAAATTCTCTAAAAAATAATAAAATTTTAGGACAGTTGCAAATCTAGTAATTTCTTTTTTTATAAAAATATCAACTTTTAAAAATATTTGTAAATATAACAAATTTTGATGGGCGAATGATAAACATTGAATCACATATGTTTACACTAAAATTATCATAATAAAAATTGTTATATTTAAAGATAGTTTTGAATGATGATATATTTACAAATATTGCATCAAAAAATCTACTACTCAATATACTTTCTTTAAAATTTTAATACAAAAATATGATTTCGAGTGCTAAAAACTATTTTAAAATATAGGTGATGATTTACAAAATAGAAAAACTCTATGTATGAATTATAACCATCCTAATTTTCTTAATATAAACTTTTAGATACCAAACAGATTTTTTGCTCTTTTCTGAAAAAACAAGAAACAATTTTCTAGTTTTCTTTTCTAAAAAAATAAAAAACGAAATAAATAAATAATAAAAAAACAAAAAGCATTACCAAAATCAATGTCAATACCCCTCTTCAAGTGTAATTCAGTAGATCTGCAGGGGTTCAGTAGTGTGACCTCATGAAAAGTCAATAAATTATTTTTCCAATCCGTTATTTTCTATTAAAATAAAAATAAAAATAAAGATTCAAACCAAAGAGGAAAATTCTCAGGCTCTCCTTTACACACAACTTTCAAACCAGCTTCATTCACCTTTTTCTTTTTCATTTCATCCAGGCCACGTTGTAAGTATATATCTTCATATATTCAAGGATTTTTAAGATTTGCCGAATCGGTATCTGTTTCCTTTTCTTAACAATGATATCCTATCCATCTTGGCTGCAATTCTACAATTTTGAAGCACTGAAAATTAAGCATTGAACTCCCATTTCAATGAGAGAAATGAAACAGCAGATACCATCACTCTCTTTTATCTTCCTCAAGATCTCCTCCAAGACCAAACACTGGATGATCTGCAGCAATTGAAGGTGCCTTCCTTTCCTTCCTTTCTAGCTTTGTAGATAATTCTATAGCCGCCTTAACTCCAGTTCCAGTGAGCGCCACAGCACTCTCATCAATGTCATCCCCCGTCTCCTCTGCGTATGCAAATCTACAATTCCCAGAATCCAATCAACTTTTTTTGTTAGGCTACATGATTAGTTTTATGATAAGTTTATTCTAAGGAAATCATTTTTCCTTTTCTTTTCTAAAGAACTTTTTTATAATATATATATATATATATATATATATATATATATATATATATTCAGCTGCAATTTTCGCATGGGAGAAGCTGGTCAGTGAGAAAATTTATTAAAAAAATTTAGAGATCGAAAAACAAAAAGCAGTAAAAGTGCATATAAAGAAAGTAGCAATGGAATACCGAGAGAGCATGTGAACATGTGAGTATAGAATACAGCAAGAGAAAACATTTCTAGCAAGAGAGAAATGAGAAAATGTAACCTAAGAGAGACTAACAAAATAAAATGTTCCTAAAATGCTCTTCAAAAATAAATAAATAAATAAAAATCTCCTAAAATGCAAAATGTCTTTAAAAGATATAAATCGTATCAAAGAAATTGTTTTTTTAAATAATAACAAAAAGTGATTATCAAATGGATGACAATCTGATGACGTAAAAAAAAAGGAATATAAAAGCAAAAATTAGAATAAATTTAGCCTTATGAGAAATCAATCAGCATGTTAGCTATATTATAGTTTGCATATATGAATATGCTCTTACCATTTATATGTATCTCATGTATCTTGTAAATTAAAGAGTTCTCATTATAAATTGTTTGCTTAATATATCATGCCAAACATATTGAATAAACTAATCATTTCTTGAGAGGACCGGGGCACTACATAACTTGTCAACATTACATAACCTAATATCTCTCATTTTCTAGAGTTTTCCCATGGAAAAACCTATTGATCCAGAAGTTAAAAAATTCAAATAAATTCCCTTACAGAGGCAAGGGTATCAAATACCTGGTCGGATTATGAGTTGGAGCCCAAAGAACACATAAAACCAGCAAGAGCATAAAAGCAAGCAAAGTCCAGAAAGCCGGAATAATCCAAGCTCTTTGCCACAGCTCACCCAACGGGTCAGCAGCATTGAAGTACAACTGAACAAACAATAATTAGTAATGTTTTCCATTGAGATTATCGTTACGATTTATTCAAGGAATGAAATGAAATGCAGAGGCACCTCATATCCAATCCAAGCTAGAGAGAGCAACACTGAAACTGCAAGGCAATTTGTAAACTTTCGATACAACTCAAGTTTGGCCGTGCTTTTTCTAATCTGTGTGATAGAAAAATGAATATGATCATGCTCTTAACAAAAATATGAAGAAGATACAATCTAAATAGGATTAAAGGATTTGGATAAAGCTTAAATAAATAAATAAAATATCTACCTGAAGCTTCTCTAGCGTTCTTGATAATGATGAAAAGATCCAAAGAATAAAGCAAGCATCCAATAGAGCAACTGGTAACACAAGAAAAAGCCTTCCTTTTCCATAGAAGTCATTTACATTTCCCAAATGTTCAACAAGCTCAAGTGCTTCAGAAGCCAATAAATAAATAACACCCAAAAGGACAACTTTTGTGGTTATACCACCAAGGGTTGGCCTCACAACCCCATATCCCATTGAAACCACAAGAAAAAGAAGCCTAGAAACAGTCTTCTTAATAGCACTAAACGTTACGGCCCAGATGGTAATTCCCATAGGTCGGTTTCCAGTTGAATTAAAATTTGAATATTCAAAATACCAAAGGGCCATTTCACACATTCCCAAACCTATCACACAAGTGATATGGTAATGCAATTGTATTACATCTTTCCAATATCGTACAAACCAGAGAAACCAGACAAGACCCAGAATAAGATAAGATAAAGACATTAAGCCAAAAAATGTCATCAATGGAGCCATCTTTCCAGGTAGATAACCATCGGGGTTCCTCCAAACCGTTCTTCCACTGATTTGCAGACCTCTAAGTTGCGGATCGCAAAACATAAAATACAGATAATACATTCCAGTTTTATTAAGTTTAATAGTAGTAGGGTCCATTTTAGCTTCCTCATTCTTCCCTTCAAAAAATGTTTGAATTCGCTTTGGCCCATTAGGATTATCTGGATCTTGGTTAATAATAACTTCTCCAATCTTGCAAGAACCGTCACTTGCAAGCTTCTGGGTGCAGCATATCATATCAGAATTCAAAAATGACCCACCAATTTTTGTCCTATCTTTAACTTCAATAATAATAGCTTCAATTAAACCAGTTTTTTGTTGCATTTCATTCTTCTGATCAGAAGATTCTTTCGTTCGTCTAAATATAATTGATTCAAACCTGAATTTTGCATAAACAGGAAGAACTCAAAGTCTATTAAATGCCTAAACAACTAAAATACTAACATTCATTGATCATTGCTAGTATGGAATCATAAATTCTGAATACCCATTACTGATTGCTTTAAAAAAAATCGAGAAAATAAACTAGCCCAATTCAGACAACTGGATCAAATAGAAAAAAAAGCGAAAGATTTGATTTTGGTAGAAAGGGTTCCAAGAATTAAACCTGATAAAAGAGATTCCATGGAGTGATTGTTCTGAAGAAGAGGTGGAATTGGAATTGAGAAAGTGAAAATTGGAAGCATAGAGACCTTCACTACCACCATGGAAGAAGAAAGAATTGGAACGAAGAATGAAAGATTCATTTTGGTATTGATGGATAGAAGCTTTCACATGAGAAATTGAAAATTGGGTGAGAAACGTAAGAGCAAAGATAATTAGAATGAAGCCATTGGAAAAAGCAACCAGATCGCAAAACACCATCGTCTTTCTCTGCTACTCCTTTTCTTTTCAAGAACATCAACCCATGTAATTTTTTTTTTTTTCCTTACTAACTTAACTTGTTTCAAATTGATACTAAATTACTTAATAATTTTTTTTCAAAATTACTCAACAATATTTAAACTACATATTTTAATGAGAGATTTATTAAAATAACAAAAAAAAATATTTCTGTTTCAATAAATTATTTAACAGATGGTTTTAATATTTTGCTATTTTAATTTTTGTTTTTGGCTTAATCATTATCATTTAAAACAGTTTTAGTAACCAAAATTCTTATTTTATTATAAGTTAATTTTCAATTTAATTTTGATAATTTATTTTTAATAATTTATTATTAATTGTTGAAAAATAAATATGCTATTTAAGTTAAAAAAAAACTAGTAATGACATGAATAAAATTACATATTTAAAATTTTGTATAGGAGATAATTTGTATTGTTTACATGTATATATAAAAGTTTTGAGAATTTATTAATAATATATAAATTAGAATTTATTCTAAGTCGCGTTGGTTGATGTTCCTGCAACGTCCCGTTACTTTTGAGGTATAAAAAAAATTATTTATTTTATTTTAATTTAAGTATTTAAAGTTATTTTAGATTTAGTTATTTAGAATTTAGTAGTTTATTTCGGTTTAAACCTTTTTAATCGCTTTAATAGCTTAATTTCGTTTTGGTCGTATTAATAATTATTAACGGGCCAATTAATAATTATTAATCACCATTGGGCTAGTTTAAGAACTTCGGGTTTCGTTTTATAAGTCAAAAGTCATTAAAGGACGCAACCGTCATTTCCAAAGTTCTTAAAAATATCAAACTACTATTCATCTCTTCTTTAAATTCAAGTTTGACTTCATTTGACCAAGACAACTCCATTTTCTTCTTCTCCTTTTTCTCTCCTTGTCGTGAGCATCAAAGGGATTGGGTGGATTTTCGGGTTTTGTTCGATTCTCGACAGATCGACTTAATTTCGGTTGCATCGGAAAGCCCTCGAGTCTAGGATTCTTTTCCACCCAACAATCGTGCTTTCCACCTGTGTTCTAAGGACTTCTCGGTAAGTTAAACTTCAAACCCTAAGCTCCAAATAGTGTTTTAATGGAGTTTTCAATTTGATTCTTCGATTCCTTGCCGAGGAACTCGATCATTTTAATTACGGGAGTTGTTTTAAGTGTTTTTGGAAACTTTCCCTTAACCCTAAAACCGAGTTTCAGTCGAAACCCTTCCCGTTTGAAATTTACCATTCGAGGGTTGAATTTGGGTTATTTATTATTGATTATTTGTTGTTGTAATTAAATTTGGGAAATTACATATTGTCCAAAAACCCTAATTATCATTACCCATTGAAATCGGGAACTACCAAACTACTGGAAACCAACCCGAAACGTCTCTAAATTGCCAAAAAGCAGAAAAACCATACCCGAGACCCATTTTTATGGGGGGACCAAGAGCACCATTATGGGATTTTCGGGGTTTTTCGTCGTTTTATGCTTTTCGGTGTTAATTGATCGATGTTTGGTTAATTATTGATTGTTAGAGGTATTTGTAATTGTAGGTGTTTGTGGACCGTGTACTTGATCATTCTATCGGATTTGGGAGCGAAATCTTCTTTGCCAAGGTGAGAATAAATAGAAAGTAAAGTAGCTTTAGAAACCGAATAAGTAGAATGATTTGTAGGATCGGAAGTCGACCTTAAAGTTTGAATCAAAAGGATAAAAGAAAATGAGCTTACTTATTAGATTTGGGAGTTAGTTTAAATCTCGAGTTGAGAAAACTCTTAGGTTTCAAAGGAAACGTTTAACTCTCGGAAATTCTAAGTTTAGGTTAGTTCGATACTTAAGGTTGATTATCCGGAAGATGAAGGTTTTAAGTTAATGGATTGAACAAGAACTTGATAAGGAAATTTCAAGTACTTATCGGAAGAATTATAATCTTTCGAATTGGAGACTTTAAGATAAAGTTAGTAAGTAAGATTAACTGAGGCCGTTTGACTTGATTTATTTATTGTATTCCTTATCAAAAGTTTCTACCTTCTTAATTTACGTTTAAGAGTATTATGATCCATTTACTTTTATATTCCTTCGAATACATTGAAAGTTTATAATTATTTACTTGTAATCGCAAGCATATTCATATCATATCATATCGTATTGCATAATCGAAATCGGGAGGAATAATGAGGCAATGCATAGACTGAGTGAGCTTGCATTTTTTGGTATTATTCGTTTTATGTTTCCATATATGTACATGAGGAATGCTAAAGGACTACGGACTTTACATGATCGGAGGAGATGGATAATGAGATAATGATGGAACTATGCGAGTTCACATTATCTGGTATTATCCATAACTACTATGATACATATACGAAGATACTAGGTGAATGAACTGACCTACGAGAGCTTCATTACCTGTATTCGGTGAGTGAGCTAATGAGGTGAATGAACTGACCTACGAGAGCTTCATTACCTGGCATTAATCACTAGAGATGGAAGGTTATGATTGAAAAGACTTATATGATCTAATTGGAAAGTGAGTTAATGAGGTGAATGAACTGACCTACGAGAGCTTCATTACCTGACATTATTCGCATGTGATGATTATAATGATTTAAAGATGGTGTATTCTTTATATTACTTAATTAGTGAATGATTGAGGGTTAGACTTCATTTGCTAACATTTTATGAATATACATAAATTAGAGTAAATGTTATACTTAGTATGAAACATCAAAAGTATGACCCAGAAATAGGTGTATGCTTTGGAATCATTTCTCTAAACTTTAGAAGTTTAGTAAAACATAAGCAATTTGTAATTGGACACAAACAGAATGCGGGTTTGGGGTCTATTGTTACTATATTTTCTGTCTATTCTCACTACGCTTTGTTGTTAGCTCATGATATTACAAACATTTTAAGGTAACTCTTGTTAGAGGTCGTGGGAGAGAAACTGGTGCTGCATGATCGATGGATGATGACCTCGGGATGGACTAGGTGTTTGTAAAAGTCCATGGACTTAGTTTTGTGAATTTTATATATTTTGGGATTTGTATATTTGTATATAGCTCTTAAGAGCTTTTCGTCTTTCTTTTATGATTATAAATCTTTTGAACTCCTGAATAGGAACTTGAAGTTCCTTGTGTTTTAGATTTCTGAATTTAAAAATGTAAACAGGTTTTTGGCTAGCCAACTTTCAAACATAACCACACCATTGTTTTAAAATATAAAGACTTTCGCTATGTTTATAATTAAATGATTTTAAAAAGGAGTTAGGTCGTCACAGTTCCCTACAATATCTCTATGTTCTCCGCCATTATGAGTTGGCTTTAATCCCAACATAAGTATAAAGTTCAATTTTTATATTTTTTTATACTACTTTGATAATTTTATGCTATTCTTTTATTGATATTGTGTTTTAATAAAAGTAATTATATATATATTTGTGATTTTTCATATTAGGGATTATATGATAGAGGGCTCAAATTTATATATCGCACTGGGACCTTATTTTTTTAGGAACGACCCGGTATAAAACAATACAAATTTAACATTTAGGGGCCGTTTGGTTGCTAGGTTTGGGTAGTGAATTGGGGGTTAAACAACCCTAACCAGTGTTTGTTTCACAGTTTTAAAACCCAATATGATGGGCTTGTTAGCCCCCCCCTCCTCTTAACAACCCTATCCATTTTCTCAATTTCAACACATTTTATACATAACAAACTCACTATTTTGTACACACCAAACACAGTGTTAACAAACCCTGATTAACAACTCCCTGCTTAACAACCCAAACAACCCCTTATTAAAATAGTCGTTCATAAAAGAGTAATATTCTATATAGCCCAATTATTATGCACTTTTTAACAAATATTTTTGGGTAGATAGTCACATGCCAAATAGTAAAATACCAAATTACCATAATGTCAAATCACATCATCAAATCAAAATTAAAAAATAAAATAAAAAATCTCTCTCCTCCCTTTCTCTTCTTTCACATTCAAACCATTTTCCCACCTTTCTCCCCCATCATAGATTCTCTCTCTCTCTCTCCCCCCCCCCCCCTCATTTTTGTTTTTTTTTTTGTTTTCTCTCTCATTTTCCTCTCAAACCTTCATTGGTCTCTCTCTCTCTAAATCCACAATTTTCATCTTCTACAAGCTCTTCCTCACATATCTTTCAGATTTTTTGAATTTACTCTCCCGCTCTTTCTCTTCATTTCTTCCCTTTCTCATTTCTTCATAACCATTTTCACCATTTTTGGTTCTTTATTTTCCTCCATTTTTCCTCCAAAAATCTTAGATATTGCAAATCTTGATATTCTAAACAAAAAAAAAGCACATATCTTACAAAATGTATCGTTTTTTTTTTAGTTTTTCTGATTTTTTTTCCCATTATCTGACAAAAGGATTTATTAACATCATGCAATTGTGATTAAACCTTTGACTGAAACATTAAGGCTTTTTGTAACGACCCGACTTTATTAAATTCTTTAATTACAAAGGCACAGCAGAAGACTTGGTTTTAAAGAAAACGACATGGGTATGTTTAAAATTCGGACTATCCAAAACTTGTTTTACATATTTCACAACCAGAGAAAGCATAAAAGTGGAATGCGCATTCCGATTATAAATAAATTTCTAAAACAAACATAAAACCATAAGACCCAAGTTTTAAAATGCTCTCACGAGCCCAAAACACAAAGTAAATGATGATGGAAATATACACAACGAGCATTCTAGAATGTTCCACAAAAGTCCATGTCCAAGTCCAATCCATCATCCTCCGTGTTAGGAATGATGTCCTAGAACTTGTAATTATTTAATAAATATAATTTATTTCGAATAAATTAATTAAATAAACATAAGTTCCTTATATTATTTAGACTGATTCAATTGACAATATTAGAAATATATGGAAATATATTAATATCAGACATTCAAATAGTAAAACCCTAAGTTACTCCTATGAAATCATGACTAAGTATGTGAGTCATGCGAGAGGATTAAAAGTCGAGATGAGTAAGTTAAAAATGTCTACAGTAAATGGATAATGTTTAGGAACCTTATCCTGGTAACATTGTTGATGGCTTCACATTTTGTTTATAGACAAATGATCTAATCCTGATCATTCATGTGGGTGATGTGAAATGGAAGTATCATATGTCATGTTGATTGTATAAGACAGGACCACGATGTTTGATCAAATTTCTCATTAGTACCGTTTACGAGAAATGATCGAATATCAAACTAAGTTTATCAACTGTGATCTCAATCTTGAGTGAAATATGGACTCCTATTTGTGGAGTTATGTTCTTTGATTCACATGGTTGAAAGCGATCTGTAAGAACGCTCAATAAACTTCTGCTTTGGGAACATAACTAGATAAGTAGCTGAGAACTCATTTTCACGAGATGAAATTCATAACTTTCCTATAAATTAACGGCATCAGTGCGATACCTAAACATTTTAGGAACTTTAGGAAACTCCCTTGATTTGAGACATGAACAAGTGATGTCACGACTTCTATTTATCACAGAAGTACATTAGTTAGACTAAAGATAAAGTTCACTGGAGAATCAGCGGGAACACAAGGATAAGGCGGTAATTATAGGTGTAAAGCGGTAAATTTAATCTGCCTGTAATTATGAGGGTTCCACGTGAAGGATATATCACAGATATAAATAACGATAAACTAAATGGACATAACTCATTTGTAGTGAAGAGAGTTCAACTATGAATCTACAGTGGAATTATTCATAGTTAGATAATAAGTAATTAACTGATTATGAGTTAATCACTTAATTGACTAATTATTAAGCCCATGATCTATAGGTCCATCGGGTCTCTATGCTAGTCCAAATATCGTTGTCGCGAAATCAAGTAGAAGAAATAGAAATTTTAAGTAAAGTGAATTACTTAAATAGGCAATATTAATTGTTTAAATATTGAGTATATTTAAACGGTAATTAATATAAACATTATTAATTATTTAAGTAATGAGTTTATTTAAACAGGAAATTACTAATGAAATATTATTAATTAGACATTATTAATTATTTCAATATTGAGTATATTTAAATGGTAATTAATAATTTGAAATTAATTGGTAATTATTAATTGTTTAAATAATTAATTTTATTTAAATAGAAATTAATAATTGTGAAGGGTAAAAATAGCCCTCTTACGGGCTACGTTCACACCAGACCGGTTCACATGAGGACAGGCCCATTCGAGCCATCATTTGAAGGAGTCTATCCTTCACGAGCCGAGTGAAAACCCATTAAGCCTAGTCCTAGACTAGCCCAGTTAACGAGCCCATGATCAAGGAGACTATAAAAGGCGACCTTGACCAATCAAATCAGGTATGTGAACCTAAAAACCATCAGTCATACATTTTTTACCTAATCTTCCTTACGGCGTAACTTGATCGTCGGAGTGTTCTCGACATGTACCACACCCGTGCCCTCTGACCGTCGTTTTTTAAAGTGTTTCAGGTAGCTTCGCCGCGAAGGACTAACACGTGACGCAGCGTGTTCAATCGTGTGAGAAACCCTAAACGAGAAATACCCCACACAATTTGGCGCCCACTGTGGGGCCGTTCATCTTCGATTTCTTGCTAAATCCAGATACTCACGCGGTACCCACAAGTTGAAACAATGACCACTTGTTCAACCAGACAACGAGCTCTCAATGAAAATGCAGCAAGAGACAAAGGAGTGACCGACAATGCTTAGAACCTCGACGCGGCACCAGGAACCATCACCATTGCATTGGTAGAACACCGAGAGATGGTGGAAGCGCACAAAGCTTTGAGAGAAGAAGTACGGGAAATGAGAGCCTTACTGGGGAAAAGGTTGGCAGCGGTCCATGTTAACAGCCAAAACATCCTGAACGTAGATGAGGGAGGCCCTTCAAAGCCATGAACTGGCAAAATCCCAAGCCAGGCAGCGGCGTCGAAGGGCCACCACGTCCGATAAGGGAAAGAATGTGTCGAGAGACGACCTACGGACAAGACTGACGGCCCGCTGGCGAGGGGAAAATGCTAGTCTGGAGATCTCCTCGTCGAAGGAAAAAGACGCTCCAAGAAAAACAAGCCACGCTCGACAGACTCGAGACAAGGTGTCGTCTTAGAGGGATGCTGAAGGACATCAAGACTCGAGTTACACAGGAAGCGACGAAGGAAGCTCGGCGTCCACTGAGAAGAACAAACGCCAGGAAGGCGTCCGAGAAAAGAGCCAAACCTAAGTTAGACGCCCGAGAGCTGGGGAATTCCCCTTTTACGAGAGGAATCATGTCTGTTCCACAACCGAGGCATTTCATCCTCCCCAAGTTCGAGATGTATGACGGAACTTGGGACCCAATGGAACATGTGGCCCACTTCGTCAACATGATGGAATCCTCGTGCGTAATCGACCCCGATCTAGACTCCTTAACCTGCAGATTCTTTCCCACGAGCTTGAAAGGTTTGCCCCTGTTATGGTTCAACAGCCTCCCCAAAAGGTCCATTAAAACCTTTTCGGACCTATCATTGACTTTCCTTAGCGAATAAAGCGTGTGTCAGAAGTCGCCAAAATGAACCACGACCTCTATGATGTGCTAATGGGGGAAAATGAAGCCCTTTCGGACTTCATTGTCAAGTTCTGACAAGTAAAGCTAGAGGTCAAAGACTGCAATGACCTAGAGGCGGTGACCGCATTCTCATGGTCCGTACACCCAAACCATCCCCTCTGGAGGTCTTTCAACAAGCGAAGGCCCACAACCATGAAAGGGGCACTGGATAAAGTGATGGCAAACATATCGCAGGATGAATCCGAAAGGGTGGCCAAAGAAATGCGAAGAACAGGGTCGAAATCTAAAGGAATGTGGAAGAAAAAGGAACCCTCAACTGAGGAGAGAAGAGGAAGAGAGCGCGGATGCTTGGAATGAAGAAAAAAAGAGAAAAGAGACGAGGTGGAAAGAAAATTTGTATGGGGTAGGATCAAAGATCCGAAGAAGCGCAGCCCATAATGGATCATGCACGCGGAAGTGGCAAGAAATTTCTTCCGAAAGATAGAGAGAGAAAAGAGGCGTCGCTATGCCCAGAAAAGTCTGGAGAGAAAAGAACCCTATTGCAGGTTCCACAAATCCAACGGGACGCCATGGAAAACTGCAAGATCCTAGCCTGGGAGATAGACCGAGTGTGCGAGCAAGGTCCAGCCCGAAGAATCGAAAGGCAAGATGTGAGGGACACAGATGAGAGGCTCGTCGTGCCCGTGGAAGTTCTGGGCGACGGTCAAATAAGCTCGATCCACTGCACTGGAGAGTTAGTCAACGCTCACAAAGGTCTCATCGCGAAGATGGACTCCCCGTCTACCGGGTTGAGCATGCTTCTAAGGATCTGATTAAATACTCATGGAAAGATCTAGAAGACGTACACCTGCCCCACAATGACGCACTAGTGAAAGGAATATCCATTGGGTCTTACACAGTCAGCAGGGTCCTAGTAGATCCAGGTTCTTCCATCAATATACTGTACATGTCCGCATTCCGGAGCATGAAGCTAAGAGAATCGAATATCACCTCAAATCCCCAGGACCTAGTGGGATTCAACGGAACAGTGACAAGATCCAACGAAACTATCAAACTGCCAGTCCGAGTTGAAGACGCAAATCCAATGGACCTCTTTCATGTCATAGACGCCCGTTCAAGATACAATGCCCTGCTCGGAAGTCCGTGGATTCATGACATGGGGGCACACCCTTCAACTCTTCACCAGAAGTTGAAATACCCCACTGAAAAGGGGATCAGGGTTATAAAAGGGAACCAACAGGTTGCAAGATCATGTTTGGTTGAAATCGTCAAGCTGAAGTCTCAGTGCCAAGCATAGTAGCTACAGGATCGGGGCCCCGAAAGAAGCCTGCCCTTTGCTCGAACAAGAATTGAAGCGCCTGAGGACAGATCGATAAAAATCCAGATCCATCAAGAAGACCAAGAGAAAACGACGAGCATTGGGAAAGATCTGAAAGAAAATCTTATAGACGGACAGGTAAACCTTCTAAAGAAGAGTTGGAAAACGTTCACATGGGATCACATGGACATGCCCGGTATAGACCTAGATATCATAACTCACAACCTCGAAGTTGATCTGAGCCAACCTCCCGTCAAACAGAAGATATGTAAATTCGCACCCGAGCAAAATGACATCATAAATGAGGAGGTTCAGAGACTTTTGGTTTCAGGTTTCATCCGAGAGGTCAAATACCCTGAGTGGCTGGCCAATGTAGTGGTCGTGAAGAAAAAGAATGGGAAATGGAGGGCGTGTATTGACTTCAAGGATCTCAACAAAGCTTGCCCAAAAGACTCTTTCCCGCTACCCAAAATAGATCAACTAGTAGACACCACAGCTGGTTATGAACTGCTCAATTTCATGGACGCCATTTTTGGGTACAACCAAATCAAAATGAACCCAAAAGATCAAGAAAAAACTTAGTTCATAACCAATGTAGGCACGTATTGCTACACTGTGATGCCCTTTGGTTTAAAGAACGTGGGAGCTACCTATCAGCACCTAATGAACTGAATGTTCAAAGATATCCTTGGAAAAATAGTGGTGGTGTACATCGACGACATGTTGATCAATTCACGAAAGGTAGATACCACCTAGCTCACATGGAACAAGCATTCGAAGTGCTAAACCGATACGGGATGAAACTAAACCGATAAATGCACATTCGGAGTCCCAGCAGGCCAGTTCTTAGGTCACTTATGGAATAGTGGCGGGATCAAAGCGAACCCCGATCAGATTCAAGCGATAATAGACATGCAAGGGCTCGTGAATCTGAAGGGTGTACAAAAACTAACTCGATGTTTGGCGGGATTGAATAGGTTCATATCTCGATTATCAGATAAGTGCCTACCCTTCTTCAAAGCGCTGAAAAGGAGCAAAGAATTTGGTTGGGGAGTTGAGTGCCAGAAAGCTTTCGAGGAACTCAAGGTTTACTTGTCTTCGCCCCCGCTGTTGGCCAAGCCCTCAGATAACGAAAAACTATTCCTATACTTAGCGGTGTCTGACGCGGTGGTAAGCTCAGCACTTGTGCGCGAAGATGGGAAGACACAACACCCAATTTACTACGTGAGTAAAGTGATGGTCAGCGTCGAAACAAGATACTCGAAGATGGAGAAGCTGGCGTTAGCCCTGATAGTCGCTTCGCGCAAACTGAAGCACTATTTTTAGGGTCATCAGATAGTAGTGAGAACCACCTTCCCACTGAAAGCCATTCTTCACAAGTCGGATGTTTCGGGGCGCCTAACAAAATTGGCGATAGAATTGGGCGGATACCACATCATTTACGAGCCACTGACAACCATCAAAGGGCAAGTCCTCACAGACTTTGTTGCAGAGATGACTCCAGCAGCTTGAATGAGATTGAGACAAGCTCGCCATTGCCGGTAGGCCCCAGGATGGAAGCCTGGACCCTAAGCGTTGATGGGTCCTCGAATTCAAGAGGATCCACCGTAGGGCTAGTCATGTCGACCCCCGAGGGATACCTCCTGAAATAATCGATCTGATTCGGATTTGTAGCTTCAAATAATGAAGCCGAATACGAAGTGTTGATAGCTGGACTACGGAGAGCAAAGGAACTGGGAGTCGAGAACCTAAGAATCAGAAGCGATTTTAACTCGTGGTAAACCAGGTAAAGGGGCTATTTGAGGCAAAGTATCCTAGAATGATGAAATATCTGGAAAAAGTTCTGTTTATCCTATCTCAGTTCACCGAATACAGCATCAGCTAAGTGCCGAGGGCTAAGAATGGACATGCCAACGCTCTGGCAATTATCTGCAGTTCATAGTGAAACGAGAAGAATGATCTCTATTAATTATCGGTCTGAACCAAGCATTACCCTCGATTCAGACATAGGGAGTGGAGACGATGGAGGGATCAGACAAGTAATGCCGGTAGAGTAGGTCTAGAGGAACCAAATCCTCGGGCACTTATGATCTGGATTTCTACCCGAAGAGAAACAAGAAGCACGAAAAATCCGATCAAAAGCTGCCAGATACTCGATCATCCAGGGAGAATTATATAGGAGGTCCTTCGGCGGACCCTATCTGAAATATCTTGGGAACTCGAAAATCTCTTACGTTCTGAAAGAATTGCACCTTGGACATTGCAGAAATCCCGCAGGACCAAGGTCCTTGAGTCACAGAGCATTAACACAAGGTTATTACTGGCCCACCATGGTCAAAGACGCCAAGTACTTCATCTCTCGATGCGACAAGTGTAAGAGGTTTGCAAAAACAATTCATGCGCCGCCAACGGCGTTGACGACAATCTCAACACCTTGGCCCTTCATGCAATGAGGTCTAGACCTAGTGGGAAAATTGTCATTGGCCCCGGGTAAAATATGCTATTTAATTGTAGCAACAGACTACTTTTCCAAATGGATTGAGGAAGAGTCGCTGGCAAAGATTACGGAACAAAAGATCGAGATGTTCCTCCGGAAAAAAATCTTTACCTGCTTTGGAATCCCCATGTTCATCATCACTGATAATAGAACTCAGTTCACAGGAAGGTTCATCCGGAAATATTACGCAAACAGAAAAGTGGAACTTCGATATTCGACACCCCGCTACCCAAAGGCTAACGGACAGGCAGAAGGGTCGAATATAACCATCATGGATTCTCTGAAACACTTGGCCAAGTACTTCGAAAAGAGAGTAAAGCAGCACAACTTCAAAGTAAATGACTTCGTCCTGAGAAAAGTATTCCGGAACTGGGAAGGCACGTACAAGGTGATTGAGGAAGTAAAGCCAGGAACCTATCGCCTCGACGACCAAAGAGGCAAACCAATTCTGAGGGCTTGGAACGCCACTCATTTGAGGATTTATCGTGTGTGAGGATGAGAGAACCATGTAAGTACTTAGCCGAAGAGGCCTAATTTCAAATTAATATACAAGTATTACATGTTTTCTTCCACACGATCAGTCGATGTCTTTACAACTAAAAGCCCTAATCCATTAGGCAAGTTACTAAGTCCCGCGCAGACTAAAAGCCCTAATCCGTTAGGCAAATTGTTAAGTCTCGCTCGGACCCGAAAGGGCTATCCTGATGGTCAAGCGTTCAGAAGCACGAAAAAGAAAACTGCACAGAAAACAAAACGAGAGGATGACAAGTAAATAAAATGCCAAGTTTTGTTTCACAACAAACAAGTAAGGCTCGGACCAACATATCAGGAACTCGACCGAAAGAAATTACAAAGATTCTACAAAAAACAAATTAAGATCCTCGGCGACTCTGAGCTATGCCATTCGAGGTGTCGACGTCGAAAATAATGAAGATGTACTCCTAGGAGAGGATGAGGGTATTGCCCGGACGGCAGGTAACTTACTCCAAGTCACCCGCCGACTACTCTACCAACTCATCACGTTCAAGGCTCGGAAGAATCTGATAGATGAAAACCAAGGAGTCCACCGACTCGCTGCACCCTACCCCCTGATGGATTTTGGAAAGTGGCCCTACTTTTGCCCCACACGGGAAGGGTAGGGATGGTGGTACTCTGAGGACAACCAGCAGGCCCAGAGAGACACCATTCCTACCACTCTCCAACTCCGCAAGAGGCTGCATCTCCAATCAAGTCAGGGCGGACTCAAGTGCAGAGAACTGGAGGACCACCGCTCTCATCTGACATCACTCCACGCTCGTCTTGGGGGAAAGCGCATTTCTCGCCTCCTTAAACACCAAACAAGACGCCACGTCCCATGATGAAGTCCCCGACGATGTCATGATAAAGAGAATCGTCGAGGGCCAACAAGGGAGTTGCCCCCTTTATTGCTCGCTCTATTTCCCGAGTATAGCTGAAACAAACTCTGGACCCGCGGTGAAAGGTGGTGGAGCAACTGATCGGCTCGGATAGCCCGAACCCTAAAGTCTATCCTCATAGGCGTGGAGGATTACGACCAAAAGGTTCAAATCTACCGAAACCAATCAAACAGGCGTAGAAGATCATGACCAAACATTCTCAACACAGGCCATGATTAAGGAAGGCCAAACGTGAAAAAGAAACAAGAAGAAATGGGAAAACCCCATGATATGAGTTTTTGAATTTACTCAAGAAATTCGAAGAGTCTGAGAACGAAAGAGGAGCAGTTACAAGGAAAAAGGTTCAAAGATGCGAATGGGAAACTCCCAGAGGCGTATTTAAAGGATCGAGCAACCGTCACGATCACGACACCTATCAAACATCGGGAGCCATTAGGCGAATAATCAGGCATGCGAAGCGACGTGTGCATTAACCCATAGTTGAGCCGGTTAACCCCCCATTTAACTGCATTTAATCAGATTTAAAGTGATTTAATGGGAATGACAGACGTTTGACACAACTAATCACTGCCTGACGTCATCACCTAGAAAGATGAAATGGCTCAATGCATCAAATGACTCCGAATTAATGGCAAGCCTCTTCGACTCCTAGACAAAACGTCGCCTCCCCCGCTATAAAAGGATAAGGATCACGAACATATCCTGCAGTCTACTCTAGTTTCTGACTAAGGATATAGATCACTCGACTGCAACTTCAAAGGTAACTAAAAGAGTTCTGAAATGGGAAAACAAACAGTTGCATGCGAAGAATTCAAGGCTCAAACTTGCCCTCCTGAATAAGGAGGAGGTTGAAGGGAACACGGAAGCTTTGAGGCACGAGCTCAACAGCGTCCGAGGAGCCCTAGAAGCAGCAAATAATCAGATGGAGCAACTTGAACGAGAGAACCGTTCCCTCCAAGAAAGCCTTGAGATCGTATAGATAGTAGAGGGCTACAAACCGTTTGAGCGCTATTAGGCGCTCAGAGATCGTCTCCAGGCGGCAAAAAACCTCACGGACTATTACAAGAGGGAAAACGAGTCCCTAAAGGATGAACTAGCTTCCATGAAGCGGCGAAGGAGATTAACTCCAACGGTCATCATCGACAGTGATGAAGATTAGAAGAACTGCAGAGGGGGTAAAAAACTTGTAATTAGTGTTGTTTTCTTCTTTCCTTTTGTCTATTGTTTTACTCAATGTACAAGCAAAGAAAAAAGAAACTATATAATTTTGCTTCGCATAGTCTGCGTACATTCTCAGCCAAAAGCCTTCTCCGAAAGAAAAAGTCTTGGTCTGTCCAAGCATTCAAAAGCCTTCTCCAGAAGCAAAAGCCTTGGTCTATCCAAGCATTCAAAAACCTTCTCCGGAAGCAAAAGCCTTGGCCAGTCCAAGCATTTGAAGCCTTCTCCGGAACCAAAAGACTTGGTCCATCCAAACGGTAAAAGCCTTCTCAGGAAGCAAAAGTCTCGGTCCGTCCGAGCATTTCCTATTCATAAAAATAGAAGACGTTGGAGTATTAAAACGTAGAAAACCTCGGTCTATCCGAGTATTCCAAGCCTTCTCCGGAAACAAAAATCTCGGTCCGTCTGAGTATTCCAAGCCTTCTCTGGAAGCAAAAACCTTGGTCCATCCAAGTATGCTAATCCTTCTCCGGAAGCAAAAATCTCAGTCTGTCCGAGTATTCTAAGCCTTCTCTGAAAGCGAAAACCTTGGTCCATCCAAGTATGCTATGCCTTCTCCGAAAGCAAAAATATCAGTCCGTCCGAGTATTCTAAAGCCTTCCTCGAAAGCGGGATCTTCAAACGAGTGAAACCAACAAATGTTAAAAGCATAAGGAAGAGTGTTTGTAATTTCACATCCAAGTCAAAAGCATTTCGTAAAGCAAGAAAGAAAACAAGCCAAGTAGACGTAAAGAAGGAGCATATATATAAGTCTTCATAGGCGAAAGGAAATATGTGTTCAATGCAAAAGAAAACGAGAATAGTTCAAGACAACAAACAGTACAGGGGCTCCACAGTCCGGAGTTTACCCTGGAAAAATCAATCAGAGACGTAAACAGTTTTAGTAGAAGTAAGATCCTCAGAAGCACCTTCAACAGTCACGCCCTCGGCTCCATCAGTGTGGACGCCTGCATCATCCAACGTCACGCCCTCATTTTTGCCAGGGAGGATGATCTCACCACAATTAACCTCACCTTTGGCTGGAGCTTTGCCCTTGGAAGCCTTCAGTTTATTAGTTATCTCAAATAACTCCCACCGACGGTTGATAGCATCTTCATAGGGGATCAGATTGATTGGGCCTCCCAATTCCTCTGACAAATCCATCTGCGCCTTGACTGAGTCTCATCCGATGGTAAGACCAACAAGAGTAGATTCGATAGAGGCCTCAGTAGCCCGAGCCAACTTTCGGTGGAGGTCGCTCACAGCATCTCGAAGGGCTGAAAGTTTAGACACTTGGGTTTTCAATGAGCCATTCTCCAGAATGGTCGCGTCCAAATCCTCACCAACCTTCTTAAAGGATTCGGCCTCCCAGTTGAAGTCGTCCACGGCTTTGGACCCCTCCTCACCATCAACATCCAAGTCCTCCAACACCCTGTCTCGAGCAGCTACAGCTTCATCGAGCAACTGCCTACTGCCCTCGTTGAGTTTCTTGAGGTCCTCATACTCTTTTTGGACGTGCTCAAGCTCGGCGGATCATTCGAGCCCCTTAGCTTCCAGTGAAGAGATTCTCTTCTTGGCCTCCTTAAGATCCGACTTCAGTTGGAGACCCTCCGACACTGCCGAGTCAAGGATGTGAGACTGCCAATCGCTAGCGGTCACCTCTGAGAGTTTCTGCTCAAGCTCATGATACTTTCAGAGCAGGCTCTCCATATTGAGAGCCATCAGGGTCGTAGTCTGAGTTCCCTGGAGAAGCAAACACGCTTAAAGACATCGAAGTCGACTGGAAAGATAATAAAGTAAATGAAGACAAGAAGTGAACGCACTAACAAGCCAACTTCTGTAGCACATGCGGCTGAAAGTCTCATCCTCACTGTTGTAGTCGATGAGAGGTTCCAGCTGCACGGCCCCCAGGTCACTAGCAAATCCAACTGTATCCATGGCCCGTCGGAGGCAGAAGTGGTTGGAGAGGGATCCCCAGTCAAAGTCAAGGCTGGGAGAAGCGAATAGACGAAGCAAAGAAGATCCGCCACTCACGACACCTGATCCATTGGCCATCGATGGGGCCGCTCCTGTTGGAGAAGGAATAATTTGCACAGGCAGATATGAGGTTCTAGCATCAAGAGGCCCATCGGTCGTCTGATCATCCTCATGTTCAAAGTCCATGTCAGAAGACAAAATATGGGCATGATCAGAAGGGGGCGAATCAGCCTCGGAAGGAAATGATCGATAAGCCATATCAGGATGCTTCAAAACATACGAATCCACCACCGAGCGATTGAGCTCCCCAATGACTCCGCCCCTTCTTCGTTTTAGATCGGGAGAGTCCGTAGAGAGACCCGCAGGGGAAACCGAGGGAGGATCCCCAAAAGAAGCCACGACATCCTCTGAAGAGATTTCTGCAGCACCCATCACCATAGATTTCTCACTTCCAGAAGGGCGGGGGCACTTAGGAACAACCTCTTTTCCCTTCCAGGGAGGAGGGGGCGCCGTCGTGGGCCTCTTCTTCCCTATATTATAGAGAAGGGAGAAAAAAGCTTCAGGATCATAGGAGTCCAGAGCAGGAGTGAGAGGAACGCCAGAGATTTTCTTAGAAAGACCTGTAGAGCAAACACTTTGAATCTACTCCAAACCATACCCCATATAAAATCAGTTGGAATGGAACACTTACGGGGAATAATCAGAACAAAGTTGGGTGGAGGAGTCAAAAGACGCGAAGAAACCTGCCAAAGTTGTTGGGTAAACTCTTCCCAGTTGAAAGACCCCAATTCCGCAAGAGTCTTGCAGCACTTGAGGGACTCCACGGAAATACTCTTTGGGAGGGGATTCTTCACTGAAATAAGAAAACAAAAACAGTCAGTTATTGCCGCAGCTAAACAAGCCATAAAGTAATTCGGAACCCATTCCTCACCCTCGTCTTCCCAAGAGGCAGGGAGAGTCCGGTTTCCAGACGAGATCGGGCCCCACTTCTTGTCATAAGAGTTCTCATCTACCAGAGAAGGCGCCGCGTAGCTTTGAAATAGAAAACACATTTTGTCCTGAACATTCGTACGAAGGGCCCAGAAGTGGGAAACCATGCCCAAAGTGGGTCGGAAGCCTAAACCCGAGCACACGACTTTAAGAGTGGGCAGAGACCTCAAAGTGTTCGGCATAAGCTGGCCCAAAGCAATGCCACAACTCAGAAGAAATTCAGTTAAGAAAGGAGAAAGGGGATATTGAACTCCCCATTGAAGAAATTTTGGATGAATAGAAGTCCAACCATCTCCTAGGGTAACGTAAACCCGCTCCGATGGCGTGGAGAATCTCATCTCAAATTCCTCGAAGATACTGTAGTCCTCCCTCAGTTTATCAAGGTCTTCTTACGTTGTCTCCGACATATAGTAGAGTGGGCCTACATCCTCTCGGATACCTTTCGACTAAGATTCATTTCTCTTTTTTTTGTAACCTTTTTCCCCTTCGAATTAACAGAAGGAGACCCAAGAGGGCTAGAAACAACAGCCTCGGAGGAACATTCTCCCCCCAACAACGTAGGGACGAATGGGGTAACCTGAGATGTGAACTTACTGCCCTTAGAGCGAATTTTTCTTTTCTTCTTTTTCTTTTGAGCAGCCCCCGCGGCAGGAACAGGAGAAAGAGGATGGGAAAGGTAGGGAATTGTGGCTGAGCCCATCAGAACGGAACGTAGTCCTCCCGAACGGCGAGAAGTAGGAGAAGGAATAAGATCTATAACTAGACTCGCCTAGATCTCAGAGACGGACCCAAGCCCACTCACAGAAGGAAGGAAATCCTCACCAATCGGTAAACGAGGGTCAATCGCAGGCTCGTTCCCCTCAGGCTCACCCCAAGATGAGGGGACAGTGTAAGCCCCATTAATACAAGCAGAAGAAGGGGAAGCACCAGACTCAGTTTTCTCGAAAACTAGACCATCATAATCATCGTCCCCTACAACCACCCTTGGGGTCCTATGGCCTCTAACTACGGAGTTTTCCTCAAAATTATCCATTGTAGAAAGAATGGGGAACAAAAGATAGAGAGGAAAGACTAACCTTTGGAGAAGAACAGGGAAAGCTTCGAGGGAACAAAGTGAAGACGACAAAGAATCGTTCGAAAGCGGATGATTTACAGACGACTTCGAGAATTCGAAAAGCAAACGAGCTCTAATTCTGAAGAAAAACCTATTTAAAAGGGGGAACACGCGTCCAACCAACGCAACACGTGGAGAGGGACGCAACTATTTGAATCTCCCAAAGCTTGTTGGAAGCCAAACATCCGAAAGTCCAACGGGCCGATTTTAGTAATAACCACATCTCTTGGAACGGGTAGGTCCACGAAGGGGCGCAACAACCCGTGAAAAGAAGCCACTGAGGGTCCGAATCGCAACGAGGCCAAAATGGTGTATTTTCTGAGGAGTCATGACCCCAACTATTCCGTGATGGTACAAGGATCAGGACGAGCATCACGTCTTCAATTCGAATATCTACTATTCCCTACACCGGACTTTCCGACCCAGGAAATAGGGCAAAACTGTAAAGGGTAAAAATAGCCCTCTTACAGGACACGTTCACACCGGACCGGTTCATATGGGGACAAGCCCATCCGAGCCATCATTTGATGAAGCCTATCCTTCACGGGCCGAGTGAAAGCCCATTAAGCCTAGTCCTAAACTAGCCCAGTCGATGAGCCCACGATCAAGGAGACTATAAAAGGCGACCTGACCTATCGAATCAGGTATGTGAACCTATAAACCATCAGTCATATATTTTTTACCTAATCTTCCTTGCGGCGCAAGACACACTCTCACCTACCACCACCTAACTTGATCGTCGGAGGGTTCTCGGCCGGTACCACACCGGTGCCCTTCTGACCGTCATTCTTTGAAGTGTTTCAGGTAGCTTCGCCGGGAGGGACTAACACGTGATGCAGCGTGTTCAACCGTGTGGAGAAACCCTCAACGAGAAATACCCCACACAATAATTAAATTAATATTATTAATTAATAATGAAGTATTATTAATTGTTTAAATAATGAAAATCATTTAAATGGAAATTAATAATTAAATATCATTTGATAATATTTAGTCGTGAGAAAATATTAATATTATTAATTATTTAAATAAAGTATTTTATTTAAATGGTAATTAATAAATATATTATTTAAGCTGGATTTATTAATTTAAGAGAGAGTTTCAAGCCCAATTGGATTAATGAACCGAATTGAAATTGGCCCAAAATAATTAATTAAATAAATTTGATTTATTAATTATTTATCATCAAATTTTCGGCCATGTATAATATTTTAGGAGAAATAATTGTTTGAATTATATCCTAAAATAATTACATAGATTTATTTACCCAAAATTAAAAAAAAAAAGAAAAGAAAGAAAATACCCTCTTATTTATCTATGGTATTTTCGAAAATACCAAGATAATGGAAAGAGAATATCTTTTTCTTTTTGTATTTATCTCTATGGAATATTTTAATGAGATTAGATTTTCCATTAGTCTATAAATAGGAGGCTTGGGTCATTCATAAATCATACAATTCAATTCCCTAGAAATTGAAAATCTCACATCTCCTTTTTCCCCTTGCTTTTGCCAATTTTGGCATCATATTTTAGGAAGAACAATTTTTTTTCTTCTTCATAATTTCTTCTAAAGTTCGATCCCACAATCAGATTTTGTTTGATTGATCGGGATATAGTGTAGAAGATCTGGTGTTGCTGAGGATTTGATGTTATAAAGAAACCTCCAAACAATTCTCCATTTATTCCTCAATGTAAGTGAATAACCTTTTATTTTCGAAAACGAGCATGAATTTACATGTTTTTATCACAAATTGCATGACATTAATAGATCAGTAATTAAATGTTAATTAGATTTACTAAATGATATTCCGCTAATTTAGTAGATCAATCCCTTCAATTGGTATCAAAGCTAGTTTTATAGATCATGTAGAATTGTGATGAATTTCGAAAAAATTTGGTGGGTTGCAAAAAATTGTTTTACGTATATTTATATTAATTGTGGTGGTTTGCTAATTGACTGTTTAAGTATTCTTGAGGCACTTAGGATTTTAAATTTTAGTAGAAAATTTGTAAACCCTAATTTTTAGGGTATAGGAAATTTTTTGTAATTTTCCCATATCAATGATGGTAAAAATCGGCTACACAAAGGGATAAAGAGAAGAAAATTTTTCTCCACCATTCCATGAGGTCCATGCCCAAAGAGAGAGAAAAGGTCAAGATATGATAAGATATTTTATCATAATTATCTTGTTATATCAATTGAAGAAATCAAATATTTAAGATAAGGATAAGATCTTTTTAAGATTATGTCCATATTTTAAATTATGAATTTAGAAATTGATATATGATTACATGGAAAATATTTTCATTATTTTTTCCATATAATTAAAATATAATTATTTTAAAACAAGTATTTATGGAAATATTATGGGAGATAATATTGCTTCCATAAATGCTCATTCCCACTCCTACACCATGAAGGAGAGATAAAGTTGAAGCACCAAGTTCAACAATGGAAGATTTAAATTAAGTTGTAATTTTAATTTTCCGTTTTAGACATAGTGCCAAGAATACCGGTCAATTTAGCTATTTATTATTTAAATTGTTTTATATGTATGATATAATTTTTTTTAAAATAATGTTCATGCATAAGAGTATCTCACCATAGGTTGTATGGTTTTAATTAATTATACATACATGCATCATGATATAATATGTGTTATTATATGCTAATGTATGTGAAGCATGCCATAATTTTATTTTATAATTATGATTATCGAAAATTATGTATTTTTATTCTAAATTATTTTAGGATTAAAAGCATGCTTATTTAATTAAAATTCAAAAGTTAAATCTAGTTTAAAAGTTGAATAGAAACTATTTGTAATATGGAATTATTGTTTAAACAATTGGGCCAAAAGTCATATAAGGTAAACAAATAGAAACGTTTAATTAAGAGTTAATTAAAAATTAATAATTGAGATTAATTAAATTGAACGGATCTCTGGAAAGAAAGCTCTACCCAAGCGATGAGGTTTCATAAAGTTCCCCTAACACAGAGCGCCTCTAACTGGGAGCGATCTGGGAGAAAAGTTCAAATTAATAAATCAATATTATTAAGACGACTCATAATGTGATTAGTTTTAATTATGAAACTTGAACAATCACATTTATAAAATTAATCTAACCAATTTAAGAGTTCAAGTTGATTAGGTTAATTAAAACTTGGATTAATGAATTAGCCTGAATTAGTCTAAGTTATGAAACCCTAACTTAAAATATTAAGTGGGAGAAGGAAACATGTCATGTGGTGGTCTCCACTAATGGGCTCAAAATGTGAGATTTATACAAGGCCTCTATAACACTGCTGCAGGTGTTCATTCCCATAGGAAGGTTCTTTTGTATAAATCAATATAAAGGTGAGTCTCCCTGTAACGACCCGAACCCGTTAAATTCTTTAAATTCAAATGCACAGCGGAAGACTCGACTTTTAAAGAAAAACGGCGTGGGTTCGTTTAAAAATCGAATAACCAAAACCTGTTTTACAACCCAAATTCCAGAAAAAGCAATAAATCGGAAATGTGCATTCCAAAAGATATTTAAATCATAAAACATAGACATATTTTGCACAAATACCCTTTCGGGCTCAAAAAGGCATAAGTATGTAAAGATGAAACATTAACAAGCATTTCTATGAATGCTAAACCAAAAAGAGTTCCTAATATTGTCCATACACCATCTCGAGTGGTCACGCGGCTCCACCTCTTCTACCACGCTTCTTAGCTCAAGGTTTACCTGAAAATATTGTGGTGTAGCACCATTAGCAAACAATGCTAGTGAGAGTAAAATGAAAGCAAGTAATCCTATGAACAAAATCTCATAACCGAAATCGTGTCCAAAGGCCTAAAATGCTCATTACTACACATATCCACATTTCCAATTCCATACAAACAAACGATAGTCATATATTACCCGTATTCATCATTCATTACCAAGAGATAGATATAAGGACTTAAAGTAAAGTAACATTCACTACTAAGTCTTACTACACAATTCTAAAGAATATGTAAAGTAACATTAACTATCTTTTATTACCAAACAAGTTTCATCTAACGGATTTACCGTATGGATCAACATCAACATACTAGCCCGTACGGTATTACTATATCACCATCATCGTATCGGGTATACCATATGGATCAAAATCACATACTAAGCCCGTACGGTATTACCATATCACAATCATCGTATCGGGTATACCATATGGATCAAAATCACATACTAAGCCCGTACGGTATTACCATATCACAATCATTGTATCGGGTATACCATATAGATCAAAATCACATACTAAGCCCGTACGGTATTACCATATCACCATCATCGTATCAGGTATACCATATGGATCAAAATCACATACTAAGCCCGTACGGTATTACCATATCACAATCATCGATCGGGTATACCATATGGATCAAAATCACATACTAAGCCCGTGCGGTATTACCATAGCACAATCATCGATCGGGTATACCATAGGATCAAAATCACATACTAAGCCCGTGCGGTATTACCATATCACATCCATCATGATCGGGTATACCATATGGATCAAAATCACATACTAAGCCCGGACGGTATTACCATATCACAATCATCGTATCGGGTATACCATATGGATCAAAATCACATACTAAGCCCGCACGGTATTACCATATCACAATCATCGATCGGGTATACCATATGGATCAAAATCACATACTAAGCCCGTGCGGTATTACCATATCACAATCATCGATCGGGTATACCATATGGATCAAAATCACATACTAAGCCCGTACGGTATTACCATATCACAATCATCGATCGGGTATACCATATGGATCAAAATCACATACTAAGCCCGTGCGGTATTACTATATCACCATCATCGATCGGGTATACCATATGGATCAAAATCACATACTAAGCCCGTGCGGTATTACCATATCACAATCATCTGTATCGGGTATACCATATGGATCAAAATCACATACTAAGCCCGTACGGTATTACCATATCACAATCATCGATCGGGTATACCATATGGATCAAAATCACATACTAAGCCCGTGCGGTCGTACCAACATCACACCATGATTACATATGGATCAAAATCACATACTATCATGTGCTAGTTACAAACCATAGTACCATGGTTACATATGGATCAAAATCACATACTACCATGTACTATCTCACTAATCATCTCACCATGATTACATATGGATCAAAATCACATACTATCACGTGCGGAATCAAAGTGCTCAAGGTACCCACAAATCATCACACCATGATACATATGGACCAAAATCAACATATTACCATGTGTAAATCAATGTGCCTAAGGTCACCACAAATCATCTCACCATGATTACATATGGATCAAAATCACATACTATCACGTGCGAGAATCAATGTGCCGTAGGTCCCCAAAAGTTAGCTAAACTCCAAAGAATTCTACTAAGTTAATTAGAAACCTAACCAACTAGATTACACGAGTTACTACTCAAGTGCATCTTCTAATTACTTTACTTCCAAATCCATCAAAGTAACTTTCAAATCAATCAAAGTAACTTCCAAAACCATCAAAGTAACTTCCATTCCACTTTCATCTAACATCTCCAAATCACATTACCATACTTCCAAACCTCTCCGATGTTCTCTAATCATCGAACTAACCATAAATCCAAACTTTCCACACACACTTCCGAATCAAAGTCTCCAACCAAAACTTAATCCTAAGAAGTTATCTCCCTCTTAACATTGATAAACAATTACATAATGAAACTAAATTCATAAAACCACTAACTTTCACATTAAACTCACCTTAGCTTGAAGACAAGCTCCGAATAATCCGAGTTTGTAAAATCACGAACAAATCACAATCCTACAAACGAATTAATCCTAAAGAACATTAATTAACGGAAAACAAACAAACAACATCTAAACACATAAAACCACGAAAATCCCGGATTCTACCCTTATGGAGCTCTCGGCCAAGCTAGGGAAAAAGGGGTTCGGGTTTGATTTTCCGGCTTTTATGCAATTTAGAGGTGTTTTGGGTTGGTTTCGAATACTTTGGAGGTTTGCAAAATCAATGGGTAACCGAAAATTAGGGTTTTGCATATTAATCCATTTTCGAAAAATTAACTAAAAAGCAAAAACACAAAGAAGCTAACATCCTAAACATAGCCCAAAGAGGGAAAATCACAAGGGACGGGTTTCCGGCTCAAACTCGGTTTTAGGGTTTAGAGAAAGTTTCTAAAATTGACCATAAAGACTTCCCCGAATGAAACCTTCAAGCCTGGTGAACAAATTCAAGATTACAACTCAAAACCTCCATTAAAACACTATTCACATCAAAATTAAGAAACTTTAACATACCTTTAAGCCTCGAGAAAACGAGCGAAAACCTCGATTGTTAGGATGGGTAGAAAGGTCTCGCGAGAGCTTTCCAACGCATCCGAAATCACGCAAAACCGGTCGAAAAACGAAGCCAGGGGCGACGATTTCTTTCTCTCCTCTTTTTTTTTCTCTCTAAGCTACGGGTTTGGGATGAAAAATGAGAAGAAAATTTCATATTTTGTCTAATTTTGGCTTATTTAAAGAGAAGGAGGAATAGTGTTTAGATATTTAACAATTTGGAAAATGACGCCTACGTCCCTCTTTTACTTTTGCTTTAAAAACGAAACCCGAAGCTTGTAAATAAACCTAAAGGTGATTAATAATTATTAATTGGTCCATTAATAATTATTAATGTCACCAAAACAAATTTTAATTATTAAAACGATTAAAAACAATTTCGGACATAAATAACTATTAAAATTGAAATTTCTAAAATTAAACTAATCTTAAAAGCTTTATTTTTAAAATAAATAAAATAAAGTAAAAATAAAAAAAATAAAAAAAATTTTACCCCTAAAAGTCACGGGACGTTACACTCCCGAAAGGGATAAAGAATTTTAAATGCGATTGAAGACTGAATCTACACTTCGTAGACACTCTTCAATTTTTATTTAAAAGACTAATTTAGTGGGTCACACTTAAAAGAAATTTGATAAAGTTTGTTATCAAAATTCTGGACCAAACACACGGTAAACAATGACATAGGAATATGAGTTATTCTGGAGTTGTCAATTGTTCGAGTGGCATCTCGTTTTAATGATGGTAACTGACCTATCATTTGACGACACTTCACTGGTATCATTAAAATATCATTGAATGTTGAAAGCATGTTAGATTACTAAGATAAGGTTTATTTAAATTTTCAATAATATGACATCTGCTTTAGTCATAATCCTTGGAAAGAACAAACTAAATGGAGAGAACTACACTTCCTGAAAAAAATGAAATGAGCTCCATTCTCGTAGTGGAAGACTTGAAATTTGTTCTTAGTGAACTTAAACCTGATACACCTGCTACCAATGCTCCTAAAGCTGTAAAAGATGCATATGAGCGCTGGGTCCAGGCCAATGATAAGGTCCGTGTTTATTTGATGGTTGGGATGAGTGACGTCTTAGCCAAGAAACATGAACCAATGGAAACGACTTTGGAAATAGTTGATTCCATGCAGGGCATGTTTGGCTAACCAGCAAAACAAGCACGTCATGAGGCTATAAAGTTAGTTTTTAACATGCAATTGAAACAAGGCTGTAAAGACCCGACTTTTCAGAGTTTAAAACAAACATAAATAAAGCAGCGGAAGACTCAATAAATAATATTTATTGAAAATATAAAAAATCACTAAATCAAATAAATATTTATTTAAAAAAAAAAAATCTGGAGTTATAAAATTGAAAAAAAATATCAATGAGACAATAATTTGTCCTCAAACAAATAAAACATTAAAGACTAACCAAAAATCTCAAAATCCCATAATTCAGTTAAAACGATAAAACTCAACAATTTATTCATCAATAAGAACGAATAAATAAATATGCAATAAGTGATAGGTCGCCACCACAACATGAACCCTTCATCTTCGCCACATCATCAACCTCCACCTCTCGGTCCATTATTACCTAGAAAAAAAAAAAGCACCGTGAGGCTAAAGCCAGGGAGAAAATGACTTAATCAAAGGTAAAGTCTTAAATAGTCTCTAACAACTTATACCGAGTCCCAAGCTCTTGTCACTCTTCAAAGACTCTTACACTCAAAGTGTCACTTAAACTCAATCTCAATCCAATACATGAATAGGCACATATCTCAAATTTCGTATTCAAGGTTTCTCGATAAAACTCACTTTATATGGATAGATAACTCTCACTAGTTTCATACCCAAGGCTTTCATTCACAAACTGCCATCATTGATACTTAACATTCTGATTAACTAGAATCATTCTAAATTCACAAAGCAAATAATTTGTCAAACAACACTAAGAAGGCGGTCCCTCAGGACTACTGACACTTCCTAGTACCTGGTTATAGCAGAAACTATAATTGAATCCCCTAATGAATCATTCTTACTAGCAATGATCATTAGTACTCAGTTATGGACTCTCCCATAACTAAATTGAACTAAGTGTGAGCTCGTAGCCTCAACACTAGCTAACATATCCTGACAGGCCATCAATCTCATCATTCCTCTACATTATGCACATGATGATGTTCATTTAAATTCAATATTTAACATTAAAATACAGCAGCCCAATCAAATTGCATTTAATTCACAAAAATACCGAAAAATAGTAAAACTGCTGAAAACTGCCGAAATATTGAAAAATCAACTTTAATACTTCTTAAACCAAAACTCATGGAAAATGATCATATATAACTCCCAAAAATCCATATTTGAATTCATACTCATTCAGAAACATTTCGAATCTAAAAACACCAAATTCTGTCAAAAAATGTCTAAACTAGTTCTAACAGAAAAATAGTTTCTCCCGATAATTTTTCGGTGTTTCCAATATAAAATCTCGTCTTAAAATTCCAGAATCACATAATTAAATATATGGAATTGTAACGACCCAAATCCGTTAAATCCTTTAAATTCAAATGCACAGCGGAAGACTCAATTTTAAAGAAAAACGGCATGGGTTCGTTTAAAACTTGGATAAACCAAAACCTGTTTTTACAAAGTTCACAACCAGAGAAAGCAATAAATGGTGGAATGCGCATTCCAATTGATATTAAACCTTCTAAAAACAACTTATAAACATAAACCATTACAAAATTTAAAACAAACGCTCACACGAGCTCAAAACATAAAGCATGAGAAAGTATAAATATATTCAAAGCATTCAAGAATGCTAAGAAAAAGTTCCTTGTTCAAGTCCTTTCATCGCTTCGTGAAGTCAAACAAGCACCACCTCCTCTACCACGTCTCCCTGCCGAGATTTACCTGAAAAAAATAAGTGTAGCAACATTAGCATACAAATGCTAGTGAGAATAAAATGAAAGCCAGTAATCCTATGGACCAAATTCCATACCGAAAATTGTGTCCAAAGACCTAACTTTCTCTTTACTACCCATTCTACACTTCCAAATCATCATAATCATACACCAATCAATTTACCAATTTCCAAATCGTATCAAGCCACATCTAATACCAAATCGATACCAAATCATAATACCATATCATATTACCACATCTAAATATCTCGTAACGTATTACCGTATGTTACCACCTCAACATACTAACACGTACGGCGTTACCATATCAAGTGTCCTCGTAACGTGATACCGTATGGATCAACATCAATATACTACCACGTACGATCTTACCAAATCACGTATCATCGTATCGTGTTACCGTATGGATCAACATCAACATACTAACACGTACGGTCTTATCAAATCACGTATCATCGTAACGTGTTAACGTATGTATCAACATCAACATACTAACACGTGGGGTCTTACCCAATTCTCACATAAAGTATTACCGTCGAAATCCAAACACCATAGATCACATACCACCAAATCTCGGATTACCATAAGTTGCCACATAATACCACATCAGATATTACCATCGAAAATCAAACACTTGTACAAAGGATAAGCATGTAACTACGTAACAACTACCAAACAAGCTGGGATGCTCATGGTAAGAACTCGATTTATCTGCCAATCTTGTAATATAACATCGCTCATAGCCTGTTTCATCTATGACCCTGTTATATCCCAAGATCACGATCCCCTCATATAACATCGCTCATAGCCTGTTTCATCTATGACCCTGTTATATCCCAAGATCACGATCCCCTCATATAACATCGCTCATAGCCTGTTTCATCTATGACCCTGTTATATTCCAAGATCACATCACATAGTATAACATCGCTCATAGCCTGTTTCATCTATGACCCTGTTATACCCAAATCACATCTCATAGTATCTCGATCTCCTCGTATAACATCGCTCATAGCCTGTTTCATCTATGACCCTGTTATACCCCAAGATCACATCACATAGTATAACATCGCTCATAGCCTGTTTCATCTATGACCCTGTTATACCCAAATCACATCTCACAGTATCTCGATCTCCTCGTATAACATCGCTCATAGCCTGTTTCATCTATGACCCTGTTATACCCCAAGATCACATCACATAGTATAACATCGCTCATAGCTTGTTTCATCTATGACCCTGTTATACCCAAATCATATCTCATAGTATCTCGATCTCCTCGTATAACATCGCTCATAGCCTGTTTCATCTATGACCCTGTTATACTCCAAGATCACATCACATAGTATAACATCGCTCATAGCCTGTTTCATCTATGACCCTGTTATACCCAAATCACATCTCATAGTATCTCGATCTCCTCGTATAACATCGCTCATAGCCTGTTTCATCTATGACCCTGTTATACCCCAAGATCACATCACATAGTATAACATCACTCATAGCCTATTTCATCTATGACCTTGTTATACCCAAATCATATCTCATAGTATTTCGATCTCCTCGTATAACATCGCTCATAGCCTGTTTCATCTATGACCCTGTTATACCCAAATCACATCTCATAGTATCTATAAATCGGTTCATTACTTGAGCATCACAACACAAACAACTAACAAACAATACAATCATACTACAATTACACTCAATGACATGCTTATCTTTTGTACTTAAAGTGTTGCCTCTTACCAAAAGTCCCGAGTACATCAATCGTACTATCATCATGATTCCATACTTCCCAGTACTAACACAATCAACATCATTCCTTATTATCATATCAACTTTCATACTCCACATTATTACCATAATATAATACAATCCTTATTACTCACACAAGGTAATAAGTTCATAAAACGTTAACCACTATCATCACTGATGCCATAATTCCACGA
Organism: Gynostemma pentaphyllum; assembly: GCA_028015215.1. Lineage (NCBI taxonomy): Eukaryota > Viridiplantae > Streptophyta > Magnoliopsida > Cucurbitales > Cucurbitaceae > Gynostemma > Gynostemma pentaphyllum. The sequence goes on from CM051352.1 coordinate 17,906,113, forward strand.
AGTCTTATAACTCCCAATAAACAAATAGAGGTTTAACATCATCATGTCACGAATGACAATAAATCACCTCAAATCACAAGAATACTTTCCAAACCATTACCATAAACCATGAGTTAACTTCCAAACATTTCCTTTGCTTTACTTTAGTCAAAACTACCTAAAGTAAATTCAATTCCCAACATTGTCTCAGAATCTTTATAACCTTTCATACTTTTGAGAATAACATCTACGCTACTTTGATCTAAACTTCTCAAAGTACCTTAAACTTTAACTTTCATCTAAACTCTTCAATTCATCTTACTATACTTCCAAATCACTCATAACTCCTCTTTTACTTCCAAATTCATAAGAACACGAAAGCCACTCCACTCACATCCGAGTTTAAAGTCACCAACCAAGTATAACTTCAGGAAGTTAGTTCCCCTCTTAACCTCGATAAACAATATCGTAATGAAACATAATTCATAAAATTACTAACTTCCATTTTAAACTCACCTTAGAATTGAAACCGAACTTCGAAAGTGTCGAGGTAGATCCCACGCGAGCAATTACCAACCTACAAATAAGTTACATCCAATAAACATTAATTAATCAAAATTTGAACCATCGACATCTAAACGCGTAAAATGATTAAACCCAAGTTTTTAACCTTATGGTGCTCTCGGCCATAGGAGAGAAAATGAGGTTTGGGTTTGGTTTTTCGACTTTTAGGCATTTTAGAGGTGTTCCGGGTTGGTTTTAGGTACTTTGGAGGCTCGAGATATCTATGGGTAACCGTATTTTAGGGTTTTACTCGATAATCGATTTCCGAAAAATTAAGTAAAATACAAAATCATAGCAAACTAAACACCCTAGCCATGGCCAAGTGAAAGAAAATCATACGGGACGGGTTTTTGATTCGACTCGGGTTTAGGTCCAAGACAACAACCTCATCCAAAGTATTTTTCCTAACTAGAATTCACAAACAACACCCGGGAAAAACGAATCAAGGCTTACATACAAGATTGGAAATAAAGATAACACAAAAACTCATTTCTTCCTCACCTTGTATCTCCTGGATCTTTAATGGATTGGCCCGATTGATGGGATGGGTAGAAAGATCGTCTCGAGAGCTTTCCAACGAGCTAAGGCACGATGAAAACGGTCGAGAAACGAAGCCGGGGCGACAATTTCTTTCTCTTCTCTTTTCCTCCTCTCTAGCTCGGGTTTGGCTTCTTTTTTTCACTTCTCCTTTCTTTTTTTCTTGTCATTATCCTTGAAATATATGAAATAGATATATATAAAGAAAGTTTGGTAAAAGACCATATTGCCCCTTCTCTTATTTCCTTAAGAAAACTTATTTCGTGTGCTCGTTATTTCACGTTTCTAATTCCAATACAACTTCACTACTTCTAATCTATCTTAAAAGTATTTAACAATAAATAATGGGCCCGCGAATAATTTTTAATACGTCCAAATCTAATTTAAGCTAATAAAACGATTAAAAAGCTTTCGAACGAAATTAACTACTAAATTCTAAATTACTAATTCTAAAATTAAACTAAATACTTTGATTAAAGTAAATGAATAAATAAATGAAATATTAAAAAAAAAATCACTCCAAGAATAACGGGACGTTACAGGAATTAAACAAGCTATGGTAAGAGCCTTAGATTTCTCTAAAACTCCACCGATGATCAAACCGTTAACTCACCTTGAATTTCGCTAATTCCAATTTTTCGTGCTACTTTCCACTACGATCCAGACCTGAAACGAAGGTTGTTGATGAATTTATTCTCAAAACTACTTAAATATGTCTTATTTGTCTTCTCTTTCTCTTTCACTGTCTTATCTAGTTCTGTAAACTTGAATTGGATTGGGCCTTTGTTTGTATTTTTGTAACGTCCCGTGACTTTTGGGGGTAAATTTTTTTTTATTATTATTATTTATTTATTTATTTTAAAAATAAAGCTTTTAAGATTAGTTTAAATTCAGAAATTTCGATTTTAGTAGTTATTTATATCCGAAATTGTTTTTAATCATTTTAATACTTTAAATATGTTTCGGTGACATTAATAATTATTAACGGGCCAATTAATAATTATTAATCACCTTTAGATTAGTTTAAGAGCTTCGGGTTTCGTTTTTAAAGCAAAAGTAAAAGAGTGACGTAGGCGTCATTTCCCAAATTGTTAAATATCTAAACACTATTCCTCCTTCTCTTTAAATAAGCCAAAATTAGACAAACTATGAAATTTTCTTCTCATTTTTCATCCCAAACCCGTAGCTTAGAGAGAAAAAAAGAGGAGAGAAAGAAATCGTCGCCCCGGCTTCGTTTCTCGTCCGTTTTACGTGATTTAGGATGCGTTGGAAAGCTCTCGCCGAGACCTTTCTACCCATCCTAACAGTCGAGGTTTTTGCTCGTTTTCTCGAGGCTTAAAGGTATGTTAAAGTTTCTTAATTTTGATGTGAATAGTGTTTTAATGGTGGATTTGAGTTGTAATCTTCGAATTCGTTCACCGAAGCTTGAGGGTTTCATTCGGGAAAGTCTTTATAGTCAATTTTAGAAACTTTCCCTAAACCCTAAAACCGAGTTTGAGCCGGAAACCCGTCCCTTGTGATTTTCCCTCTTTGGGCTATGTTTAGGATGTTAGGTTCTTTGTGTTTTTGCTTTTTAGTTAATTTTTCGAAAATGGATTAATATGCAAAACCCTATTTTTCGGTTACCCATTGATTTTGCAAACCTCCAAAGTATTCGAAACCAACCCAAAACACCTCTAAAATGCATAAAAGCCGGAAAACCAAACCCGAACCCCTTTTTCCCTAGCTTGGCCGAGAGCTCCATAAGGGTAGAATCCGGGATTTTTGTGGTTTTATGTGTTTAGATGTTGTTTGATTGCTTTTCGGTTAATTAATGTAATTTAGGAATAATTCGTTTGTAGGATTGTGAATTGATCGTGAATTTACAACCTCGGATTATTCGGAGCTTGTCTTCAAGCTAAGGTGAGTTTAAAATGAAACTTAGTTGTTTTTTGAATTAAGTTTCGTTATGTTATTGTTTATCGAAGTTAAGCGGGATTTAGCTTCTTAGAATTTAAGTTTGGTTAGAAACTTTAATTCGGAAGTTAGTGGAGGAATTTTGGAACTATAATTAGTTCGATGAAAAGGAAACATCGGAGTGGTTTGAAAGTGTTACAAAGTGAATTGGAGATGATAGAGGAAAGTGGAATGAGAGTTACTTGAGTGTTTGAAAGTTAAAGTAGCTCAAGAGATACACTTGAGTGTTAACTCTTGTAATCTAGATAGTTAGGTTTCGTAAAAGCTTAGTAGGATTCTTTGAGTTTAGCTAACTTTTAGGAAGCTTAACAGTTTGCGAATGGTGAAAGTCCTGATATCCGAAATGGTGAAAGTCCTGATATCCGAAATGGTGAAAGTCCTGATATCCGAAATGGTAAAAATCCTGATATCCGAAATGGTGAAAGTCCTGATATCCGAAATGGTGAAAGTCCTGATATCCGAAATGGTGAAAGTCCTGATATCCGAAATGGTGAAAGTCCTGATATCCGAAATGGTGAAAGTTCCGATACGATGATTGTGATATGGTAATACCGTACGGGCTTAGTATGTGATTTTGATCCATATGGTATACCCGATACGATGATGGTGATATGGTAATACCTTACGGGCTTAGTATGTGATTTTGATCCATATGGTATACCCGATACGATGATTGTGATATGGTAATACCGTACGGGCTTAGTATGTGATTTTGATTCATATGGTATACCTGATACGATGATGGTGATATGGTAATACCGTACGGGCTTAGTATGTGATTTAGATCCATATGGTATACCCGATACGATGATTGTGATATGGTAATACCGTACGGGCTTAGTATGTGATTTTGATCCATATGGTATACCCGATACGATGATTGTGATATGGTAATACCGCATCGGGCTTAGTATGTGATTTTGATCCATATGGTATACCCGATACGATGATTGTGATATGGTAATACCGCGTGCGGGCTTAGTATGTGATTTCGATCCATATGGTATACCCGATACGATGATTGTGATATGGTAATACCGTACGGGCTTAGTATGTGATTTCGATCCATATGGTATACCCGATACGATGATTGTGATATGGTAATACCGTACGGGCTTAGTATGTGATTTCGATCCATATGGTATACCCGATACGATGATTGTGATATTGTAATACCGTACGGGCTTAGTATGTGATTTCGATCCATATGGTATACCCGATACGATGATTGTGATATGGTAATACCGTACGGGCTTAGTATGTGATTTGGATCCATATGGTATACCCGATACGATAATGGTGATATGGTAATACCGTACGGGCTTAGTATGTGATTTTGATCCATATGGTATAACTGATACGATGATTGTGATATGGTAATACCGTACGGGCTTAGTATGTGATTTTGATCCTATGGTATACCTGATACGATGATTGTGATATGGTAATACCGTACGGGCTTAGTATGTGATTTTGATCCATATGGTATACCCGATACGATGATTGTGATATGGTAATACCGTACGGGCTTAGTATGTGATTTTGATCCATATGGTATACCCGATACGATGATTGTGATATGGTAATACCGTACGGGCTTAGTATGTGATTTTGATCCATATGGTATACCCGATACGATGATTGTGATATGGTAATATCGTACGGGCTAGTATGTTGATGTTGATCCATACGGTAAATCCGTTACGATGAAACTTGTTTGGTAATAAAAGTAGTTAATGTTACATTTACATATTCCTTAGAATTGTGTAGTAAGACTTAGTGATGATTGTGCTTTACTTTAAGTCTTTGTTTCTATCTTATGGTATCGAATGACGAGTACGGGGAGTATGTTATTTTCGTTTGTTTGTATGGAAATTGGAAGTGTGGATATGGGTAGTAATGAGCATTTAGGCCTTTGGACACGATTTCTGGTATGAAATTTAGTTCATAGGATTACTTGCTTTCGTTTTACTCTCACTAGCATGTTATGCTAATGGTGCTACACTTACAATTTTCAGGTAAACCTCGAGCTAAGAAGCGTGGTAGAGGAGGTGGAGCCGCGAATCGATCGAGATGGTGTATGGACAATACTAAGAACTCATTTTTGTTTAGCATTCATTGAAATGCTTGTAAATTATTCCATCTTTACATACTTGTGTCTTTTTGAGCCCGAAAGGGTATTTGTGTAAAATATGTCTATGTTTTATGGTCTAAATGTCTTCTGGTATGCGAAATTCTCGATTTATCGCTTTTTCTGGAAATTTGGGTTGTAAACAGGTTTTGGTTATTCGATTTTTAAACGAACCCACGCCGTTTTTCTTTAAAAGTCGAGTCTTCCGCTGTGCATTTGAATTTAAAGAATTTAACGGGTTCGGGTCGTTACAATTTTGCTTGTTAAATACTTTTAAGGGTGTTGATGGTGTGATTTTTTTTGTGTTGCAATTGTTTTATTTTATTTTTCCGTTCTACAGCAAGGAACAGGGAGCATGGTATTGATATTTTGGCACCTCACATTTTATAATTTTAAAACTTTTTTATTTTGTTATTTTTTTTTGCACTTCAATCTATACTTTCTTACTTGTATAGAGATTTTTGGTGCTTTTGTTCCTATTGTTTTGCCTAGTATACATGATATTCTGAATATATGTGTTGTTTTGCTTTGTCACTCACAGTGTAGGTTATGAAATTGATGTCTTGAAATGAATATGGGTTTGAATTGTGCTTAAGCCCAAGTCCATTCAAATGACTGAAGAAGAAAAATCGACAACAAAAGAAAATTGTTTGGGATTTTTTTTTTTATAATTGAGTTTTTGTGGGTTTGGGGATGAGAAATGAGAGAGAATGAAACAACCTAACATACTGTCATGAACTTAGTACAGGTACTCGAGAAAGGGTTTGATGTAAAACTTTTTTTGGGCTATTTCATTTGAGATATTTTTTAAAACTTGTTTCATACACTCAAAGGCATTTGATGAATCACTTCTTCATATTCTAGAGTTTTTTAAAACTTGTTTTGATCTATTTTATAGTAGGGGTATGAAATCAGTTTCGGTTTCGGGATTTACTCGAACCGAACCGAACTTCGAACCGAAGTTCGATTCGGACCTAACCCTTTCCGTTTATTTTTTGCACGAATGAGGGATGCTTATATTTTTCATGGATTTTTTGGATTTTTTTATTGTACGGACCAAAATACGGGTACGAGATTGATTGGTTTTGGCTTTTGGAATTAAATTATTACTTTAAAATAATATATATATATATATATATATATATATTATATTTATATAATACTGTAATAAAATTGTTGAATTAGTTATATATATATATATATATATATAATACTGTAATAAAAATGTTGAATTAGTTATATATAAAACTAATTTAAAAACTATATATATATATTTATATATATGGTGGGGTGGGCTATAACTTAAAACAAAAAGGCAGTGGGCTAGGTAGGGGCAGGGGCTGGGTGGCTTGGGCATGGAATTAAAATATATATAGGTTCGGTTTGGTGCGGTTTCACCGCTCGCGGACCGAAACCTAACCGATTGTTAATCAGTTCGGAAATTACCGAACCGAACCGAAGTAAGCGGTTTCGGTTCGGTTCGTCGGTTTGGTTCGGTTTGATCGGTTTTGCGATTTCAATTCTCACCCTTATTTTATAGTAACTTGTCATGCCAATTCTTTTCTTATTATAGCTCATTGGAGTTTTTTTTGTGAGCTCCTTGGCTTGGCCTTCCTGCCCCTCTTTCTAGGAGATAGTGTGGTCCATAAAAAAATTGAATTTGAGGGACTATCTTTCAAGAAGGAGAAAAGTTCCAAGAAACAAGTACTTTGTGTTTTGTTGGTTTATTTGCATAAATTGTATCGTTCTTGCTTCCTTTATACTTCAAAGATCTCAAGATTGAAAAGCTTTTTTTATTTGTCAAATTTGATGAGTTTTGCTATCCAATACTTCATTTTATTTCACCTCAAATCTCAAGATTTAAGCTTTGGTAACTATAATATCCAATATATTTCCTTGTTCAATATCCTTGCTGGCATTATTTACATTCTAGCACTAATTTTTATTTATTTTTATTTTTTTGGTAGTTCCATTGGTTTTTTTGGTTTATGTCATTTGATTCATGGTGTAAACATATTTTATATCAATTCTTTTTCCACACATTTGGAGGGGAGAGTTCATTATGCTTTTAAAATATGGTGTCTTGAGCAACCAACAGATCATAAGCAAACTCAATGTCTTCTTTTGATTTGATCTTGTTATTGTCGTCTCTATTTGACGTGAAAGTGGAAGTTCATACTCTTCCTTTAAGGAATAAAATGTATTTACTCATTTTTCCATTCTTCCTTTCAATCTATAAGTAGCCTGGTTTGAAATCTTATCACCCTATCACCTTACTTACTTAGTATTACTACTCATACTTGTTAGAGCTAGAATGTATGATTATGGCAAATCAATTTTGAAATATTTATCACAAACTTCCTTTTTTGTGTTCTTATGGATATTTATACTCTTTCAAATTTGCTATTGAAACCCCACCGTTTTTGTTTGTTTCTTTTCAATTAAGATAATGGATGATCGCATCAGTCATGTTCACGGTTTTGTGTTTGTTTCTTTAATGTCACGTGCATGCTTACATATTGAAGACTTGTTTTGTGCTTGATGCTTCTATAATATTATTGGTGTTAACATACACCATTGCCTTACTATAATATTCATTGACCAAGTTATTTTGTTTTCTGTAAACTTTGTTTAGATGACATGGAAAATCAGCGAGCCCCAACAAGTCTATCATATTTGTATGCTTAATTGGATTTAGTGCAGATGCTATATGCCCTTACCTAACCATTGACCATTGAGGCCATTTTGGATTGAGATTGGCAAGTTGATGGGGAGTTTCAATTGTAAAACCTAATGACACCGCTTTTTGTTTCAATTTTAGCGATGTAACTTTCTTCAAATCAATTAGTGTATTTCTTCATATAAACATATCTTATTGTAATGTAATATTGGATACTAGTTTGATATTTTTGTAAATTACTTTCAATTAAAATATATTATGTTTATCATATAATATATGAAAATTGCTTTGAAAAATGAGAATATATTTAAATTTTTTAGGTTTGGATCCTGAACCAAACACATATTTTGATTAATAACCTCATTTCTGAATGCCAAACTAAACACGTATTTCAAATTTCTGGATGTCAATTCTAAAATTTGAATCTGTTACTAGACATAGATCCGGAACCAACAAATTCATAGAATACAACTCTGAATTCATTATAATCCACTGAATCTAAATTTTGTTTCCTAGATTGTGAACCGAACGAGGCCTAATAGATCCGTAATTAAATGTTACTTAGATTACTAAATGATATTCCGCTAATTTAGTAGATCAATCCTTTCACTCCAGTCAAGCAACAACACCTCCTCTACCACGCTCTTTCCGACGAGAAGAACATGAAAAGTTGTAAGCGTAGCAACACTAGCATAAAAATACTAGTGAGAGTAAAATGGAAGCAAGTAATCCTATGGACCGAATTCCATACTGGAAATTGTGTCCTGTAACGTCCCGTTATTTTACACGGAAATTTTTTTATCTATTATTTAATTTAATTATTATTATTTAATGTAAAGCACTTAATTTAATTTTAGAATTTATTAATTTAAATTTTAGATTTAATTTAGAATTTATAACTTAGAATTTACGAGTTTATTTCGTTCGTAAATTCTATTAATCGTTTTATTAGCTTAAATTAGTTTTGGTCGTATTAATAATTAATAGCGAGCAATTAATAACTATTAATCACTATTTGGCTAGTTTAAGAACTTCGGGTTTCGTTTTATAAACTAAAAATCATTAAAGGGACGTAACCGTAATTTCTGAATTCTTAAAAATATCCTACACTATTCATCTCCTCTTTTAATAAGTCAAAGAAGACCATTTGACCAAGCATACTCATTCTCCTTTCTATCCTTTTCCTTGCCATGGCTGTGGGTCTTAAATGGGAGGAGAAAATTTCTTGGGTTTTCATCAATTCTTGACCGTTTTCGATGAGGTTAGTTGCGTTGGATTGCTCGGGATGTGGGCTATCTATCCCACCTAACCTTGTGGCGTTTCTCGTTCCCTAAGGGAAGCCATAAAAGTAAGTTTTCAAAACTTTTTACATGGTTTTTTTTGTTTTTGAGTTTTGAAGTTGAAATCACGTATTTCTATCAAGGAATTGACGATTTTGAGCTCGGATTTTCGAAAAAATACTATTCACCCGAAATCACTATCCACCCTAAAATCATACTTTTTTTCATTTTAGTTATGATTTATAAAAATGTTTTCGGTTGATGTATTGTAGGTGTCGGTTGCATGTTGACGCCTCGTTGAACCATATGGATTGAACTTGATTTGCTAAGGTGAGAATAAATTGAATTTAAAGTAGCTTTAGAAACCGAATAAGTTGAACGAATTGTAGAATCGGAAGTCGAGATTAAGGTTTAAATCGAAAGGATTAAAGTAAGTGAGCTAACATGCTTAGGCTTGGAGTTAGTTATATTTGAGCGAGAGGACTCATGGATTGCTCGAGGGAAGTATTTAACTCTTGGAAGTTCTAAGTGTAGATTCGTTCCGGAGTTTAAGAATGACTATCGAAAGTTGAAGGTTTCGAGTATAATGGAATGAATAAGAATCTTGATTATGGAACTTTGAATACTTATTGGAAACAATAGAATCATTTGAATTGGAGACTTTATGATTAAGTTATTAATTCAAGTTTAACTAAAGGCCGTTTGGCTTGATCTATTTATTGTTTTCTTACTAGAAGTTCCTAATTTCTTATTTTATGTATAAGAGCATTACGTGATCCATTTACCTTATGTTCTTCCGATTACTTTGAATGTTTATATTTATTTTTACTTGCACGCTATGAATGTTTATATTTATTTTACTTGCACTCGAAAGCATATTCATATCATATCATATTGCATAATCGATTATTGGGAGGAATAATGAGGCATGCTAAAGAACTGCGGGACTTTGTATTGTCTGTTATTATTCATTTTATGTTTACGTATATGTACATAAGGAATGCTAAAGGACTACGGGACTTTGCATGATTGGAGGAGATGGATAATGAGATAATGATGGAACTATGCGAGTTCACATTATCTGGTATTATCCATAATTACTATGATACATATACGAGGATATAGTGTATTAGTAGCCTGCGGGAGCTTCATTACCTATATTCAGTGGGTGAGTTAATGAGGTGAATGCTTAGCCTGCGGGAGCTTCATTACCTGTCATTAATCACTAGAGGTGGGAAGATATTATTGAAAAGACTTTGTATATTTTAATTTGGAAAGCGAGATAATGAAGTATAGTTAGCCTACGGAAGCATTCATACTGTCATTATAAGCATGTGATGGTTATATTGACGTAAAGGTTGTGTGCCCTTTACACTTGTTGAGCTAGATAATGAAGTATTGTTAGCCTGCGGGAGCTTCAATATTGTCATTATAAGCATTATTTTGGAAAGCGATATAAGGAAGTGTAGTTAGCCTGGGGGAGCTTTCATATTGTCATTATGAGCATTGTGATAGTTATGTTGATGTAAATGCGTGTATTTTATATTTGTTGAGCGAGTTAATGAATTATCTTATTTGAATATGTTAAGACTGAGTGAGCTTAGCATTATTTATTAAAGAAAAAGGAAAGTACACTTTTGATATCCTGAGTTGCCGTATAGAAAAGTATTGAAACATTATGTCTAACATACATTTCTATAGAGAAAAGAAATACAATTGATGTATAGCTGAGTGCTTTAGGAAAGAGGAATGATATTGAATTGTATAATGAGAGCATACAAGGGTGTATTGAACCTTGTATAATTATTATGATATATATATGTAAGAGAACTAGATTCTCAATAAATTGGAAGATCCTGAATTTGGAGATTAACACTTGAATGTAAATCTTATCTATAGTGTAAGGTACTGAAGGGAATGAAATAAAATGTTATGTGTGTTATAAAACACATCCTCCTAAAGGCTTGGAAGATAGCTCCTCAATTATTTGGGAGAATTGGTAAGTAAAAGTGACATACTTGATATAAAACCCTTTTGGTGGTTGAAAGGTAAAGGAATGAGAGTTTTACTTGGACACAAATCCGGATGCGGGTTTGGAGTCTAATGTTACTTTTTATTCTATTTATTTTCACTGGGCTTGCTTTTAGCTCATGATATTACAAACATTTTCAGGTAATGCTTGGGGTCATGAAGAGAGGAGTCGGTGTAGTCTGATCTGGATGATGATTATGCCGAGAGTGACTAGATGTATTTTTAAAGTCCATGGACACATTTTATTACATGTTTTGTCTTATGAGTTGAATATTTGTATATAAGCTTATAAGAGCTTTTTGTTTTAGCTTTTATAACCTTGAACTCCTTTAATCTTTACAACAGGAATTTCATTTCTTGTCTTTTAAATTCTCTGATTGTGAAAAGTGTAAATAGGTTGTGGATAGTTCAAGTTTTAAACATATCTACGCCAAATTTTTTATTAAATAATAAGTCTTCTGCTCAATCTGATTTTAAATTATTTAAAAGGAGTCAGATCATCACATGTCCAAAGGCCAAAAATGATCTTTACTACCCATTCTACACTTTCCAATACAACCTAATCATACACCAATCAACTTACCAATTCCGACTCATATCGAAACCAAATCTCTATCTTACTATGTTACCACACCATATATCACATTTCATACCACAACATTTTACCACGTACCGTGTTACCGCATGTTACCACATTTCATACCACATAAGGTATTATCATTGAAATCAAAACACTTGTACAAAGGATAAACATGTTTTTACATAACAACTGACAAACAAGTTGGGATGCTCATGTTATGAACTTGATTTATCCACCGATCTCCTCATATAACATCGCTCATAGCATGTTTCATCTACGACCTTGTTATATCCCAAGATCATATCACATAGTATCTCAAGATTACGCCATAGTCTGTTTTACCTATGTACGTATGCCATAGTCTGTTTCACCTATGGGATCAGTATAACTCAACTCATATACGTACGTCATAGTCTGTTTCACCTGTGGTATTAGTATATTTCAAATAACATAAATCGGTTCATTACATGAGCATCACAACACAAACAACTAACAAATAATCTACCATACAATTTATACTCAATTCCATGCTTATCTTTTGTACTTATCAAAGTGTTGCCTCTTACCAAAAGTCTCAAGTACATCAATCCTTATTAGAATTCCCTTGTAACGTCCCGTTATTTTTTAAGTGAATTTTTTATTATTATTATTTATTTATTTTATTTTATTATTTATTTTATTTTATTATTTATTTAATGTTATTTATTTATTTCAATTTAAGTATTTAGATTAATTATTATTTTTGTAATTTCGATTTTAGTAGTTAATTTTGCCCGAAATCCTTTTTATTCGTTTTAATATTTTAAATTCGCTTCGGTGACATTAATAATTATATTAATAGGCCAATTAATAATTATTAATCACCTTTAGATTTATTTAAGAGCATCGGGTTTCGTTTTAGAAGTCAAAAGTCATAAAAGGACGCAACCGTCATTTCCAATTTCTTAAAAAAAAATATCTATTTACTATTCCATCATCTTTAAATTCCAAAGTTTAACAAATTGAAGACCATTTCCTCTCATCTTTCTCTTCTTCAACCGTGAGACACTTCCACCATGGATGAATTTTCATTTTCTTTGTTTCTCATTCGTTTCTAGATGGATCGGCTTGATTTCGGTTGCGTTGGATTGGTAGGGACGAGGGCTACCTATCCAACCTACCTTTTCAGAGTTTCCCATTCTCTAAGGGAAGTCCCAAAAAGTAAGTTTTCAAAAAATTTTATATGGTTTTGTTCGTTTTTTATTATAAATGAGTTTTGAAGTGAAATCATGAATTTCTATCATGGAATTTGACGATTTTGAGCCCGAATTTTCAAAAAATACTATTCACCCGAAAACACTATTCATCCAAAATTACTATTCATTCGAAATCACTACTCACCCGAAAATGCACACTTGTTCTCATCTTAGTTATGAGTTGTAATATGTTGTGCAATTGATGAATTGTAGGTGCGATTGCTCGGTTGTTGTTTCGTGGAAATTGGAAACTTGGAGCAAGTCTTAATTGGCTAAGGTGAGAATAGTTAGGATTTAAAGTAACTATAGAAAGCAAATAAGTATAATGGTTTGTAGGATTGGAACTAAGACTAGAAGAATCTAAGATTAGAGGGAAGTGAGTTAGTGCTCTTAGGATTAGAAGTTAATCATTTAAGTGAGAACTTAGGAGTTCTCGAGGAAAGCATTGAATCTTAGAAGATTCTAAGTTAGATTTGTTTCGAAGATTAGGTTGGATCATTGGAAGTTAAAAGATCCAAACTTTTAGATGGAATGGTTAAAGAAACTTGAAAATAGAACCTCGGATTATTATTGGAAGTTTAGAATCCTTGAAGGTTTAGGTTAATCGTTTAAGTTATGGTTTTACTTTTATTATTGGTAGCGGAGTTCGATTGACATATCGTTCGTCCGGAGTTTCCTATCTATTTTACTTTATGTCTTTTGTTTTATGCCCCTCTACTTTATGCTTGCATCGACTACTTTAATTCCGCACTTTACTTATTTACTTTTACAAGGATATGCAGGCATCATATTGCACCATAACATGTTCGCATCATTCATTGAAAAAGAAAGGAAGGGAAGAATGTTGGAGCCTCCGGGTAGTGTCCGCATCACCTTCAGAAAAAGAAAAGAAAGTAAAACAAGGAAAGAAGGTTGAATGGGTATCCTACGGGATGTACTCGTTACTTCTCATGCATAAGGTTGAATGGGTATCCTACGGGTTGTACCTATTATCTTCATTCATGCATAAAGGGTGAATGCGAAATCCTACGGGATGTCCTCATGCATTCATCCTTATGATCAATAAATTAGAGAATTGAGATGTTTTATTTTATACAAAGTTTATTTACTTTTCTTATTTATGTCATAACAAGTTAATGGATGAGGTTTTGACTACGAGTGTTAGTAATAACATCCTTTGGAGAGCTTAGAATGAAATTACCTAAAGTTTAGAGAACTTTAGGATTGATTGTGTCAGATTGTTTGGACACAAATCGGAATACGAGTTTGAGGTCTATCTTTACTTTTTATTCTTATTATTCTCACTGGGCTTAGTTTGTTAGCTCATGATATTACAAAAATTTCAGGTAATGCCCTGGCTAGAGGCGTTGGAAGGGGAGATGGTGCTGCGTGATCGAGGGATGCTGACCTCGAGATGGACTATGGGTTGTAAAGTCTATGTATTTATTTTTGTGAACTTTAAAGACTTTTGTGATTTTACATTTGTATTTGGCTCATAAGAGCATAATGTCTTTACTTTATGATTATGAGTATTGAACTCCTGAAATGGGACTTGATGTTCCTTATGTTTTATTAGATTTTGAAATTTGGATGTAAACAGGTTTTGGCTAACAAATTTTCAAACATAACCACGCCAATTTTTCTTAAAATAAAAGACTTCCGCTGTCACTTCTGATTTCAATTATTTAAAAGTGTCGGGTCGTCACATCCCTACTCCACGGTACTACCACAATCAACATCAATCGTATCACATTAGAATTTCCATAATCCACGGTACTACCACAACCCCTTATTCCTTACACAAGGTAATAAGATCAAATAAATAATAACCAAGACTCATCACTGATGCCAAGTTCTACGAAGTCCATAGTTCCCAAAGTAAGCAAAATCAAGGTTAAACATCACAATGTCACCAATGACAATAAACACCTTAAATCACCAAGTATAACTTCCAAGCCGTTACCAAATTCCACGAGGATCGTAATTTAAAAGGTAAACAATTATCAAAATTAATGTATCAATGTTATCAAAAACAATATAACACAAATATTACAATAAACAACTCCCAAGAAAAACTTCTAAACTACTTTGGTCCAAAACCAAACAAACTACCTTCCACTTCCAAGATTCTCCAAAATCCACCATAACCATATATAACTTCCAAAAACATTCTAAAACTTACACTTCAATCAAATCCAACAATTAACTCCAAATACACTTAAAATTCAAACTATTTCGATCAACCATTATTATCTCTTAACAATAAGTGAATCTCTTAACCTTGATCAAACAATAACGTAATGTAACTCTAAACATAAAATCACTAACCACCACTTTAAACTCACCTTAGCCAAGAAGTCGAGATTCCAAAGAGTCGAAAGAAAGTCTCACGAGGGTTTAACAAAGCCTACAATTAAATTACACCTAATAACCATTAATTAACCAAGCAATGAACAGACGACTCCTAAACGCATAAAACGAAGAAAAAATGCGGTTTGAGCCTTATGAAGCTCTTGACCCAAAACAGGGGGAGGGTGTCGGGTTCGTTTTTCTTGCTTTTTGGCATTTCAGAGGCGTTCCAGGTTGGTTTCGAGTATTTTGGAGGTTCGTACAAATATAGGGTTTTGGACAATAATTCATTCCCGAAAATTAAATAAAACATAAAACTATAATCATTTAAAAACACCCTAGCCTCCCACGGTTTGTTTATTTCAAACTGAACGGGTTTTTGGTTCAATTTTGATTCTAGGGTTAGGGAAACTTTACAAAAACACTCAAAACAACTTTCTCGATTGAAATCTTCAAGTTTCGTGGTGAGAAATTGATGATTTTGAAGATTTCAACCTTGGTTTCCATTAAAACACTATTTGAACAAAAACCCATAAAGATTTAGAAACTTTGTCATACCTTAAGGCCTTTTGAAAACGAAGGAAGTTCCAAAGGTAGGTTGGAAAGGAAGCTTGGACCGAGAGCTATCCAACGCAACCGAAATCGAGACGATCCGCCAAGAATCGAAGAAAACCCAAAAAAAATTTCTTACGGGGAGAGAGAGGCTACTGCCTTGGAGGAAGAAAGATGAGGTCAAATGTCTAATTTCTTTACTTTTGGTTTATTTAAAAAAGATAATGAATAGTAATTAGATATTTTAAGAAATTGAAAATTATGAACTCGTCCCTTGATTGCTTTTAGCTTATAAAATGAAACTTGAAGCCCTTAAACTAGCCAAAAGGTGATTAATAGTTATTAATTGGCCCGTTAATAATTATTAATACGACCCAAACTAATTTAAGTATAATAAAACGATTAAAAAGGTTTACGAACGAAATAAACTCCTAAATTCTAAGTTATTAATTATAAAATTAATTTAAATACTTTAATTAAAAAAAATATTAAATTAAAAAAAATTTACTTCAAAAGTAACAAGATGTTACACTTTTTGAAAAATACTTACATTGAGCAAATAATGGAGATTTGGTTGGAGGTTTTTTTACTGCTTTAATCCTCAGCACCGGATCTTCTACGCTATATCATGATCAAAATAGATTGTGGGATCGAACCTTAGAATAATTAGGAAGAAGAAAAAGAATTTTTCTTCGTAAAACTATAGGCAAAATCGGCAAGGCCTTAGGGGAGGAAGAAGAGAGAACTTCAATTTCTAGGGAATTGAATTGTGTGATTTATGAATGACCCAAGTCTTCTATTTATAGGCAAATGGAAAATCTAATCACATTAGGAATATTCTATGGAGATAAGTATAAAAAGAAAAAGATTTTCTTTTTCCTTAATCTTAGTATTTTCTAAAATACTATAGATAAATAAGAAAATATTTTATTTTATTTATCCCGGGTAAATAAATCTATGTAATTATCTTAGGATATAATTCAAATAATTATATTCCTAAAATTACATATATATGGCCGAATTTTCTATTAATTTTAAATCATAAATCCAATTTATTTAATTAATTATTTTGGCCATTTTCAATTGGGTTCATTAATCCAATTGAGCTAGAAATTCTATCTATTAATTTAATAAGTCCAACTTAATTAATTATAAACTTTAATATTAATTACCATTTAAATAAAATATTTTATTTAAATAATTAATTAATAATAATGATAATATGGTCTCCCAACTAAATATTATCAAATGATATTTAATTATTAATTTCCATTTAAATAGTTTTCATTATTTAAATAATTATTAATAATATTTTTATTGTTCATATTTTATTATTAATTACTAATGTTAACTTAATTATCAATTTCCATTTAAATAAAATTAATTATTTGGACAATTAATAATTACCAATTAATTTCAAATTATTAATTACCATTTAAATATGTTCAATATTTAAATAATTAATAATATTTCATTATTAATTTCCTGTCTAAGTAAACTCATTAATAAAAGAATTGCCTATTTAAGTAATTCACCTTACTTAAAATTTTTATTTCTTCAATTTGATTTCGCGACTACGATATTTGGGCTAGCATAGGGACCTAAAGGACCTATAGATCATGATCTTAATAATTAGTCAATTATGTGATTAACTCATAATCAGTTAATTACTTATTATCTAACAATGAATAATTCCACTATAGATTCATAGCAAAACGTCCCTCACTATAGATGAGTGATGTCCATTTAGTTTATCTTTTATTTATATCTGTGATATATCCTTCGTGTGGAACCCTCATAATTATAGGCGGAATTATGTTTACTGTTTTACACCTATAATTACAGTTTTATCCTTGTGTTCACGCTGATTCTCCAATTAACATTATCTGTAGCCGAACTAGAGATAAAGTACTTCTATGATCAATAAGTTGTGGCGTCACTTGTTCATGTCTTGAATCAGTACATCAAGAGAGTTTCCTAAAGTTCCTAAAATATTTAGGTATCGCACTGATACCGTTAATTTATAGGAAAGTTATGAATTCTATCTTGTGTAAATGTGTTCCCAGCTACTATCTCGTTATGTTCCCAAAATATGAGTGTATTGAGTGTTCATATCAGATCGCTCTCAACCATATGAATCAAAGAATATAACTCCATAAATAGGGGTTCACATTTCACTCAGGATTGAGATTTATCACGGTTGATAAACTTAGTTTGATATTCGATCATTTCTCATAAACAATACTAATGAGATATTGATCAAATATCATGGTCCTGCTTATACAATTAATATTGTATATGATACTTCCATTTTATGTCACCCACACGAATGATCAGGATTAGATCATTTGTCTACTTATACAAAATGGACAACTATCAATAGTGTTACCAGGATAAGGTTCCCAAAATATTATCCATATACTGTAGACACTTTAAGTTACTCATCTCGACTTTAATTCTCTCGTATGACTCACATACTTAGTCGTAGTTTCATAAGAGTAACTTAGGGTTTTACTATTTGAATGTTTGATATTAATATATTTACATGTACTTCTAATATCGTCCATTGAATCAATATAGATAATAGAAAAAACTTATGTTTATTTATTCAATTTATTCGAAATAAATTATATTTATTAAATAATTACAAGTTCTAGGACACCATTCCTAACAATCTCCCACTTGTCTTAGATCTTTGGAGATTTGACTTGTAATTACAATCAAGCTGGATGACTATCAACTACTTAGCCATGGTAGTCATTTTAAAACTTTATCAGTAATGTTTTTCATTTGTTTATGTCTGTATTTATTTTGTCAGATGTTAGCTTCATTAAGTGTAATAGATTCCATATTTTATCGCCATAAAATAAACTCTATTAACTTTTGATTTGAAACTGTCATGTTCAAACACTTTCATTTACTAACAACTTAGTAATAATGTGAATCTAGAGTTTAGTTAGTAAAAACTCATTTTACTTTTACTTAACTCATTTAATGGTGAATTCGCAAAGGTCATTTATCAAATTTTTATACAGAAGTAAATCCACATTTGAATTTGATTATGTGCAACTCATAAAATCTTCCATTTTATCTATGTGCACTAACATACTATTTGTAAATTTTATTTTATTCACATCGGTTCTAGGATTCTCGAAATTCTTAAGCTCCCACTACAAAGTAATCCTCCATTACTTTCATTCGTTTGATAATTACAATTTTATACTTGTTATTATTTCAAAAATAATATATAAGTATAAGTTACCATTTTCAACTTCACTATTGAAAATTCGTGTTAGTTTTATTTCACTTATTTTGAACTTTATTCATTAATTTTGAAGTCAATGAGTTTCACTTCGACTTCCAAAAGTCCCTTTGTTTGGTTTGGTTCATACTATGACGCTCTGTAACGACCCGCTTTCCGTTAAATTCTTTTAAATTCAAATGCACAGCGGAAGACTCAATTTTTAAAGAAAAACGGCATGGGTTCGTTTAAAAATCGAATAACCAAAACCTGTTTTTACAACCCATATTCAGAGAAAGCTATAAATCGGGAATACGTATTCAATCATATAATTTAAACTCTCAAACAAGCTTTGAATCATAAAAACTTATGCAATTTTTGACAAATACCCTCTCGGGCTCAAAAAGACACAAGTTATGGAAGTTATAAATAATTTACAAGCATTTCTAAGAATGCTAAACCAAAAAGGGTTCGATATTGCCCATTCACCATCTCGACAGTCAAGAAGCACCACCTCCTCTACCACACTTCTTGGGACGAGGTTTACCTGAAAATTTGTAAGTGTAGCAACATTAGCATAAAATGCTAGTGAGAGTAAAACGAAAGCAAGTAATCCTATGAACTAAATTTCATACCAGAAATCGTGTCCAAAGGCCTAAAATGCTCATTACTACCCATATCCACACTTCCAATTTCAATACAATCAAACGATAGTAAAATATTACTCGAGATAGTCTTTCAATGCCATGAAATTGAATTAAGGACTTAAAGTAAAAGTAACAACCATTACTAAGCCTTACTACACAATTCTAAAGAATATGTAAATGTAATATTAACTATCTTATTATCAAACAAGTTTCATCGTAACGTGCTATTGTATGGATCGAAATCAACATACCACGTACGGTCGTACCATATCACAAATCATAATACCATAATACCGTATGGATCGAAGTCAACATACTATCATATACCATATCAATTGTACTCACTGTCTCCACAAATCATCGCACTATGATACGTATGGATCGATATCAACATACTATCATGTGCCGAATCAATGTGCCCACTGTCTCCACAAATCATCGCACCATGATACGTATGGATCGATATCAACATACTATCATGTGCCGAATCAATGTGCCCACTGTCTCCACAAATCATCGCACCATGATACGTATGGATCGATATCAACATACTATCATGTGCCGAATCAATGTGCCCACTGTCTCCACAAATCATCCCACCATGATACGTATGGATCGATATTAACATACTATCATGTGCCGAATCAATGTGCTCAAGGTCTCCAATAAATTAGATAATCTCCAAGGAATTCTACTAAGTTATTAAAGAACCTAACTACTTAGATTACATGAGTCATCACTCAAGTGTAACATCTAAGCTACTTAATTTCCAAACCACTCAAGGTAACTTAAACTTCCACTTCCGACTAACATCTCCAATTCACTTCAGAATACTTCCAAACCACTCCGATGTTTCCTTTTCACCGAACTATCCATAATTCCAAATCCTCTCCACTTACTTCCAAATTAAAGTCTCCAACCAAACATTAATTCTAAGAAGCTAGTTCCCTCTTAACATCGATAAACAATATCATAACGAAACGTAATTCATAAGACAACTAACATCCATTTTAAACTCACCTTAGCTTGAAGAAAAGCTCTGATTAATCCGAGGTTGTCAACACCCGAACAATTCACAATCCTACAAATGAATTACACCTAAATAACATTAATTAACCGGAAATCATACAACAACATCTAAACGCACAAAATGATGAAAAATCCCGGATTTCCTCCCTATGGTGCTCTCGGCCATACAAGGGAAAATGGGGTTCGGGTTTGGTTTTCCGGCTTTTATGCATTTTGAAGGTGTTTCAGTTTGGTTTCAGATACTTTGGAGGTTTGCAACAACAATGGGTATCCGTAATTTAGGGTTTATTACATTAATTGATTTCCGAAAAAATTAAGTAAATAGCAAAAACATAATATCCTAAACCTCCTAATCATGGCCAAGTGAGGGAAAAATTATACGGGATGGGTTTCCGGCTCAAACTCAGTTTTAGGGTTTAGGGGAAGTTTCTTAAATTGCCCAAAACAACTTTCCCAATTGAAATCTTCAAGCTTCAATGAATGAATTTGAAGATTTCAACTCAAAACCTCCATTAAAACACTATTCACATCAAGTTTTAGAAACTTTGACATACCTTCAGACCTCGAGAAAACGAGCGAAAATCTCGATTGGTAGGTTGGAAATGATGCTCGGGCCAAGGGCTTTCCAACGGAACGAGAATTGAGATGATTCACCGAGTAATTAAGGAAAACCAAAAAAAATAAAAAAGTAAAGGAAGGGTAAAGGGGAGCTACGGCCAAGCAAGGGGAGAGGAAATAAAATATGAGAAGATTTGACCAAATTGACTTTTTAAAGATGAAGACGAATAGTGATTTGAGACATTTTAAGAATTTGGAAAATGACGCCTACGTCCCTCTTTTGTTTTTACTTTAAAAACGAAACCCGAAGCTATTAAATTAATCTAAAGGTGATTAATAATTATTAATTGGCCCAGTAATAATTATTAATGTCACCGAAACGAATTTAAAGTATTAAAACGACTAAAAGAATTTCGGACGAAAATAACTGCTAAAATCGAAATTACTAAATTTAAACTAATCTTAAAAGCTTTAATTTAAAAGAAATAAAATAAAATAAAAAATAAATAAAATAATTTTTTTTTTTTACCCCCAAAGGAACGGGACGTTACACACTCCCACTCAAATAAAGTTCTTTAAGTGGCTCTACCATTTAAACTCAAACAATTACTTGTTTGTTGTGAAATAAAATTATTGTAATTCTTTGTTCTTTTTCTAAATTTAGTAAGGTTTAAAAGTTTCAATATCACTGAATTACTGAACTTATCTTTAATAATTTGTGAATTCAATTATCCACTAATTATTACTTTTTAATTTTTGTTTCGTTTATTCAATATTAGTTAGTACCTTTTAAAACAACTTTTAAATAACTGAATGTTTTAAAATATAAGAAACTGATTTAACGTTTACTTATCACTTAAGTTCTAACATCTAAGTGTTAAACTTCAGTGATTTTTAAATCTGGTTATCTTTGATAAATCAAAGATATTTAATTATTTCTGTAAGTTTGTGGATTAACATGGTTATGATCTCAAATTATGTGGGAACCATCTTAAAGAGATTAATCCCTCTAACTTATTTAAGTAATTTTAGACTTAAATCTTTGAATTTTTTAAACCTTATAACTTATTTAAATATTCCAGAGTTTAGAATTTTGATTTGATACTTAGTAATTTTTTACTATTTTTTAAATCAAAATAACAAAACTTGTTATTTTATTTATGCAGGTTCGCTACATTGAGATACTCGTTGAGCGCTTACCAACTCCCGAGAGTCAGACTCAAGCGACTCAGGAGAATATTCATTCACCTATCTAGAAATAGTAGGAGGCAGGCGTCCAGACGACTCGACTCCTGGACTCGACATTTATGGACGGGTCCTATACATTAATCAGCCTTGTTCATCTTAGGCGGCTCGCACGACTGCAGAGACCGCAGATGTAAAGACCCATTTCTTTAATTTTGAAATAATAATAATAAACGCAAGCGAATGACTTTTGAAACAATAAACACCTAGTAAACAAGTTTGGGATAAGCCCAATAATCATTTGCAAAATGGGATGCTCATCCCCTTTCATCATAAAATTAAGTTCAAATGCCAAAAAAGTTAAGATATTTATAAATCCAAATATGAAGAAATCCAAGTATAGTGAATTTCTCTCATGAGCTCAACGGACCCAGTTTGAAATAAACAAATAAAATATAAGAAGGAATTAAAGAACAACTCTAGTTCATCTCTATCATCAATCCTCAAGATCAAGCTGCACCAGCTCCACGGCCATGTCAGCGATCCCATCTTGTACCTGAAAAGTAAGATGAACAAAAAGTAAAGTATCTTTATGTCCAAAATTAGAATATGGATTTGTGTCAAAAGCCTCTAGTAGCTCTTTACTACCCAAACCCAACAATACACCTTCAAACCTTCCAAACCTGTTAATAACATAACTGTGACGACCCGTCACTTTTAAATAAATTATAATCAGAGAAAACAGCGGAAGTCTATTATTTTAAGAAAATTTTGCGTGGTTTTGTTTGAAAGTTGGCATGCCTAAAACCTGTTTACATCCTAATTTTTCAATCTAATAAATTCACATGGACTTTAAGTCCCAAATCAGGAGTTCAAATAATTCATATCATAAAAACCACATCAAAAGCTCTTATGAGCTAAATACAACATCAAAGTCTTGAAATTCACAAAATATTTACATATACTTTACAAAAACAAGTCCATCTCAAGGTCAGCATCCCTCGATCACGCAGCACCATCTCCCCTTCCACGGCCTCTAGCCAGGGCATTACCTGAAATTGGTTGTAATATCATGAGCTAACAAACTAAGCCCAGTGAGAATAATAAGCATAAAAAGTAAAGATAGACCTCAAACTCGCATTTCGATTTGTGTCCAAGTAAACTGACACAATTAAATCCTAAAGTCTTCCAAACTCTAGGTAATTTCATTTTATACTTTCTAAGGATGATATTGATAATAATCGTAGTCAATACTCATCCATTAACATTTTTATGACATAAGTAATAAAAGTAAATAAACTTTGCATCAATTAAACATCTCGATTCTCTTTCTCATCTATCATATGCATAAAAGTAATGAGTACATCCCGTAGGATACGCATTCGCCCTTTATGCATGAATGAATGAATGAAGAAGGTGATGCGGACATCCCCCGAAGGGTCCAACATTCTTCCCTCCTTTTCTTTTCTCTCTTTATTTTCTTTTTCTCTGAAGGCGATGCGGACATTCCCCGAAGGGTCTAACATTCTTTCCTTCTTTTCTTTCTCATTCCTCCTTTCTTTTCCTCGGAAGGCGATGCGGACATTCCCCGAAGGGTCCAACATTCTTTCCTTCTTTCAATGATGCGAGATGTTATGGTGCAATATGTTTTGTTTTGGTGTAAATAAATAAAGTACGGAATTAAAGTAGCCGATACAAACATAAGGTAAAAGGCATAAAGTAAAGGATATAAAGTAAAAGACATAAAGTAAATAAATAGGAAACTCCAGAAGAGAGATACGTAAATCGAACTCCGCTACAATAATAAAAGTAGAATCATAACTTAAACGATTAACCTATACCTTCAAGGATTCTAACTTCCAATATAATCCGAGGTTCTATTAACCGTTCTAATTACAAGTTGGATCTTTTATTTTCCAAAAGTCCAATCTTAGTTCGAAACGAATCTAACTTAGAATCTTCTAAGATTCAAAGCTTTCTTTGAGAACTCCTAAGTTCTCACTTAAAGGATTAACTCTTAATCTTCAGGGCACTAACTCACAACCCTCTAATCTTAGGTTCGGATTCTAACCTTAGTTTCAAACTTTACAAACCTTCACACTTATTCGATTTCTATAATTACTTTAAATCCTAACTATTCTCACCTTAATTAAAAGATGACTTTGCTCCTAAGTCCGAAGGAGCGATCAAGCGAGCGGTTCAAAAACACCTACAAATGAATTATATCATACAATTAATAATTAACCAACTATCGATCAAACATCAACCAAACGTACAAAACGACGAAAAACCCAACAAAACCCACAAGAGGCTCTCGGCCATCACAAGGAAAATAGGCCTCGGGTTTGGTTTTCCGGCTTTTTGGCAATCTAAAAGTGTTTTGAGTTGGTTTTAAGCAAATTTGAAAATCCCGATTTCAATGGGTATCGATATTTAGGGTTTTCGAACAATAAGCCCTTTCCCGAATTGAATTTAAATAAACATTTATTCATTAATTTCTAACCCATTTACAAACCCAAAAGGGTAAATTTCAAACGGAAAGGGTTTCGACTGAAACTTAGTTTTAGGGTTAAGGGATAGTTTCAAAAAACACTTAAAACTACTCCCGAGTTTACAAACACCGAGTTCCACAACACAAAATCGAAGGAAATCAAAGAAAACTCCATTAAAACACTATTTGGAGCTTAGGGTTTGAAACTTTACTTACCGAGATCTTCGTAAAACATGAGTGGCAAGTACGAAGGTTAGGTGGAAAAGATTCGTAGGACCGATACCTTTCCAATGGACCCGGAATCAAGTCGATCGGGCAAGAAACGAACAAAAACCAAAATTTTCTTTTTCTTCTTTGGTACTCACGGTTTTGGAGCAAAGAGGAGGAAGAAGATGAGTGATTTTTTGGTCAATGAAAGTCAAATGGTTTATTTAAAATGAGATGAATAGTGTTTGGATAGTTTTTAAGAAATTGAAAATGATGGTTGCGTCCTTTTATGACTTTTGGCTTAAAAACGAATCCCGAACTTCTCAAACTATCCCAATGGTAATTAATAATTATTAATTGGCCCGTTAATAATTATTAATACCATTAAAACGAAAATAAACTAAAAAGGTCAATTAAAAGATTAAAACCGAAATAAACTGCAAATTCTAAATTACCGACAAATAAATAAACTTTAATTACTTAAATTGAAATAAAATAAATAAAAGCTTTTTTTTTCACAAAATAACGGGTTGTTACAATAACTAGGCCCATTCATCATAAATATCTCATAGTTTCTTTCCTTAAAACATTTCGAAAAGTAATATAAGATCATGTCAGGTGCCAACAATCTTTACATACCTTAATTACATTTAAAACACTAATCATGGATAATACCAGGTAATGCAAATAACACACAGTATATATATTATCTCATTACCCCTCCTAGTAATACGTTCGCCATAAGTAAACTAAGTTCATATTAGGTGCCAACATTCCTCACATAACCTATTTATTTTAAATCATAAAACATTGATAATACCAGATAATGCAAAGAACACACAACATATACATTATCTCATTACCCCTGTAACGTCCCGTTATTTTTTTTTGTGATAAAAAAAAAACTTTTATTTATTTTATTTTAATTTAAGTAATTAAAGTTTATTTATTTATCCTTGAATTAGAATTTAGTAATTTATTTCATTTTAACTCATTTTAATGGCTTTATTTATTTAAATACGTTTTAATGGTATTAATAATTATTAATAGGCCAATTAATAATTATTAATCACCATTGGGATAGTTTGAGATGTTCGGGATTCGTTTTTAAGCCAAAAGTCATAAAAGGGCAAAATCGTAATTTCCCAATTTGCAAAATATCTAAAAACACTATTTGACTATCTTCTTTAAATTCTCCTTTGACTCAAATTTGACCAAAATCCTTTCATTTTTCCTCCTCCTTTGCCGTGAGTTCAAGGAAGCAAAGGGAAAAATTTCGATTTCGTTTATTTCTCGACGGAT
Organism: Gynostemma pentaphyllum; assembly: GCA_028015215.1. NCBI lineage: Eukaryota > Viridiplantae > Streptophyta > Magnoliopsida > Cucurbitales > Cucurbitaceae > Gynostemma > Gynostemma pentaphyllum. The sequence goes on from CM051352.1 coordinate 17,932,647, forward strand.
CGACTTGATTCTCGTTCCATTGGAAAGGTATCGGTCCTACGATCCTTTTCCACCTAGCCTTCGTACTTGCCACTCGTGTTTTGCGGAGATCTCAGTAAGTAAAGTTTCAAACCCTAAGCTCCAAATAGTGTTTTAATGGAGTTTTCTTTGTTTTCCTTCGATTTCGTGTTGTAGAACTCGGTGTTTGTAAACTCAGGAGTATTTTTACGTGTTTTTGGAAACTATCCCTTAACCCTAAAACTGAGTTTCAGTCGAAACCCTTCCCGTTTGAAATTTACCTTTTTGGGTTTGATTTTGGGTTAGAAATTAATGAATGAATGTTTATTTAAATTCGATTCGGGAAAGGGATTAATGTTCAAAAACCCTAATTATCGATACCCATTGAAATCGGGAATATCGAATTTGCTTAAAACCAACTCGAAACGTATTTAAATTGCCAAAAGGCCGGAAAACCAAACCCGAAACCCATTTTATTGGGGGGGCCGAGAGCCCTAAGGGAGGGTTTGATGAGTTTTCGTTGTTTTGAACGTTTAGTTGGTGTTTGATCGATAGTTGGTAAAGTTATTGATTGTATGATATAATTCGTTTGTAGGTGTTTTTGAACCGCGTGGTTGATCGCTCCTTCGGACTTAGGAGCAAAGTCATCTTTTAATTAAGGTGAGAATAGTTAGGATTTAAAGTAATTATAGAAATTGAATAAGTGTGAAGGTTTGTAGAGTTTGAAACTAAGTTTAGAATCCGAATCTAAGATTAGAGGGTTGTGAGTTAGTGCCCTTAGGATTAAGAGTTAATCCTTTAAGGAGAACTTAGGAGTTCTCAAGGAAAGTATCGAATCTTAGAAGATTCTAAGTTAGATTCGTTTCGAACTAAGTTGGATCATTGGAAGTTAAAAGATCCAACTTGTAATTAGAATGTTTGATAGAACCTCAGATTATTGGGAATTTAGAATCCTTGAAGGTTAGGTTAATCGTTATGTTTGACCTTTACTTTTATTATTGTTAGCGGAATTCGAATTACATTTCGTTCTGCCAAGTTTCCTATCTATTTTTTTTACTTTATATCTTACTTTATGTCTCTTTACTTTATGCTTGTTTCGGTTACTTTAATAATCGTACTTTACTTTATTTATTTTTACAAGTACATGCAAGCATATGCATAACAATATTGCACCATTATTTATTGTACTATAACATCTCGCATCATTGAAAGAAAGTGAAAAAGGAAAGAAAGTGAGGATGAAAATGTAAGGAATGGTGGATGAATGTGAATATCCACGTTCCTCATGCATAAGGAATGGTGGATGAATGTGAATATCCACGTTACCTTCATCACGCATAAGGAATGGTGGATGAATGTGAATACCCACGTTACCTTCATGCATAAGGTTGAATGGTGGATGTGTTAGGAATGGTGTCCTAGAACTTGTAATTATTTAATTATAATAATTTATTTCGAATAAATTAAATAAATAAACATAAGTTCTTTATATAATCTAGATTGATTCAATTGACGATATTAGGAATATATGGAAATATATAAATATCAAAACATTCAAATAGTAAACCCTAAGTTACTCTTATGAAATCACGACTTAGTATGTGAGTCATACAAGAGGATTAAAGTCGAGATGAGTAACTTAAACGTGTCTACGATGAAACGGATAACGTTTGGGAACCTTATCCTGGTAACATCGTTGATAGCTTCGCATTTTGTTTATAGACAAATGATCGAATCCTGATCATTCATGTGGGAGACATGAAATGGAAGTATCATATGCAATGTTGATTGTATAAGACAGGACCACGATGTTCGATCAAATTTCTCATTAGTACCGTTTACGAGAAATAATCGAATATCAAACTAAGTTTATCAACCGTGATAGATCTCAATCCTGAGTGAAATGCGGACTCCTATTTGTGGAGTTATGTTCTTTGATTCACATAGTTGAGAGCGATCTGTAAGAACGCTCAATACACTCCTGTTTTGGGAACATGACTAGATAAGTAGTTGGGAACTCATTTTCACAAGATGGAATTCATAACTTTCCTATAAATTAACGGTATCAGTACGATACCTAATCATTTTAGGAACTTTAGGAAACTCCCTTGATGTACTGATTCGAGACATGAACAAGTGACGTCACGACTTCTATTGATCACAGAAGTATCTTATCTCTAGTTCGACTAAAGATAAAGTTCATTGGAGAATCAGCGAGAACACAAGGATAAAGCGGTAATTACAGGGGCAAAACGGTAAATTTATCCGCCTGTAATTATGAGGGTTCCACGTGAAGGATAATATCACAGATATAAATAATGATAAACTGAATGGACATAACTCATCTATAGTGAGGGGAGTTCAGCTATGAATCTATAGTGGAATTATTCATAGTTAGATAATAAGTAATTAACCGATTATGTGTTAATCATTTAATTGACTAATTATTAAGCCCATGATCTATAGGTCCATCAGGTCCCTATGCTAGCCCAAATATCGTAGTCGTGAAATCAAGTAGAAGAAATGGAAATTTTAAGTAAAGTGAATTACTTAAAATAGGCAATATTAATTGTTTAAATATTGAGTATATTTAAACGGTAATTAATATAAACATTATTAATTGTTTAAATAATGAGTTTATTTAAACATGAAATTAATAATGAAATATTATTAATTATACATTATTAATTATTTAAATATTGAGTATATTTAAATGGTAATTAATAATTTGAAATTAATTAACAATTATTAATTGTTTAAATAATTATATTTAAACGGAAATTAATAATTAAAATTAATTAAATTAATAATAAAATATTGTCAATAAAATTATTAATTTATGGAAATTAATAATTATTATATTTATTATTAATTATTTAAATAATGAAAATTATTTAAATGGAAATTAATAATTAAATATAAATTGGATAATATTTAGTCGGGAGAAAATATTAATATTATTTAAATAAAATATTTTATTTAAATGATAATTAATAAATAAATTAATTAAGTTGGACTTATTAATTTGAGAGAGAATTTCAAGCCCAATTGGATTAATGAACCCAATTGGAATTGGCCCGAAATAATTAATTAAATAAATTAGAATTTTTTTTAATTAATATATGCAATTTTCGGCCATATGATGTATTTTGGGAAGAGATAATTGTTTGAATTATATCCTAAAATAACTACATAGATTTATTTACCCAAGATAAATAAAAATAAAGAAAATAAAATAATCTCCTATTTATCTATGGCATTTTCGAAATTGCTAGATAAAGGAAAGAGATTATCTTTTTCTTTTTGTGTTTATCTCTATAGATTAATCCTAATGTGATTAGGATTCCTATTTTTCTATAAATAGGAGGGTTGGGTCATTCATAAATCACACAATTCAATTCCATAGAAAGTTGGAACTCTCTCTTCCTCCTCTCCCTCCTCTTGGCCGATTTTCTCATAGTGTTGGGAAGAAAAATATTTTTTCTTCTTCCCAATTTCTTCTAAAGTTCGATCCCACAATCGAATTTCGTTTGATCGATCGGGATATAGCGTAGAAGATCTGGTGTTGCTGAGGAATTGAAGCTGTAAAGAAACCTCCAACCGATTCTCCATTATTCAGTCAATGTAAGTTCCGGTTTTAATTTTCGAATATATAAGCATGAATCTACATGTTTTATCACAAATTGCATGATGTTAATAGATCCGTTATTAAATGTTAATAAGTTTACTAAACAAAATTCCGCTAATTTAGTAAATCATCCCTTCAGGATGAATGTGAATATCCACGTTACCTTCATATCATGCATAAATGGCGAATGCGTATCCTACGGGAAGTACTCATTACTTTTATGCATATAATAGACGAGAAAGAGAATCGAGATGTTATAATTATGCAAAGTTTATTTATTTACTTTTCTTACTTATGTCATAACAAGTTTATGGATGAACAATTGGACTAAGTGTGCTAATTAGTATCATCAATTGGAAAATATGGAATAGAATCACTAGAGTTTGGATGACTTTAGGAGTAATTGTGTTAGTTAATTGGACACAAATCAAAATGCGAGTTTGAGGTCTATCTTTACTTTTTATGCTTATTATTCTCACTGGGCTTAGTTTGTTAGCTCATGATATTACAACCAATTTCAGGTATTGCCTTGGCCAGAGGTCGAGGGAGAGGAGGTGGTGCTGCGTGATCGAGGAATGCTGACCTCGAGATGGACACTTTTGTTTGTAAAGTTATGTCTTTATTTTGATGAATTTTAAAACTTTGATGTTGTATTTAGCTCATAAGAGCTTTTGTCGATGTTTTTATGATATGAATTATTTGAACTCCTTATTTGGGACTTAAAGTCCATGTGAATTTATTAGATTGAAAAATTAGGATGTAAACAAGTTTTCGGCATGCCAACTTTCAAACAAAACCACGCAAAATTTTCTTAAAATAAAAGACTTCCGCTGTTTTCTCTGACTTTAATTTATTTAAAAGTGACGGGTCGTCACAACCCCTCCCATTAATACGTTCGTCATAAATAAAATAAGATCATGTTAGGTGCAAACAGTGTTTAAATATCTTATTTACTCATTTAAAAACCGATGAACATAATCAAAGCCTCATGGTGCAAGAATCATAAACAGAGTCTCAATAATGCAAAAAACATAACAGAGCCTCATTATTCTCATTATTCACATATAACTCATAAACCTTCAAATCCAATACTCCTCAATGATTCATATCCACACATCCCAATATCCTCAGAAAATCCTATAGGCAGAAGATAAGCATAAATCTCTATAATTAAACATATTGTAATAAAATTTTAAGTCAAAAACTACTCTTAAGTCAAGAATAATTTATATACTTCCGAATCCTATCCCTTTTTCTTAAGCATGCCCACTTACTCTTAATTTCAAGGTTTTACTTATCTCTCGAATCATACAAATCGTTCATGAATTTAGTTTCTAAATTTATCATAAATTCTATTTATCCTCACCTTTAGCAAAGTAATTAAACCAAATCCTGATTCTAGCGTCAAACGAGGACTCACGCACCACCTATAATTAAATTATATCTAAAACGTTTAATTTAATTATACAAAAAATTACGATCAAAAAATGACGAAGCGAAGGCAAAACATCCCGAGAAATGGCCAAAGAGGCCATCAACCGAATAGTGAAAACAAGGGGGTTTTTTCCAACTTTTGGGTAGTTTGGGGACAGTCTGGTTTCATTTCGATTTGATTTGGGATTAATTTATCAATGGATAAACATAATTTGGCCATTTGAACAAGATTTTATCACTCAAAATCAAGGAAATACAAAATAAAAACAAGAAAAAGGCACTATATGGCCACGGTTTGGGGGCGGGTTTCAAGGGGGTTGGTGATTGAAATTTTGGAGTTTAGGGCTCAAGGAAGAACATGGAACAAACCTAAATGTATCTTTAAATTCGAAATCTTCAAGTTCCATGGGATGGAATTGAAGATTTCAACTCAAATCTACATTTAAGGATTAAGATGAAAAAAATCCCATAAAAAAAATTCTAAAGGAATCTTACCCTTAAACGTTTCTTGAAGTTGGGGAAATGCTCCTTAGGCTAGAGATTTTGAAGAGTGAAAGTTTCATTGCAAAAAGGCCCTCAAACTTATTGTCTAGTTTTAAAATAAACCCCATGCATCTCAAACTTAAGCTTCCTCATTAAAATTAATCAACCACAATTAGACTAAACTAGAAGGTGATTCAATATTATTAATTGACCTCTTACTAATATTTAACACACCTAGTTTCTAAATAACACTTTTTAAAATAGTAAACTACTAAGGAAAAGACTATAACATCTAAATATAAATTAATTAAATTAAGATAATTAAATTCTATGAAATAGTTGCTTAGAGTAGACAGAAGAGTTACGTAATGAGCGGCGTAGTCTTGGGAGACTACGTCGCTCATTGCGTAACTCTTCTATCTACTCTGAGTAACCCTCATCCTCTCTCTGATCAAAGCGATAGATTCGCTAGTCATCTGTAACAACTTAGGGCCTAAAAGTCTTCTCTCACTAACCTCATCCTAATGAGTGGAAGATCAACACTTCCTACCATAAAGTGCCTTAAACAGTGCCATCTGAATAGTTGCTTGAAAAGTATTATTGTAAGTGCTCCACCAAATACAACTGTGAGTCCCAACTGCCACCAACCACAATATATCCTCCAATATATTGTTTACTATCTACATCTGACCGTCCGTCTGAAGGTTAAAAGTTGTGTTGAAATCCAAATAGATGCCCATAGCAGTATGTAAACTCTACCAAAACTTCAAGACAAAAAGAGTGACCTGATCTGATACAATCTTGACTGGCACGCCATGTAATATAACTATCTCCCTCAAATACAACTGCGCCAAAGTCTCCATAGGATAACTCAACCTTTCAGGTATAAAGTTTGCAGTCTTCATCATTCTATCCATGATCACCCAAATGGTGTCATACCCCTTTATTGTCTTCGGTAGTCCACTAATAAAGTCTATCGAGATCTCTTCCCATTTCCATTCAGGTATACTCAATGGCTTAAGATAACCCGGTGGACTCTTTCTTAAAGCCTTGTAACATCCCGTAACTTTTTTATATTTTAATTAAAGTATTTAATTTAATTTTAGAGTTAATAATTAGATTTTAGAGGTTTTATTCTTTTTTTTGACGTCTTTTACTTTAGAAGCTTAAATTAGTATTAGGCATATTAATAATTATTAACGGGCTAATTAATAATTATTAATCACCTTTTAGCTAGTTTAAGTGCATTGGGTTAAGTTTTAAAAGTTAGAAGCAAAGAAGGGACTCTATCATAATTTCTCTTTCATAAAGCAAAAAAAAAAAAAAAAAACTCTCATTTTCTCTCCATGGTTGACGCCCCTAGGGCTCAAAGAGCTTTCAAGTTTTCTTCGTCTTTCATCCGTTTTCATCAATTTTTAGTGCATTGGAAAGCCCTCGTACCTAACTTTCTTTTCATCCGCTCCTACGACGTCTCTCTTCCTCTAAAGGAAACACTAGAAAGTGAGTTTTCAAAAAAAAATTCCTATGATTTTCTTCCTTTTTATTTCTAAATGAGTTTTTAAGTTGAAATCATCAATTTCCTTTGAGAAATTTAATAATTTCAAGCTCGGAATTTCATAAAACACTATTCACCCAAAAACACTATTAATCTGAAAACACTATTCACCCATGAATCACACTTTTTCCTCATTTTAGTTATGGGTTATATGTTGTTTCCAATTGGTGTTTTTGTAGGTGTTGGTAATCATATGTGTGACCAACCGTGCAACACTTAGAAAGTTTGTCTACTTTTCTAAGGTGAGTTTAAAGTGGTGGTCTGTAATTTTATGTTTTGAGTTGCATGACAATATTGTTCGATCGAGGTTAAGAGATTCACTTATTGTTAAAAGTTACCAAATGGTTGGATGGTGACTATAAACCTTGAAAGTGAGTTTGAGATATTTTGTATTTCAAGTGTACTTGGAGTTAAATATTGGAATTGGTTGATGAGTATGCTTTAGTATGTTTTTGGAAGTTATGTATGGTTATGGTGGAGTTAGAAGAATCTTTAAAGTTGAAGGTACCATGAGTAGTCATTGGACCAAAGTAGCTTAGTAGAATTCTTGGGAGTTGTTTATGTAATATATGTCTTATATTGTCGTTGGTAGCATGTTAAACCTTGTTAATTGTTTACTTTAAAAATTATGATCTTCGTGAACTTGGCATCAGTAGTGATTAAAGATGTTGTTTCATTCGAGCTTGTTACTTTATGTACAATTGAGAGTTATGGTTTGATTGTGGTAGTACCGTGGATTATGAAATTCTAATGATAATATAATTGATGTACCTAGGATTTTTGTAAGAGGCAACACCTTGAGAACTACAAAAGATAAGCATGTAATTGAGTGTAGATTGTATTGATTGTATGTTATTTGTGTTATGATGCAACAGGGTCATGAACTGATTTATTGATATAATGGATTCATAGATGAAACAGGATATGGGTGACAATTATATTGAGAGACTTGTGAATTATTGATATAATGAATTCATAGATGAAATAGGCTATGGGATTATTATATCAAGGATATGTGGTATGGTGATAAATAGAGTTCATGACATGAGCATCTAAAATTGTTTGTTGTTTGTTATGGAAAAATATGCTTATCCTTTGTACAAGTGTGTTGTTTTCAATTGTAATACACTTTATGTGGTTCAATGTGTGTTAGAATTCGGATTGTGATTGGTGCTATGCTTAGGATGTATCGGGAGTATAGAATGGGTAGTAAAAAGCATGCTAGGCCTTTGGACACAATTTTTAATATGGAATTCGATCCATAGGATTACTTGCCTCCATTTTACTCTCACTAGTATTTTTATACTAATGTTGCTACATCTACTTCTTTTTAGGTACTCCATGTGGTAGAGGGCGTAGTAGAGGAGGTGGCGTCACTTGACTGATGAGCGATGACATCTTGGACATAGACTTGGTTTTGAGCATTCTATGAATGCATGACTTAAACACTTTCTTTTTCGTTTTACTTTATTTTCATCATGAGATGTTTTGTATTTTGGACTTATAAGAGCTCTTGAACATGTTTTATTTATGTTTATATGTCTTCTTTTTGGAATTAATTATAAAAAGAAATGCACATTTCAACTTTTCTGGCTGTGAAAAATGTATTACAGGTTTTTGGATAGTCCAAGTTTTAAACGTCCTCATGCCATTTTTTAAATTTAATAAGTCTTCTGTTGTGTCTTGGAATTTAAAGGATTTAACGGAGTCGGGTCGTTACAAGCCTTGACTTGCTGACAAATCAAGAACTTACTAACATACTTTGAAAACCTCGTGCTTCATCTCAAGGCACCAGTAATGTTGTCATATGTCCCTATACATCTTCGTACTACCTGGATGTTCAGAAAATATAGAACTGTGAGCCTCCTCCTACAACTCTTTTTTGAAAGTCGATCTTAAAGGCACACAAAGCCTTCTACCATACATCCAAGCACTATATCTGTGGAAAAGATGAAGTGACTAGGCATATCTATGCATCAAGCATCCCCTGTCTCAAAATGGGTCCCACTATCAAACTGGCCAAACTCACAGTGACCTATGCTGAAGGAGGGCTATCCCGACTCACTCCATGTCTTATCTAAGTCTCAATAGTGTGCTTGCCAAGGCTGACGAGTGCAATGACTTCTTATTAAGTGCATCTGCCATTATGTTAGCCTTCCTGGGATGATAACCGATGTCGCAATCGTAGTCCTTGACTCTAACCACATCATTATCACATTTTCAATTCCTTATGAGTGAAGAAATGCTTAAAGCTTTTGTGATCGATGTAAATGAAGATCTTCTCATCGTACAAGTAATGCCTCCAAATCTTCAAAATATGAACAACCACTGCCAACTCCATATCATGAGTCAGATACTTCTTCTCATGTTCCTTCAAATGATGGGAAGCATAAGCTATCACCTTCCTGTGTTTCATCAAGACACAATCCAAATCCTTCTTGGAAGCATCCACATAAACGGTCAAACCGCCTAATTTATCAGGTGGCACTAATACAGGTGTCGTCACAAGTCTCTTCTTGAGCTCCTCGAATTTTTCACTCAAAGAACTAGCTCATAATCGTAAGGTCACTAGCTCACTTTCTTTTACTCTTAGATTTGAATCATATTCTTAACTTCCGATCCCCATTCTACTTATTTGGTTTCTAAAGTTACTTTAAATTCTATTTATTCTCACCTTGGTAGATGTGGTTTCGCTCCAAACCTCTGAAAGAGTGGTCAAGCAAAGAATCAATAAACACCTACAAATAATTACATCTAACAATTAATAATTAAACATACATTGAACGATTGACAACCAAAAGCATAAAACAACGAAAAATCCTGAAGATCCCCAAAGGGTGGTCTCGGCCAAGCAAGGAAGAATAGGCCTCGAGTTTGGTTTTCCAGATTTTAGGCAATTTAGAGGTGTTTTGGATTGATTTCAAGTACTTTGGAAGTTCTGGTTTCAATTGGTAACGATAAACCAGGTTTTTGGACAATATATAATTTCCCGAATTTAATTACAATAAACAATATATCAATAAAAATAAACCCCAAAACAACCCCCACGATGTAAATTTCAAACGGGAAGGGTTTCGATTGAAACTCGGTTTTAGGGTTTAGGGAAAGTTTCCAAAATCACTAAAAACAACTCCCGTAATTAAAATCATCGAGTTCCTGGGCAAGAAATCGAAGAATCAAAATGAAAACTCCATTAAAACACTATTTGGAGCTTAGGGTTTGAAGTTTAACTTACCGAGAAGTCCTTAGATCACGGGTGGAAAGTACGATTGCTAGGTGGAAAGGAATCCTAGGCTTGAGGGCTTTCCGATGCAACCAAAAACGAGTCGATCCGTCGAGAATCGAACAAAACCCTAAAATTTCTCCCCCTCACTTGATACCCATGACTTTGAGAAGAAAAATGGATGAGCAATGGTCAATTTTTTTGGTCAAAGGCAATTTAAAGAAGAATATGAATAGTGAATTGACATTTTAGGAATTTTGGAAATGACGGTTAAGTCCTTTAATGACTTGTGACTTATAAATCGAAACCCGAAGTTCTTAAACTATCCCAAAGGTGATTAATAATAATTAATTGGCTCGTTAATAATTATTAATATGACCAAAACTAAATTAAGCTATTAATGTAATTAAAAAGGTTTAAACCGAAATAAACTACTAAATTCTAAATTACTGAATCTAAAATAATCTTTAATTACATAAATTAAATTAAAATAAACAATTTTTTTTTATACCTCAAAAGTAACAGGACGTTACAGTCAACCCTCCTAAAAAGGCTTTTTGTCCCTGAAAAGTAAGCTCACTAAGTGAAAAGCTAAGGATACTTAGCCCGTATCTCATCCTCACGCTCCCACGTAGCTTCTTCTGACACTTGGTTTCTCCAAAGAACCTTTACCAAGTGAATCATTTTGTTTCTCAACACCTTTTGTTCAAATGCTTGAATCTCAACTGGTGTCTCCTCATAAGACATGTTAGCATTCAAAACTATCGGCTCATAGTCAATCACGTGAGAAGGATCTGCCATGTACTTCCGAAGCATCGATACATGGAATACATTATGAACTGTCGATAAAGAAGGTGGTAAAGCTAAACGGTAAGCTACTGCTCCTACCCAATCAAGTATCTCGAAAGGGCCAATGAATCTAGGGCTCAGCTTACCCTTCTTCCCGAATCTCATAACACCTTTCATAGGTGCTACCTTCAAAAACACGTGGTCCCCCACTGAAAACTCAAGTGGACTACGTCGTTTGTTTGCATATCTCTTCTGTCGACTTTGGGCAACCCTCATCGTCTCTCTAATCAAGTCATATAAACATAAAGCCCTTAGCATATCCCAACTGTTATTATAAGAAAACTCTACCAAGTACAATTGAGAATCCCAACTGCCTTCGAACACAAGCCCTCAGCATATCCTCCAGAATCTGGTTAACTCTCTCGGTTTGACCATCTGTCTGGGGGTGAAAGGTTGTGCTAAAATCCAAGCCAGTACCCATGCTTGAATGTAAACTCTGCCAAAACTTGTAGATAAAACGAGTGTCCCGATCTGATACGATCCTCACAGGCACACCATGTAATCTGACAATCCCCATAAATACAACTGTGCCCAAGTCTCAAATGGGTAGGTGATCCTCCCAGGTATAAAGTGTGCAGCCTTCGTAAACGGTCAACAATCACCCAAATGGTATCGTAATCCTTTGATGTCCTCGGCAATCCGCTGATAAAATCCATGGAAATCTCCTCCCATTTCCATTTTGGCAAACTCAGAGGATTAAGAAAACCTGATGGACTCTTTTTCAAAGCCTTGACTTGTTGACAAGTCAAGCATCTACTAACAAAGTCTGCAATCTCAAGCTTCATCCCAGGCCACCAATAGTGCTGTCTCAGGTCCCTGTACATCTTCGTACTACCTAGATGAATAGAGAAGATCGAACTGTGATCCTCCTCCAACAGTTCCCTTCTAAAAGTCAATCCCATAGGCACACAAAGCCTATTACGATACATCAAAGCACTATCAGTAGAGAAGGTAAAGTGACTAGGAATATCTAACTCAGCCTCTCTAAAACCGGCCTGCAAATTAGTCTCTCCCCTTTGTGCATCAATCATCCTCTGCCTCAAAGTAGGTCCCACTGTTAAACTAGTCAGACTCACAGTGACCTCGACAGTCAGAAATGCTATCTCAGCTTGTTTCATATCCCACCTCAATCTCAAAGGTATGGCCGACAAAGTTGATGAATGAGAAGACTTCCTACTGAGCGCGTCAGTCACTACATTGGCTTTCCCAGAATGATACTAAATGTCACAGTCATAATCCTTAACAAGCTCTAACCATCTCCGCTGTCTCATATTCAATTCCTTCTGAGTGAAGAAATAATTGAGACTCTTATGGTCAGTAAATATCAGGATCTTCTCACCATACAAATAATGTCTCCATATTTTCAATGCCTGAACAACAGCCGCCAACTCCAAATCATGAGTCGGATACTTCTTCTCATGCTCTTTCAACTTATGGAAGGAATAGGCTATAACTTTCCTGTGTTGCATCAACACACATCCCAAACCTCTCTGGGAAGCATCTGTGTACACAGTCAAACCACCGGTTCTATCGGCGACACGAGAACAGGTGCTGTTACAAGCCTCTTCTTGAGTTCCTCAAAGCTCCTTTCACAATCCTCACACCATACAAAATCAACTCCCTTCCAGGTCAAAGGTGTCAAGGCAGAAGCAATTTTAGAGAAATCTTGCACAAGCCGTCTATAATAGCCTGCAAGTCCCAGAAAACTGCGAATATCTGCCACACTCGTCGGTCTAGGCTAGTTACTAACTGCTTCAATCTTAGAGGGATCAACCGATACTCCTCTACTTGATACTACATGGCCCAAAAATACCACTTCTCTCAGCCAAAACTCACACTTTGAGAACTTAGCATACAACCTCTGATCTTGCAGTACCGTCAAAACTTCCCGTAGGTGCATAGCATGCAACTTCTCAGTCTGGGAATAAACCAAAATATCATCGATGAATACAATCACAAAAGAATCAATGAACCTTCTGAACACCATGTGCATAAGGTCCATAAAAGCTGCAGGTGCCTTGGTCAAGCCAAAGGACATAACTACAAACTCATAATGTCCATAACGCGTCCTGAAAGCAGTCTTGGGAATATCCTCATCCCGAATCCTCAACTGATGATAGCCAGATCTTAAATCTATCTTCGAAAAGAAAGTGGCTCCCCTCAACTGATCAAACAAGTCTTCTATCCTGGGCAAAGGATACTTATTTTTCACCGTAACACGGTTCAACTCTCTATAATCGATACATAATCCCATAGAGCCATTTTTATTCTTTACTAACAATATCGGAGCCCCCCACGGTGAAACACTTGGGCGTATAAACCCCAAGTCTAAAGTCCCTGTAACTGGCTTTGGAGTTCTTTCAACTCAGCCGGTGCCATGCGATAAGGTGCTTTGGACAATGGAGTTGTCCCAGGAGCAACCTCTATCTGAAAATCTAACTCTCTTACCGGTGGCAAACCGGGTAACTCATCAAAGAAAACATCAATGAAATCCCTCACTACTGGCACAGAACTCAAGCTAGTCTCTGGTACAAAAGTATCGACAACACTAGCTAAATAGCCCAAGGCTCCATCACTTAGACGCATTCTAGCTTCTAATAAAGATATCAAGGTGGGTGCTACTCATCTACTAGACCCACAAAAACATAAGCTAGTCTTACATGGACTCATAAAATCAATAACTCTCTCAGTACAATCAATGGTGGTACGATTAGCTGATAACCAATCCATACCCAAAATCACATCGAAATCAGACATAGGCATGATAATCAAGGTAGCATGCAAGCAACAACCCTTGAAACAAAAATCATCAGTCCTAATCATACTATCAGCAATAACAAAGTTCCCCACTAGGATAGAAACACGCATCTCATAACCCAATGGTGTAGACTCAAGAGCAGCCGACTCAACAAACTCAGAAGAAATAAAAGAGTGGCTAGCCCCAGAATCAAATAAAACAAAAGCCGAATGGCCCAAAACTGTCAAAGTACCAGTCACTACAGTACCTGCAGCCTCGGCCTCTTCTCTAGTAGAAACTACATGAGCCTGATGCTGAACAAGTGGAGGAGGAACCAGTCGTGGTGGTGGAGGAAATGGCGGTGGTTGTGGAGGTAATATTTGTGGCGGTGGAACAACAGGCGGAAGTCTATACTGTGGAGCCTGTCCACCCTGACCTCTACTCCTGTTCTGACCTCTGCCTTGGTCATGACCCCTGCCCTTATCCTGAGGAGCATACAAAGCTGGTGGTGCCTGATGAGGTCTCTGCTGAAAACCCTGACCCGGGTAACCATATTGTGGTGGCGGTGCCTGATAAGCCATACACTGAAAAGATCGATGTCCCTCCTGACCACACAAATAACATCTCAAAGGTAGGATGCATCTTCCAGTATGATAACTGGCACAGTTATAGTAGTAACGGGGAGTTTGTCCCTGTGCCCTCAACTGTCTAAACTGGGCTCCACCCCGAGCCTACTGCTGTGGCAGTGGTACTCAACAAGTATGGTCGTCCTCTGCCTTCCTCTTCTGAGAGGAAGTCTGTCCTGTAGCAACTAGTTTACCCTTCCTTTCTTCAGATTCCAAATCTAAAGAAAGGGCAAACTCCAAAGCCTCCTCGTAGGTAGTTGGACGTAAAGTTCGTAGATGACCCCTAATCTCGGGTCTCAATCCCACCATAAACCTCTTCTTCTTACTCTGAGGGTCAGTAACCTGTCGAGTAGCAAACCTAGATAGTCGATCAAACTCGCGCTCATACTCAGCCACAGATTTATCACCCTGATTTAGAGTCAAGAACTCTACCTCCAACTGGTCTCGCAAATCCTCTGAATAATATTTCTCATAAAATTCTCTCGGAAAACCTCCCAAGTAACCTCCATGGTGAGAGAAAGGGATCTATAAAGGCCTCTCCCCCAATAAAGAGCATCATCAACTAGAGAATACATACCACAATGGACCTTCAGCCGGTCCGGGCACGCAATAAACTCGAAAGCTCTCTCATCCCTATCAATCCATCTCTCAGCAACAGATGCAACAAAAGACCTACCATCAAACTCAGCAGGTGCATATCGCCTATACACCCTCAGAGTCCTAACAGCATCAGTAACTCTAACCTGATCAACTGCTATATCTGCTGCTCTAGGTGGAGGTATAACAGGTAGAACGGGTCTACCAACATCCTGTAATAACCCAAGATAAACATCCTCAGTGATGTAAACTCCTCGCCCCTGAATAGGTGGCAGTATAACAGGAATCTCAGTGGAGGTGGTGTAGGGTTACGGGCTCGGCCTCTACCCCTTGTAGGAGCAACCGCCCTCACTCCAGCTCGCCTAGCACCCCTTCTAGGAGGCATACTGCATCATAGTCAATATAACTTGATAAGTTACTAGTAAAAGAGAATTTAATACTCTTTTACCAAATCAAAATAAATAGCCGAGTTTAAAAGATAAAGGTCTAGGAATACCTGGTGTTGCTGATCTCAGATGATGACTTGAGAATGGACTTAAAACAAAACATGAAAACAAACATGCATCGCATGTAATCTACAAAACCCTGAGGCTCTGATACCAACTGTGACGACCCGACTCCTTTTAAAATCATTTAAAAATAAAACACAGCGGACGTCTTTATATTTAAAAAAAATGGCGTGGTTATGTTTAAAAGTTGGCTAGCCAAAAACCTGTTACATTTTAAATTCAGAATTTAAATACACAAGAAATTTCAAGTTCCTATCCAGGAGTTCAAAAGGGTTATAATCATAAAAGTAAAGACGAAAAGCTCTTAAGAGCTATATACAAATGTACAAATCCCAAAATGTATAAAATTCACAAAACCGAAGTCCATGGACTTTAAATACACCTAGTCCATTCCGAGGTCATCATCCTGCAATCATACAGCACCAGCTCCTCTCCCATGACCTCTAGCACGAGCATTACCTGAAATTGGTTGTAATATCATGAGCTAACAACAAAGCCCAGTGAGAACAGACAGAATAAAAAGTAAAGTTAGACCCCAAACCCGTATCCGGATTTTTGTCCAAGTAATTCTTACAACTTTCTCACTAAACTTCCAAAACTGGAGAATAATAACTCCCAAAGTTTAGAAGAAAGTGGTCATACCCAAATTTTCTTTAATACCTTCATCGAGATATATGGTTTATATTCATTTCACCTTAAAAACTTATATTATCTTCTTTCGGTATAAACATATTCAAATAAACATAAATTGTGATGAATGACAATAATAATAGCTCCCACAGGCTATGTGTAAGCTCCCGCAGGCTTTGGATAGCTCCCGCAGGCTATGTGATAGCTCCCTCAGGCTATGTGATAGCTCCCGCAGGCTATGTGATATGATATGAATATCTTTTTTTTTAATTGCAAGTAAAATAAATATAATCATTCATCACTAAATGAAAGAACATAAAGTAGAGGACATAAATTAAATGGATCATAGATGTCCTTGTGCATAAAGTAAATAAATAGAAATTTCGGACTTACAATAAGTAAATCGAACCAACGAAACTTTAAATAAAGTAGATCTTATCTTAAATAAGTAATCTACACTTCCAAGGATTCTAAACTTCCAAATAAAACCCAAGGTTCTATTTTCGAGTTCCTTTAACCATTCTATCTAAAAGTTTGGATCCTTTAACTTCCAATGATCCATTTTTAATTTTTGAAACAATTCTAACTTAGAACTTTCAAAAGTTCAATGTTTCCCTCGAGAAACTCCAAATTTTTCACTCAAAGAACTAGCTCATAATCCTAAGGTCACTAGCTCACTTTCTTTTACTCTTAGATTCGAATCCTATTCTTAACTTCCGATCCTACAAACCGTTCTACTTATTCGGTTTCTAATGTTACTTTAAATCCTATTTATTCTCACCTTGGTAGATGTGGTTTCGCTCCAAACCTCCGAAAGAGTGGTCAAGGAAAGAATCAATAAACACCTACAAATAATTACATCTAACAATTAATAATTAAACATACATCGAACGATTGACAACTAAAAGCATAAAACAACGAAAAACCCCGAAGATCCCCAAATGGTGCTCTCGGCCAATCAAGGAAGAATAGGCCTCGGGTTTGGTTTTCCAGATTTTAGGCAATTTAGAGGTGTTTTGGGTTAATTTCAAGTACTTTGGAAGTTCCGGTTTCAATGGGTAACGATAAACCGGGTTTTTGGACAATATGCAATTTCCCAAA
This sequence comes from Gynostemma pentaphyllum, assembly GCA_028015215.1. Lineage (NCBI taxonomy): Eukaryota > Viridiplantae > Streptophyta > Magnoliopsida > Cucurbitales > Cucurbitaceae > Gynostemma > Gynostemma pentaphyllum. The sequence goes on from CM051352.1 coordinate 17,950,016, forward strand.
TTTAATTACAATAAACAATATATCAATAAAAATAAACCCCAAAACAACCCCCATGATGTAAATTTCAAACGGGAAGGGTTTCGACTGAAACTCAGTTTTAGGGTTTAGGGAAAGTTTCCAAAATCACTAAAAACAACTCCCGTAATTAAAATCATCGAGTTCCTCGGCAAGAAATCGAAGAATCAAAATGAAAACTCCATTAAAACACTATTTGAAGCTTAGGGTTTGAAGTTTAACTTACCGAGAAGTCCTTAGATCATGGGTGGAAAGTACGATTGCTAGGTGGAAAGGAATCCTAGGCTCGAGGGCTTTCCAATGCAACCAAAAACGAGTCGATCCGTCGAGAATCGAACAAAACCCGAAAATTTCTCCCCCCCACTTGATACCCACGGCTTTGAGAAGAAAAATGGATGAGCAATGGTCAATTTTTTGGTCAAAGGCAATTTAAAGAAGAATATGAATAGGGAATTGATATTTTAGGAATTTTGGAAATGACGGTTACGTCCTTTAATGACTTTTGACTTATAAATCGAAACCCGAAGTTCTTAAACTATCCCAAAGGAGATTAATAATAATTAATTGGTCCGTTAATAATTATTAATACGACCAAACTAAATTAAGCTATAAATATAATTAAAAAAGGTTTAAACCGAAATAAACTACTAAATTCTAAATTACTGAATCTAAAATAATCTTTAATTACTTAAATTAAATTAAAATAAATAATTTTTTTTTATACCTCAAAAGTAACGAGACGTTACATAGCATGTAACTCCTTGGTCTTGGAATAGATTTGAATATCATCGATAAACACGATCACCAACAAGTTGATGAACCTCCTAAAGACATATTTATAAGGTCCATGAAAGCTGCAGACGCGTTAGTCAAGCCAAAAAAACATGACTACAAACTCATAATGTCCATAACGCATCCTAAATGCGATCTTAGGGATATCCGAATCCCGAATCCTCAATTGATGGTAGCCAAATCTAAGATCTCTCTTAGAAAAGATCATGAATCCACTCAATTGGTCAAACAAATCCTCAATCCTAGACAATGGGTACTTGATCTTCACGGTAACTCGATTCAACTCTCGGTAATCGATGTAGAACCTCATTGAACCATCCTTCTTCTTCACAAACAAAACTAGTGCTCCCCTCGAGGACACACTAGGAGGGATCCTAAATCTAAGAGCTCTTGTAACTGATTCTTGACCTCTTTCAACTTGGCAGGTGCCATCCTATATGGTGCCTTAGGTTAGGATCTTAGGAACTAGGATTATAATTTCTAAATCTAAGTTAACTAACTCTTAAATTAAATTAAAATAATTTTTATAATTTTTTTTTAATTGTAATGTCCAGTTATTTTACAAGGTAACATTTTATTTTATTTTAAGCATTTGATTAGGTTTTAGAGTTAGTTAACTTAGATTTTAGAAATTATATTCTTTTACTTGTCGTTTATTACTTTATAACCTTAAGTTAGAATTAGGCATATTAATAATTACTAATGGGCCAATTAATAACTATTAATCACCTTTTTACTTGTTTAAGTGCTTTGGGTTAGTTGTTAAAAACTAGAAGAAAAGAAGGGGTTTTTCATAATTTTCCTTCTCAACTTTAAATTCAATCATCCTTATCTTCTTCTCCATTTTAACCAAAGCAAAGCAAGACATAAAGTTTCTCTTCTTCTCCTCTCATGGCCGACTCAATAAGGTGAGGTTTTCCTAGCTCGGATTTTCTTCGTTTCTCAACCCATTTCGACGATTTCTTTTGCATTGGATTGCTCAAAACTTGGGCTATTAATCCATCCTACCCTTGTGATCTTTCTCTTTCTCCAAGGGAAGCCCTAGAAAGTGGGTTTTTAAAAAGTTTTGTATGGTTTTATTAATTTTTACTTCTAAATGATATTTTAAGTTGAAGCCTTCGATTTCCTTTGACAAACTATAACATTTGAACTTGAAATTTTCATTTAGGGTTTTCTTGATTGATCTTTAAAATTGTTGTTATAAAGTACCCAAAACCAAGCCGATTTCTTTCTTAATTTCTCAAAAGAAACCACCTCCAACCTTTTCTTTCCAAACACATTATTCATCTGAAAATACAATTCATACAAAATCACTATTCATCCGAGAATCACTCTTTTTCTCATTTTAGTTATGGGTTATAAATTTTTTCGATTGATGTCCTTGAAGGTGTTGGTTGCTCGTTTGACGATACGTTTGAACTTTGTTTTCACCCACGCACACAGGGTGAGGATAAATAGAACTTAAAGTAAACTTAGAAACCGAATTTGTAAAACAATGTGTATGAACGGGAATTGAGATTAAGTTTTGAAATAAGATACTTATAGCATTCTTACTAACTTTATAGGCTTAGAAGTTAGCTTAAAAGTGAGTTAGGTGAGCTTATGAAACTTCGCTTGATTATTAAAAGATGGAAATGAGACTTTTATGTTAAGTTAACAACTTGATGTTATTTGAAGGCCAATGGGCTTGACTTTAATATTGTTCATATGGTTATCTGAAGGTCGTTTGGCTTGACTTTATTTTCTTAGAACTCTGTTTATGTTTATCTTACATAATTACAGGAACAATAATGAGACGATGCATAGACTGTGTGTGCTTGTATTGTTTGGTATTAGTCATATTGTATGTTTACATATATGTATCATGAGGAATACTAAAGACTATGTGTACTTTGCATTATTAGGGGGTGGATAATGAGATAGTGTTGGGACTGTGTGTGCTCACATTATCTAGTATTATCCATAATCATTGTGATACATATATGATAGAAATATAAGGACTCTGTGTACCTTGCATTGATGGATGAGATAATGAGATAATGCTTAAACTGCGTGTGGTTACATTATCTGTCATTATTCATCTGTGGTGGGAAGATAGTAATGAAAAGAGTACGTGTACTTTGTTTTGAAAAGTGAGATAATGAGATATTGTTAAACTGCGTGTGCTTTCAATACTTGTAATTATAAGCATATTGATGGTTATATTGATGTAAAGATTGCGTGTACTTTACATGTGTAAAGTGAGATAATGAATAAAGTTGAGGCTGTGTGAGCTAGCATTATTGCCATTAATCTCATGATTTTCTTGTTTGAAACATGTTGAGACTGAGTGTGCTTAGCATGAGTTACCATAGAGAAATGAAATGTGAACTTCATGTATAGCATGAGTTTCTATAGAGAAAAGGCATGAAAATGATATGTATAGTATGAGATACGTACTTTGAGATGCTAGTTTCTTGTTTATTTGGGAGATCTTGTAATTGGATGTTGTAATACTTGATGTTAACCCCTTTGAATTGGTTAGGTAGTAAAGAGTATGTAAGCCTTTTGGACACAAATCCGGATACGGGTTTGAGGTCTAATGTTATTTTATTTTCTGTTTATCCTTACTGAGTTTTCACTCATTATAATACAATTTTCAGATATGGACCGTGGTCGTGGGAGAAGAGTTGGTGCTAGTTGATCTTGGTGATTATGATGGTAAGATGGACTAGAGATAGTTTATAGTCCATGGACTTATGTTTACTTTATTTTCCATCTTTTGATGCACGTGTTGTATATGAGCTCATGAGAGATTTCTACTTTAGACTTTTATGATCTTGAACTGGTTTTTGAACTTTTGGTTAATATGCAATGTGCATTACACGCTTTAAATTCTCAGATGGAAAATTGTATATATAGGGCATTGTGATAGTCCAAATTTTAAACTTCACCATGCTGAATTTTATTTAAAAATTTAGTCTTTTGTTTTGTTCTGGTTTTAAAATGATTTAAAAGTAGTCGAGTCGTCACATTAATCGATTCAAAAATTTACACAATCAATTTCTGTAACGCCCCATTACTTTTGTAGGTAACATTTTTTTTTTATTATTTTCTTTATTTATTAAGAGTATTTAAGGTTAGTTTAAAATTAGTAATTTCGAATTTAGTAGCTATTTTCGTTCGAAAACCTTTTTAATCCTTTTACTACTTTAAAATCTTTTCGGTGACATTAATAATTATTAACGGGCCAATTAATAACTATTAATCACCTTTAGATTAATTTAAGATCTTCGGGTTTCATTTTATAAACTAAATCCTTTAAAAAGGGACGTAATCGTCAATTTCTAATTTCTTAAAAATATCACATTCTACTATTCATCTCTCATCTTTAAAATCAACTTTGGTAAAAAAAAACTCTTCATTTTCTTTCTCTTCTCCTCTCCTTGGGCCGAGACCCTCCATCTCCCTCCCTCTCTTTGGCTTTTCTTCATTTCTCGGTGGATCGTCGTAATTCCTATTCCGTTGAAAAGCTCTCAATCTCGGGATCGTTTCCAACCTAACAATCGAGGTTTTCATCAATTTTTACAAGCCTCAAGGTATGACAAAGTTTCTAAAACAAGCTTTGAACAGTGTTTTAATGGAGGATTGAGATTGAAATCTTCAAATTCACACACCGAAGCTTGAAGATTTCAATTGAGGAAGTCGTTTTAGACAATTTTAGAAACTTCCCTAAACCCTAAAACTGAGTTTGAGTCGAAAGCCCATTCCGTGTGAATTTCTCTCACTTAGCCTTGGTTAGGGTGTTTAGTTTGTTATGATTTGGTATTTTACTTGAATTTTCGGAAACCGATTATTGTGTAAAACCCTAAAATACGGTTACCCATTGATATGACAAACTTCCAAAGTATCCGAAAATAACCCGAAACGCCTCTAAATTGCATAAAAGCTGGGAAACCGAACCCAAGCCTTTTCCCTTGCTTGGCCGTGAGTGTCCTTAGGGTCCATTTCCGGATTTTCATCGTTTTATGTGTTTAGATGTCGTTTGCTCGATTTTTCGGTTAATTAATGATTGTTAGGTGTATCTGATTTGTAGGATTGTGATTGCTTGCATGGTTTGGATCTCGACACTTTGAGAACTTGGACTTCACTTTCTAAGGTGAGTTTAAAATGAAAGTTATGTATTTTATTATTTAAATTTCGTTACGATATTGTTTATCGAGGTTAAGAGGGAAACTAATTTCTAGAAGTTAATACTTGGTTGGTGACTTTAAATTCGGAAGTGAGTGGAGTGACTTTGGAGTTCTAGTGAGTTTGGGTGAATAAGGTAAGATTGAGTGTGATTGGAAGTATTGTAAGATGAATTGAAGAGTTTAGATGAAAGTGGAAGTTTAAGGCACTTTGAGTGGTTTGGGAGACAAAGTGGCTTAGAAGTTGCACTTGAGAGTTAACTAGAGTAATTTTAAGTAGTTTATGTTCTTTAGTAGCTTAGTAGAATTCTATCTATCTAACTTACAAGGGAACTTGATGATTTGTGATATGGTAAGACCGTACGGGCTAGTATGTTGATGTTGATCCATACGGTAAACCCGTTACGATGATTTGTGGTATGGTAAGACCGTACGGGCTAGTATGTTAATGTTGATCCATACGGTAAACCCGTTACGATGATTTGTGGTATGGTAAGACCGTACGGGCTAGTATGTTGATGTTGATCCATACGGTAAACCCGTTACGATGATTTGTGGTATGGTAAGACCGTACGGGCTAGTATGTTGATGTTGATCCATACGGTAAACCCGTTACGATGATTTGTGGTATGGTAAGACCATACGGGCTAGTATGTTGATGTTGATCCATACGGTTACCTGTTACGATGATTTGTGGTATGGTAAGAACGTACGGGCTAGTATGTTGATGTTGATCCATACGGTTACCCGTTACGATGATTTGTGGTATGGTAAGACCGTACGGGCTAGTCTGTTGATGTTGATCCATACGGTAAACCCGTTACGATGATTGGTAATATGGTAAAACCGTACGGGCTAGTATGTTGATGTTGATCCATACGGTAAACCCGTTACGATGAAACTGATTTGGTAACAAAGAAAGTTAGTTCTACAATTACTTATATTCATTAGAATGGTTGGAAAGACTTAGTAATAGTTGGAACTTTTACTTTTAAGTCTTAATATCTTTACTTTATGAGAAGCACATTACTACTATGATATGATTGTGTGAAAATTGGAAGTGTGCAATGGGTAGTAAAATGTTATTTAGGCCTTTGGACACAATTTCTGGTATGGAATTTGGTTCATAGGATTATTTGCTTTCATTTTACTCTCACTAGAATTTTTATGCTAATGTTGCTACATTTTCAATTTTTCCAGGTAAGACTCGTGGTAAAGGGCGTGGTAGGGGAGGTGGCGCTGCGTGACCTATCAATATGATGGATGGACAGGAACGAAAGTCATTTTGGGTTTATCATTCTTGAAATGCTCACAGACATATCATCTTTTCTTATGTTGTATTTTTGGGCTCGATGGAGCAATTGAAAGTTTGTATATGTGTCTTTGGGTTTTAAAACCTTCTTTAGAAGTTTTATTATAATTTGGAATGCGCATTCCATATTTATTGCCTTTTCTGAAATTGGGTTGTAAACAGGTTTTGGATAATCCGATTTTTAAACGAACCCATGCCGTTTTTCCGTAAAAATCATATTTCTGCTGTGCACTTGAATTTAAGGATTTTACGAGTTTTAGGTCGTTACAATTTCGCAATTTAAAATGCAAATGAAATAAAGAGTTTAAGGATAGAAAGAACTCTCGTATTTATAGTTGTTCGGCCATAACTCGAGATTTACGTCTATTCCTGGAGAGCTTTGAGAGTTTTTGAATCCATAAATTTAAATGATCCTTCAACGGTTGAGGATCTAACCGTTACAACGACCTTTTCCACAGAGTAAGAACAACCGTTACAATGATCTTTTCCTCTGAGCAAGGATAACCATTGCAATCACTCTTTTTGAATAGGTTCAAGAGTAAACCTTTACAATTTTTAAATCCTCTCTAAAGATAAATATTACAAAACATTATCTCACAAATTGTGATTAACTCTCAAAAGAAAATCCCTCAACAAAGGCTAAAAATTACTTAAGTTTTTGCTCACAAAATAGCTCAAAAAATGGAAAAATTAAGAATTTGAGAGCTCTATTAACTGAAAATTTTGCCTCTGCTTCTTTATATATATTCTGCCTTTTTCTGGCATATTTAAGGGTCATGGAAAAATATTTTCATTGGAAAACAATCATCAAAGTTGCATGTATGGTTTCTTCTTCTCACAAAAATTGTCTTCAAGGTTGGTGCATGAAGGAGAGAAGTTGAGAGCAATAATTGAGTTTTATTTGCATGGAAGATAAAGGCTTAAATTCAAAACTAATAAATAATTCCAAATTTAAAATATGATGCAAAAATGACAATAAATTACCCTGATATAGTAAAGTCATTCCAAAATAGGTATGGTCAAAGTAGTATATTCTCATGTCTGAAATAGTTGTCATAATGACTAGTGGGGCCTTTGGTCATAAAAAGTAGAAGAAAAAATACATAGCTTTTATGACACATGGAGAGAGAACCATTTGCGCAACTACACAAATCATGTATTATCTATTACGATCGTCAGATGCAAGCGGATGATTGGATGAATGATGTGGCGACTTGCAAGGCGTTGGATGGCTAGAACTAAGAGATTGGACAACTCAGATTTTGGGTGCACAAAAAATAAGATGAGTATGCCATATAGGATCCAACAAATTAACTCAAATCTTCTAACTTGCTCATTTGAAGCCTGATTGAGTCGATTCTAATTGCGTTGGACTCGTTATAATTTTATGTACACGATGGACTATAAAATATAGAGAATTAATTAATAACAAAAAACACGTTTATTATCATCAAACTAAGATTAATTAACTTTGAATGTCAACACCTTACACAACCGAGCAATCTCAGGAATAACCATAATCTAGAAATCTAACTCATTAACAGACGGTAATCAAGGAAACTCATCAGGAAAAACATCGGTAAAGTCCCTAAAAAATTCTACTGAACTCGGGCTAGTCTTAGGTACGGAAGTATCAACTACACTAGCTAGGTAACCCCACCCGCCATCACTTAAAAGTGCTCTAGTCGGGATTAAAGAAATCACAACAGTTTCCACAACGCTACTAGACCCACGGAAACTGTAACATCCCGTTTCTTTGGGGGTAATTTTTTTTTAATTTTAATTAAAGTATTTAAGGTTAGTTTAAAAGTAGTGATTTCGATTTTAGTAGTTATTTTCGTCTGAAAATCCTTTTAATCCTTTTATGACTTTAAATTAGTTTCGGTGACATTAATAATTATTAATGGGCCAATTAGTAATTATTAATCACCTTTAGATTACTTTAAGATCTTCGGGTTTCGTATTTTTAATCAAACCACTTAATAAGGACGTAATCGTCATTTTTTTAATTTATTTAAAAATCACTATTCACTTTCTTCTCCTTTTTAAAGTCAATCTTTGGTAAAAAACATCACATTCTTCTCTTCTTTTTCCCCCAAACCCGTAGCTTAGAAAGAAAAAAAGAGGAGAGAGAAATTGTCACCCCGGCTTCGTTTCTCGACCGTTTTCATCGTGCCTTAGCTCATTGGAAAGCTCTCGAGACGTACTTTCTACCCATCCCAACAATCGAGGTTTTCGTCAATTTTCTAAAGGCCTCAAGGTATGACAAAGTTTCTAAATTCAAGCTTTGAATAGTGTTTTAATGGAGTCCAAGATTGAAATCATCGATTTCTTGCCAAGAAACTCGAAGATTTCAATCGTGGGAGTCGTTTTCGGTGATTTTAGAAACTTTCCATAACCCTAAAGTCGAGTTTGAGTCGAAAAACCGTCCCGTGTTATTTTCTCTCACTTGACCATGGGTAGGGTGTTTAGTTTACTATGATTTCATGTTTTACTTAATTTTTCAGAAATTGATTATTATGTAAAAACCCTAAATTACGGTGACACATTGCTATCCCAGTTTCCAAAGTATTCGAAAACAACCCAAACCGCCTCTAAATTGCAGAAAAGTCGGAAACCCGAACCCAAGCATTTTCCCTTGCTTGGCCGTGGGTACCCTAGGGTCCAATTTCCAGATTTTCGTCGTTTTATGCGTTTAATTGTCGTTTGCTCAGTTTTCGATTGATTATTGATGGTTAGGTGTAATTGAATGTAGGTTTGTGATCGATTGCGTGATTTGACCCCGGCACTTTGGAAGCTTGGATTTCACATCTAAGGTGAGTTTAAAATGGAAGTTAGTAATTTTATGAATTATGTTTCATTACGATATTGTTTATCGAGGTTAAGAGGGGAACTAACTTCCGGAAGTTATACTTGGTTGGTGACTTTAAACTCGGATGTGAGTGGAGTGGCTTTGGTGTTCTTATGAATTTGGAAGTAAAAGAGGAGTTATGAGTGATTTGGAAGTCTTGTAAGATGAATTGGAGAATTAGATGAGAGTGGATGAATAAGGAACTTTAAGTAATTTGGGAGTCAAAATGGCCTAGAAATTACACTTGAGTATTGACTCGTGTAATTCAAGCAGTTTATGTTCTTTAGTAGTTTAGTGAAATTCTATCTAACTTACTAGGGAACTTGATGAGCTCTATACAATGATTTGTGATACGGCACATGATAGTATGTGATACGCTCCATACGGAATCATGGTGCGATGATTTGTGATACGGCACATGATAGTATGTTGATACGCTCCATACGGAATCATGGTGCGATGATTTGTGATACGGCAAATGATAGTATGTTGATTCGCTCCATACGGTATCATGGTGCGATGATTTGTGATACAACACATGATAGTATGTTGATTCGCTCCATACGGTATCATGGTGCGATGATTTGTGATACGGCACATGATAGTATGTTGATACGCTCCATACGGTATCATGGTGGGATGATTTGTGATACGGCACATGAAAGTATGTTGATACGCTCCATACGGTATCATGGTGCGATGATTTGTGATACGGCACATGATAGTATGTTGATACGCTCCATACGGTATCATGGTGCGATGATTTGTGATACGACACATGATAGTATATTGATTCGCTCCATACGGTATCATGGTGCTATGATTTGTGATACGGCACATCATAGTATGTTGATTCGCTACATACGGTATAATGGTGCGATGATTTGTGATACGGCACATCATAGTATGTTGATACGCTCCATACGGTATCATGGTGCGATGATTTGTGATACGGCACATGATAGTATGTTGATACGCTCCATACGGTATCATGGTGCGATGATTTGTGATACGGCACATGATAGTATGTTGATACGCTCCATACGGTATCATGGTGCGATGATTTATGATAAGGCACATGATAGTATGTTGATTCGCTCCATACGGTACCATTGTGCGATGATTTTTGATACGGCACATGATAGTATGTTGATTCGCTCCATACGGTATCATGGTGCGATGATTTGTGATATGGTACGTGATATGTTGACTTCGGTCCATACAGTATTATGGTACAATGAAACTTGTTCAGTAACAAAGATAGTTAGTATTACAATGACATATTCTTAGAATTGTGTAGTAAGACTTAGTAATAACCGATACTTTTACTTTAAGTCTTGATATCGTTACTTCACAAGAAGCATACTATGTACGTTGATTATGTGTGGAATTTGAAATGAGAAATGGGTAGTAAAAGTGAAATCTAGGCCTTTGGACACAATTTCCGATATGGGATTTGGTTCATAGGATTACTTGTTTTCATTTTATTCTCACTAGCATTTTTATGCTAATGTTGCTAGAATTACAATTTTTCAGGTAACAAACGTGGTAGAGGTCAAGGTAGAGGAGGTGGCGTCGCGTGACCTATTGTGATAATGAACGGACAAGAACACAACTGGTTTTGGGTGAAGCATTCTTAAATGCTCATGAACATTTCACTACTTTTATTATGTTTCATTTTGAGCTCGATGGAGCAATTGTATAATTTGTATATATTTTTGGACTTTAAAACTTTCTCTAGAAGTTTCATCATAGTATGGAATGCGCATTCCTGGTTTATTGCTTTCTCTGATTTGAGCCAATGTATAAACAGGTTTTGGTTTTTCCGAATTTTAAATGAACCCATGCCGTTTTTCTGTAAAATCAAGTTTTCCGCTGCGTATTTGTTTTAAATGACTTTACGAAAAATCGGGTCGTTACAGAAACAAAAACTAGTCTCATATGGATCCACAAAATCAACAACCTTCTCATTACAACCAATAGTGGCGTGATTGGCTGATAGCCAATACTCATCAGTATGAATTGCCTTAACAACAACAGACTTCCCAATTAGGGTAAAAACACACAACTCATGCCTTAACGGCCTAGACTCAAAGCAGCAGACTCAACAAACTCAGATGATATAAACGAATGGCTAGCCCTATAATCAAACAAGAAAAATGTTGAATGACAAAAAACTGATAAAGTACTTGTCACCATGGTACCTGCAGCCTCAACATCCTCTCTAGTTGTAAAAAATACTCGAGCCTGCTACTGGACGACTAGTGGCGGTGCCCGCTACGGTGCCTGAGCAGCTGGTGGAGGTCTATATTTCTGGGCTAGCCTAGCCTGGCCTCTACCTCTGTCCTGACCTTGACTCTTTCCTTGAGCTCATACTACGCTGGTTGTGCCTTAGGTGCACGACAATGAAGTGATCAGTGTCCTGTCTGATTACACTTAAAGCATCTCTTTAGCTGAGTACACTGTCCCTAATGGTAGCAAGCACAATTGTGACAATAAAGAAGTGGCGATGTCTGAACTCTCTGCTAACTGAATTGGGCTCCACCTCAGGCCTGCTACGGTGGCTTGTACTGCTACTGAGTCCTTTGACCAGCATGGTAGTCCTTAACATTCCTCTTCTGCAAAGAGGTTTGTCTAGTGGCTACCAACTTACCCTTCTTCTCTAAGGTTGCTAGGTTTAGTGATAGGGCAAACTCTAACGCCTCCCATAAGTAGTAGGCCGCAAAGTGCGCACTTATCCTCTGATCTCAACCCTCAACCCGACTATAAATCTATTCTTCTTACTATGCGGATATGCAACCTGTCAAACTCTGTCTCTCATACTCAGCGATTGATATGTCTCCCTACTTTAAAGTCAAAAACTCAACCTCCATTTGATCTCGTAAGTCCTCGAGGTAGTACTTATCAAAGAACTTATATCTGAACATCTCCTAGGTCACTTCCAAGGTGGGAGATAAAGATCTAGAAATAGACTCCAACCAGTGGAGAGTGTCATCAACAAGAGAATAAGTCCCACAATGGACCTTCAACCGATTGAACACTAAATGAATACAAAAGCCCTATCTACTCTAGTCACCCACCTCTCAGCTAGAGCAGCATCAATCATGAACCCGTTAAACTCAACAAGTGCATAAAGTGTATACTCTCTTAGAGTCCTCGCTGCATTGATAATACCAGACAATTCAACTAGAGGATCTGCTTTCCCAACCAGAGGCACTACATGCTCAGGCGGTCTTCCAGCATTCCGAGTAAGTCCAGATAATCCTTCTCTAACATAGTGACCCTACATCACTGTCTAGGAGGCGGAACCACTGGAGACTAGTCATCAGGCTCAACGTCGCTCGGTATCATGTCCCTCTTGTTGGGATTTATGCCCTAGAATTCATAATTTGTAATAGAATATTTTATGAATAAATAAAAGTATTATTTTAGTGAATTTTGTGCAATTTATTATATGTTGATATTCGTTAAATATTCAAAAATTAATAGAAAATTCCAGAGTGACTGATTTTGTAATCTTGACTACTATGAGATATAAAGCGGATCTATTCAAAGATAGTAACTCAAATAGTCTACAGTAAATTAATACGGTTTGGAAACCTTGTTCTGGTAACATTGTTGATGTTGTTCACTAATTTGATCCAAATCATTAGCATGATGTAGATGCAAGTGGAAACATCATATATAATGAGTTTATATAAGATTGGACCAGGATAATAAATTGATTCCTAAATAACACCGTTGATAGGAAATGATTTATAATATCAAATTTACGTTATTAAGATTGATACGTCTCAATCCTGAGTATGTTGTGAACTCACATTAATGAAGTCTTTTCCTTTGATCCACATAGTTGAGGGTGATCTGTTGATACACTTGATAAACTCCCGTTTAAGGGAAATGAATAAAATAGTGCTTGGGAACATTTCTATACAAGATGGCATTCATAACTTTCCTAAAACAAATGAAAGTGTTAGTGCGACACTATTCTAACTTAGGAACTTTAGGTATCTCCCTTGTTGTAATGATTCGATACTTGAACATGAGGCCTCACCTTCTCACTGGTCCGAGAAGGATCGCTCTATACTTGAAAACTATAGAAAAATATTCATTAGAGAATCATCTGATACACAAGGATAAAAGAGATAATTACAAGGGTAAAACGGTAATTTTGACCCAGTTGTAATTATGAGATTACCACGTGAAGGATATGTCAAAACAAACTTAATAATAAATGGACATAACCCATCTATAGTGAGGGGAGTTCAACTTAGGGTTTATAGTGGAATTACCCTAAGTTAATAATTATGATTAATTAATAAATTAATAATTGTTGGAGCCCATGATCTTTAGGTCCATCAGGTCCCTATGCTAGCTCATATATCGTTGTAACAAAATAGGATGCTAATCCCCTTTCATCATAAAATAAGTTCAAATGCCAAAAAAGTTAACAAGTTTATTAATCCAAATATGAAGAAATCCAAGTATATTGAATTTCTCTCATGAACTCAATAGACCCAGTTTGAAATAAACAAATAAAAAATAAAAAGATCACTAGTCCACGAACTTAAAGAACAACTCTAGTCCATCTCCATCATCAATCCCCAAGGTCAAGCTGCACTAGCTCCACGACCACATCCGTGAACCCGTCTCGTACCTAAAAAGTAGTATGATGAGCCAAACACCCAGTGAAGATAATCGAAAAGTAAAGTAACTTTAGGTCTAAAATCTGAATCCAGATTTGTGTCCAAAGTCCATAATAGCTCTTTACTACCCAAACTCAACAATACATCTTCACATTTCAAAATCTTCCAGACTCGTTAATAACATAACTAGGCTATATACATCATCAATATCTCATAATTTCTTTCATTAAAACATTTTGAAAAGTAATCTAAGATCATGTCAAGTGCCAACAGTCTTTACATATCTTAATTACATTTAAAATAGTAAAACAGGAATAATACCATATAATGCAAAGAACACACAACATATATATTATCTCATGACCCCTCCCATTAATATGTGCACCATAAGTATACTAAGTTCATGTTAGGTGCCAAAAATCCTCACATAACTTATTTACTTTAAATCGTAAAAACATGGATAGTACAAGATAATACAAAGAACACACAACGTATACATTATTTCATTACGCCTCCCATTGATATGTTTGTCAAAAGTAAACTAAGATCATGTTAGGTGTCAACAATCCTTACATATCTTATTTACTCATTAAAAAACAAAAGAACATAATCAGAGCCTCATGATGCAAGAATCTTAAACAGAGTCCCAATAATGTGCAAGAAACATATATAGAGCCTCATTATTCACATAATTTCCATATAACTCATAAACCTTCAAATCCATAATACTCCTCAATGATTCATATATTTACATCCCAGTATCCTCAGAAAAGTATAAAAACTCAAAAAATCCCATAAGCAGAAGATAAATATAAATCTCTATGATTAAACATATATCGTAACTAAATTTTAAGTCCAAAACTACTCTTAAGTCAAGAATCATTTCTATACTTCGAATCCTATTCCTTTTTCTCAAGCATGCACAATTTTTCTTTTCTCCTGAATCATATAAGTCGCTCATGATTTTAGTTCCTAAATTTACCGTAAATTCTATTTATCTTCACCTTTAGCAAAATAATTAAACCAAATCCTGATTCGAGCGTTAAGCGAGGATTCACGCACCACCCACAATTAAATTCTATCTATAACGTTCAATTTAATGATACAAACAATTACGATCACCAAATTACAAAGCAAAGACAAAATAGCCTAGGAAATGGCCAAAGAGGCCCTTGGGCGAACAGTGAAAATAGGTGGTATTTTATGACTTTTGGGCAATTTGAGGACGATTCGGACTCATTTTGATTTGTTTTTGGGGTAAATTTATCAATGGGTAAACATAATTTGGCCATTTGAACAATATTCTACTACTCAAAAGCAAGAAAATACAAAATAAAAACAAGAAAAAGCACCATAGGGCCACGGTTTGGGGGGGGGTGGTGTTTGAACTTTAGGAGGTTAGGGCTCAAGGAAGAACATGGAACAAACCTAAATGTATCTTTAAATTCAAAATCTTCAAGTTCCATGGGATGGAATTGAAGATTTTAAACTCCATCTACGATCTAAGAATTAGGAGGAAGAAAACCCATGAAAATTCTAAAGGAATGTTACCCTTGAAGGTTTCTTGAAGTTGAAAAAATCTTCCTTAAGCTAGAGATTTGGAATCCTTGTTGTAAGATCTAACCAACGCACAGAGTTTTGAGTGAAATAGAGAAGAAACGAAGAAACCCCACTCTTTGGTAGAGTGAGTGAAGGGATGATTTACTAAACTAGCGGAAATTTATTTAGTAAATTTATTAACATTTAATAACAGATCTATTAACATCATGCAATTTGTCAAAAACATATAGATTCATGCTTATATTTTCGAAAATTAAAATCAAACTGAAACTTACATTGAGTAAAATATGGAGAATTGGTTGGAGGTTTCTTTACAGCATCAATCCTCAGCAACACCGGATCTTCTATGTTATATCTCGATCGATCAAACGAAACCCGATTATGGGATCGAACTTAAGTAGAAATTGGGAAGAAGAAAAAAATATTTTCTTCCCAATGAACTATAGGGAAATCACCCGGGGGGGGAGAAGTGTTAGGAATGGTGTCCTAGAACTTGTAATTATTTAATAATAATAATTTATTAAGAATAAATTAAAAAAATAAACATAAGTTCTTTAAATCATCTAGACTGATTCAATTAATGATATTAGGAATATATGGAAATATATAAATATCAAACATTCAAATAGTAAACCCTAAGTTACTCTTATGAAATCACGACTTAGTATGTGAGTCATACAAGAGGATTAAAGTCGAGATGAGTAACTTAAACGTGTCTACAGTAAACGGATAACGTTTGGAAACCTTATCCTGGTAACACTGTTGATAACTTCGCATTTTGTTTATAGACAAATGATCGAATCCTGATCACTCATGTGGGAGACATGAAATGGAAGTATCATATGCAATGTTGATTGTATAAGACAGGACCATGATGTTCGATCAAATTTCTCATTAGTACCGTTTACGAGAAATAATCGAATATCAAACTAAGTTTATCAACTGTGATAGATCTCAATCCTAGTGAAATGCGGACTCCTATTTGTGGAGTTATGTTCTTTGATTCACATAGTTGAGAGCGATATGTAAGAACGCTCAATACACTCCTGTTTTGGGAACATGACTAGATAAGTAGGTGGGAACTTATTTTCACGAGATGGAATTCATAACTTTCCTATAAATTAACGGTATCAGTGCGATTCCTAAACATTTTAGGAACTTTAGGAAACTCCCTTGATGTACCGATTCGAGACATGAACAAGTAACGTCACGACTTCTATTGATCACAGAAGTATCTTATCTTTAGTTCGACTAAAGATAAAGTTCATTGGAGAATCAGCGGGAACACAAGGATAAAGCGGTAATTACAAGGGCAAAACGGTAAATTTATCCGCCTGTAATTATGAGGGTTCCACGTGAAGGATAATATCACAGATATAAATAATGATAAACTAAATGGACAATAACTCATCTATAGTGAGGGGAGTTCAACTATGATGAATCTATAGTGGAATTATTCATAGTTAGATAATAAGTAATTAACTGATTATGTGTTAATCACTTAATTGACTAATTATTAAGCCCATGATCTATAAGTCCATCGCGTCCCTATGCTAGCCCAAATATCGTAGTCACGAAATCAAGTAGAAGAAATGGAAATTTTAAGTAAAGTGAATTACTTAAAATAGGCAATATTAATTGTTTAAATATTGAGTATATTTAAACGGTAATTAATATAAACATTATTAATTGTTTAAATAATGAGTTTATTTAAACAGGAAATTAATAATGAAATATTATTAATTATTTAAATATTGAGTATATTTAAATGGTAATTAATAATTTTAAATTAATTAACAATTATTAATTGTTTAAATAATTAATTTTATTTAAACGGAAATTAATAATTAAAATTAATTAATTAATAATAAAATGTTGTCAATAAAATTATAAATTAAATAATGAGTTTATTTAATGGAAATTAATAATTAAAATATTTATTATTAATTATTTAAATAATGAAAATTATTTAAATGGAAATTAATAATTAAATATAATTTGATAATATTTAGTCGGGAGAAAATATTAATATTATTAATTGTTTAAATAAAATATTTTATTTAAATGGTAATTAATAAATAAATTAATTAAGTTGGACTTATTAATTTAAGAGAGAATTTCAAGCCCAATTGGATTAATGAACCCAATTGAAATTGGCCCAAAATATTTAATTAAATAAATTAGAATTATTTATTAATTATTAAGCCAATTTTCGGCCATGACGTGTATTTTAGGAAGAGATAATTATTTGAATTATATCCTAAAATAATTACATAGATTTATTTACCCAAGATAAATAAAAATAAAGAAAATAAAATAATCTCCTATTTATCTATGGCATTTTCGAAATTGCAAGATAAAGGAAAGAGATAATCTTTTTTCTTTTTGTATTTATCTCTATAGATTAATCCTAATGGGATTAGGATTCCTATTTTCCTATAAATAGGAAGGTTGGGTCATTCATAAATCACACAATTCAATTCCTAAGAAATTTGGAATTCTCTCTTCCTCCCTTCTCCCCCCTCGGCCGATTTTCCCTCTTGATATTGGGAAGAAAAATATTTTTTCTTCTTCCCAATTTCTTCTAAAGTTCAATCGATCGGGATATAGCGTAGAAGATCCGGTGTTGCTGAGGATTTGATGCTGTAAGTTCCGGTTTTAATTTTCGAAAATAAAGCATGAATCTACATGTTCTTCGTGTTTTTATCACAAATTGCATGATATTAATAGATCCTAAATTAAGTGTTAATTTGTGTTACTAAATAAATTCCGCTAATTTAGTAAATCATCCCTTCAATTGGTATCAGAGCTAATTTTAATTATCATGCAAAATTGTGAATTTTCGAAAATTTTGGTGGGTTGCATAAAAATTGTTTTATGTATGTTTATATAAATTGTGCTATATAAATTGTGGAGGTTTGCTAGTTGACTGTTTAGGTATTCATGAGGCACTTAGGATTTTAAGTTTTAGTAGAAAATTTGTAAACCCTAAATTTTAGGGTATAGGAAAAATTTGTAATTTTCCCATACCCAATGATGGCAAAATCGGCTACACCAAGGGAGGAAGAGAAGAAAATTGTTCTCCACCATTCCAAGAGGTCCACGACCAAGGAGAGAGAAAATGAGGAGATAAGTCAAGATAATGGTAAGATATTTTAAGATAATTATCTTGTTATATCAAATTGAAGAAATCAAATATTTAAGATATGGATAAAATCTTTTTAAGATTATCTCCATATTTTAAATTATGAATTTAGATTTGATATAAGATTATATGGAATTTTTTTTTTCCATATAATTAAAAGATAATTATTTTAAAACAAGTAATTATGGAAATATTATGGGAGATAATATTGCCTCCATAATTACCCATTGCCACGCCTACACCATGGAGGAGAGAGAAAGTTGAAGCCTCAAGTTCTACAATGGAAGATTTAAATTAAGTTGTAATTTTAATTTTCCGTTTTAGAAATAGTGCCAAGAATACCGGTCAATTTAGCTATTTATTATTTAAATTGTTTATATGTATGATATAATTGTTTTAAATAATGTTCATGTATAAAAGTATGTCATGTAGAAAATCCCACCATAGGTTGTATGATTTTATTAATTGTACATACATGCATCATGATATAATATGTGTTATTATATGCTAATGTATGTGAAGCATGCTATAATTTTATTTTATAAATGTTATTATCAAAAATTATATTCTAATTGTTTTAGAATTAAAAGCATGCTTATTTAGTTAAAATTCAAAAGTTAAATCTAGTTTAAAAGTTGAATAGAAACTAAATGAATTATTTGTAATATGGAATTATTGTTTAAACAATTGGGCCAAAATCCATATAAGATTAACAAATAGAAACTTTTAATTAAGGGTTAATTAAAAATTAATAATTGAGATTAATTGAATTGAATGGATCTCCGGCGAAAGCTCGCCCAAGCGATGAGGTTTCATAAAGTTCCCCCTAACACGGAGCGCCTCTAACCTGGGAGCGATCCGGGAGAAAAGTTCAAATTAATAAATCAAAATTATTAAGACGGCGCATAATGTGATTAGTTTAAATTAGGAAAACTTGAACAATCACAATTATAAAATTAATCTAACCAATTTAAGAGTTAAAGTTGATTAGGTTAATTAAAACTTGGATTAATAAATTAGCCTGAATTAGTCTAAGTTATGAAACCCTAACTCAAAATATTAAGTGGGAGAAGGAAACATGTCAATGTATCGTATGGTCTCCACTAATGGGCTCAAAACGTGAGATTTATACATGGCCTCTGTAACCTGCCGCAGTGTTCATTCCCATAGGAAGGTTTATTGTATAAATCAATATCAAGTTGGGTCTCCCGAAAGGGATAAAGAATTTTAAATGAGATTGATTGAAGATCGAATCTACACTTCGTAGACACTCTTCAATTTTATTTAAAAGACTAAATTAGTGGGTCACACTTAAAAGAAATTTGATAAATTTTGTTATCAAAACTCCTGGACCAAATACACCGGTAAACAATGACATAGGAATATGAGTTATTCTTGGAGTTGTCAATTGTTCGAGTGGCATCTCGTTTTAATGATGGTACTCGACCTATCATTCGACGGCACTTCACCGGTATCATTAAAATATCGTGACATAGTAACATGTTTTAGGGCTTTTCTGTTCATTAATATGTCCGCATTCATGCATCATATTTAATTATATGTCAAAACTTTAAGTATTTGAATGTTGAATGCATGTTAGATTAATAAGATAAAGTTTATTTAAATTTCAGTAATATAGCATCTATTTTAGTCACTACACTTGGAAAGAACAAGCTGAAAGATGAGAACTATATTTCCTAGAAAAGGAAATAGTTTAAGTAAAGCAGTTTACTTAAATAAATTGACAATATTAATTATTTAAATAATGAGTTTATTTAAATGCAAATTAATATCGTTGTTATTAATTATTTAAATAACGTGTTTATTTAAATGGTAGTTAATAATAAAATATTATTGATAAATAATTATTAATTATTTAGGTAATGTGTTTACCTTAATGGAAATTAATAATTAAACATTTATTATTAATTTTAAATAATATCAATTATTTAAAAGGATAATATTAAATAACCTATTTATTATTAATTTAAATAATTTCGATTATTTAAATAGAAAATAATAAATATTTATTAATAATAAAGTGCAAAATCGGAATATAATATTTTATTTAAATGATTGATTTAAATAAATATCAAGAACTAATAAATAAGATTTATTAATAAGGAAGAATCTAGAATTGAATTAGTAAATTCAATAGAACTTTGGTTCAAATTATTTGAATACCAAAATCGGCATATATATGATATTTTAGGAAATAATTGTTGAATTATTTTGTCTAAAATAAATATATAAAAGAATGTTCAACCAAAGGTAAATTAAACAAAGAAAAATTAGTTTTTCTTATTGATTTTATACACATAAAATCGGCACATAAGATAAATAAGGAATAAAATTTGATTATTCTTGGCATTTATCTTGTATTTATTTTGATAGTATTTCCTAATTCAATTGGAAAACTGTTTTGCGTATAAATACAAACGTCTTGGTTATTCATTCAAAAGCTTCTAATTTCAATTCTCAAAATTGAAAACTCTTATTCTTCCTATTTTTCCTCATATTCGATTTACTATAGTCTAAATGGAAGAAAAATATTTTTCTTCCCAAACCATAGTTTTCTAGTTTAGTTTAGTTATCAATTTGTTTTTATTTTGAATTATGTAATAACTATTGGTTCTCATTTCGTATGAACCAAGTTTGGGAATATTTTAAATAAAGGTTATTTAGGTAGATATTCCTTTACAATTATATTACAAAGTTCCAAAGTGTGATTGGATGGTTATTCAAAATACTTAGTATAAAACAAATAAATTCCAAATCCAAATTCTAAACTCCGGTATATCTAAATGAGTTATAAGGTTTAAAAATGTTTAAATACTTAAGTCTAAAATTACTTAAATAAGTTAGAGGGATTAATCTCTTAAAGATGGTTCTCAATGAGTTTGAGATGATAACCATATTAATCCATGAACTTATGGGATAAGTAAAATTGAATATCTTTGATTTATCAAAGATAACTAGACTTAAACATCACTAAAGTTGGACATTTAGATGTTAGAACTTAAGTGATAAGTAAACATTAAATCGATTTCTTATATTCCAAACATTCAGTTATTTAAAAGGATGTTTTAAAGATAATAAATGATATGGAATAAATAAAATAGAAATTGAAAGTAATAATTAGTGAATAATTGAATTCACAAATTATTAAAGAAAAGTTCAATAAATCAGTGATACTGAAGGCTTTAAACCTTACTTAAGATATAAAAGAATTACAATGATTTTATTTCACAATAAAAACAAGTAGTTATTTAAAAGTTTAAATTGTTAAACTACTTGTAGAACTTTATTTGAGTGGGCGCGTCATAATACGAACCAAAGGACTTTCGAAGTCCAAGTGAAACTCATTGACTTCAAAATCAATGAATAAAGTTCAAAATAAGTGAAATAAAAATGACATGAATTTTCAATAGTTGAGTTGAAAAGGGTCACTTATACTTATACATTATTTTTGAAATAATAACAAGTATAGAATTGTAATCATTAAACGAATGAAAGTAATGGAGAATTACTTCGTAGTGGGAGCTTAAGAATTTCGAGAATCCTAGAACCAATGTGACAAAAAAATAAAATTTACAAATAGTATGTTAGTGCACATAGATAAAATGTGAGATTTTATGAGTTGCACGGACTCAAATTCGAACATGAATTTACTTCCATGTAAGAATTTGACAAAAGACCTTTGCGAATTAAACATCAGATGAGTTAAGTATAAGTAAAATGAGTTTTTACTAACTAAACTCTAGATTCGCGTAATTACTAAGTCGTTAGTAAATGAAAGGTGGTTAAACATGATGGTTTCATATTAATAGTTAATAGAGTTTATTTTATGGCGATAAAATATGGAATCTATTACACTTAATGAAACTAACATTAGACAAAAGAAATACATACTAAACAGATGAAAACGTTACTGATAAAGTATTAAAATGACTACCATGGCTAAGTAGTTGATAGTCATCCAGTTTGACTGGAATTACAAGTCAAATCTCCAAAAGTCTAGGACAAGTGGGAGATTGTTAGGAATGGTGTCCTAGAACTTGTAATTATTTAATAATAATAATTTATTAAGAATAAATTAAATAAATAAACATAAGTTCTTTAAATCATCTAGACTGATTCCATTAATGATATTAGGAATATATGGAAATATATAAATATCAAACATTCAAATAGTAAACCCTAAGTTACTCTTATGAAATCACGACTTAGTATGTGAGTCATACAAGAGGATTAAAGTCAAGATGAGTAACTTAAACGTGTCTACAGTAAACGAATAACGTTTGGAAACCTTATCCTGGTAACACTGTTGATAACTTCGCATTTTGTTTATAGACAAATGATCGAATCCTGATCATTCATGTGGGAGACATGAAATGGAAGTATCATATGCAATGTTGATTGTATAAGACAGGACCACGATGTTCGATCAAATTTCTCATTAGTACCGTTTACGAGAAATAATCGAATATCAATCTAAGTTTATCAACCGTGATAGATCTCAATCCTGAGTGAAATGCGGACTCCTATTTGTGGAGTTATGTTCTTTGATTCACATAGTTGAGAGCGATATGTAAGAACGCTCAATACACTCTGTTTTGGGAACATGACTAGATAAGTAGGCTGGGAACTCATTTTCACGAGATGGAATTCATAACTTTCCTATAAATTAACGGTATCGGTGCGATACCTAAACATTTTAGGAACTTTAGGAAACTCCTTGATGTACCGATTCGAGACATGAACAAGTGACGTCACGACTTCTATTGATCACAGAAGTATCTTATCTTTAGTTCGACTAAAGATAAAGTTCATTGGAGAATCAGCGGGAACACAAGGATAAAGCGGTAATTACAAGGGCAAAACGGTAAATTTATCCGCCTGTAATTATGAGGGTTCCACGTGAAGGATAATATCACAGATATAAATAATGATAAACTAAATGGACAATAACTCATCTATAGTGAGGGGAGTTCAGCTATGATGAATCTATAGTGGAATTATTCATAGTTAGATAATAAGTAATTAACTAATTATGTGTTAATCACTTAATTGACTAATTATTAAGCCCATGATCTATAAGTCCATCGCGTCCCTATGCTAGCCCAAATATCGTAGTCACGAAATCAAGTAGAAGAAATGGAAATTTTAAGTAAAGTGAATTACTTAAAATAGGCAATATTAATTGTTTAAATATTGAGTATATTTAAACGGTAATTAATATAAACATTATTAATTGTTTAAATAATGAGTTTATTTAAACAGGAAATTAATAATGAAATATTATTAATTATTTAAATATTGAGTATATTTAAATGGTAATTAATAATTTGAAATTAATTAACAATTATTAATTGTTTAAATAATTAATTTTATTTAAACAGAAATTAATAATTAAAATTAATTAATTAATAATAAAATGTTATCAATAAAATTATTAATTAAATAATGAGTTTATTTAATGGAAATTAATAATTAAAATATTTATTATTAATTATTTAAATAATGAAAATTATTTAAATGGAAATTAATAATTAAATATAATTTGATAATATTTAGTCGGGAGAAAATATTAATATTATTAATTTTTTAAATAAAATATTTTATTTAAATGGTAATTAATAAATAAATTAATTAAGTTGGACTTATTAATTTAAGAGAGAATTTCAAGCCCAATTGGATTAATGAACCCAATTGAAATTGGCCCAAAATATTTAATTAAATAAATTAGAATTATTTATTAATTATTAAGCCAATTTTCGGCCATGGCGTGTATTTTAGGAAGAGATAACTGTTTGAATTATATCCTAAAATAATTACATAGATTTATTTACCCAAGATAAATAAAAATAAAGAAAATAAAATAATCTCCTATTTATCTATGGCATTTTCGAAATTGCAAGATAAAGGAAAGAGATAATCTTTTTTCTTTTTGTATTTATCTCTATAGATTAATCCTAATGGGATTAGGATTCCTATTTTCCTATAAATAGAAGGGTTGGGTCATTCATAAATCACACAATTCAATTCATAAGAAATTTGGAATTCTCTCTTCCTCCCTTCTCCCCCCTCGGCCGATTTTCCCTCTTGATATTGGGAAGAAAAATATTTTTCTTCTTCCCAATTTCTTCTAAAGTTCGATCCCACAATCGGATTTCGTTTGATCGATCGGGATATAGCGTAGAAGATCCGATGTTGCTGAGGATTTGATGCTGTAAAGAAACCTCCAACCGATTCTCCATTAATCAATCAATGTAAGTTCCGGTTTTAATTTTCGAAAATAAAGCATGAATCTACATGTTTTTCATGTTTTTATCACAAATTGCATGATATTAATAGATCCTAAATTAAGTGTTAATTTGTGTTACTAAATAAATTCCGCTAATTTAGTAAATCATCCCTTCAAGAAGAAGGAAGAAAGAGTTCTGATTTTCTATGGAATTGAATTGTGTGATTTATCAATGACCCATGCCTCCTATTTATAAGAAAATAGGAATCCTAATCACATTAAGATTAATCTATGGAGATAAATACAAAAAGGAAAAAGATATTATCTTTCCATTATCTTGTATTTTCGAAAAATACATAGATAAATAAGATATTATTTTTCTTTTCTTTTAATTTATCTTGGATAAATAAATCTATGTAATTATTTTAGACTATAATTCAAACAATTATCTCTTCCTAAAATACATTATATGACCGATTTTATCATAATAAAATAATTGATAAATACAATTTATTTAATTAATTATTTTGGGCCAATTCCAATTGGGTTCATTAATCCAATTGGGCTTGAAATTCTCTCTTAAATTAATAAGTCCAACTTAATTAATTTATTTATTAGTTACCATTTAAATAAAATATTTTATTTAAACAATTAATAATATTAATATTTTCTCCCAACTAAATATTATCAAATTTTATTTAGTTATTAATTTCTATTTAAATAATTTTCATCATTTAAATAATTAATAATAAATATTTAAATTATTAATTTCCATTAAATAAACTTATTATTTAATTAATAATTTTATTGATAATATTTTATTATTAATTAATTAATTTTAATTATTAAATATTAATTTCCGTTCAAATAAAATTAATTATTTAAACAATTAATAATTTTTAATTAATTTCAAATTACTAATTACCACTTAAATATACTCAATATTTAAATAATTAATAAGGTCTAATTAATAATATTTCATTATTAATTTCCTTTTTAAATAAACTCATTATTTAAACAATTAATAATGTTTTATATTAATTACCGTTTAAATATACTCAATATTTAAACAATTAATATTGTCTATTTTAAGTAACTCACTTTACTTAAAATTTCCATTTTTTCTACTTGATTTCGCGACTACGATATTTGGGCTAGCATAGGGACCCGATGGACCTTTAGATCATGAGCTTAATAATTAGTCAATTAAGTGATTAACACATAATCAGTTAATTACTTATCATCTAACTATGAATAATTCCACTATAGATTCATAGTTGAA
Source organism: Gynostemma pentaphyllum (assembly GCA_028015215.1). Classification (NCBI taxonomy): domain Eukaryota; kingdom Viridiplantae; phylum Streptophyta; class Magnoliopsida; order Cucurbitales; family Cucurbitaceae; genus Gynostemma; species Gynostemma pentaphyllum. The sequence goes on from CM051352.1 coordinate 17,976,035, forward strand.
CTCCCCTCACTATAGATGAGTTATTGTCCATTTAGTTTATCTTTATTTATATCTTTGATATTATCCTTTACGTGGAACCCTCATAATTACAGGCGGGTAAATTTACCATTTTGCCCCTGTAATTACCGCTTTATCCTTGTGTTCCTGCTGATTCTCTAATGAACTTTATCTTTAGTCGAACTAGAGATAATGTACTTCTGGGATCAATAGAAGTCGTGGCGCCACTTATTCATGTCTCGAATCAGTACATCAAGGGAGTTTCCTAAAGTTCCTAAAATGTTTAGGTATCGCACTAATACCGTTAATTTATAGGAAAGTTATGAATTTCATTTCATGTAAATGAGTTCCCTGCTACTTATCTAGCCATGTTCCTAAAACAGGAGTGTATTGAGCGTTCTTACAGATCGCTCTCAACCATGTGAATCAAAGAACATAACTCCATAAATAGGAGTCCGCATTTCACTCAGGATTGAGATCTATCACGGTTGATAAACTTAGTTTGATATTCGATCATTTCTCGTAAACGGTACTAGTGAGAAATTTGATCGAACATCGTGGTCCTGTCTTAGACAATCAATATTGTATATGATACTTCCATTTCATGTCTCCCACATGAATGATTAAGATTAGATCATTTGTCTATAAACAAAATGCGAAGATATCAACAGTGTTACCAGGATAAGGTTCCGAAACGTTATCCATTTACTGTAGACACTTTTAAGTTACTCATCTCGACTTTAATCCTCTCGTATGACTCACATACTTATAAGTCATGATTTCATAGGAGTAACTTAGGGTTTACCATTTGAATGTTTGATATTTATATATTTCCATATATTTCTAATATCGTCAATTGAATCAATCACTACAAAAAAGATGAATTGCGACCAGACGGTCATTTTTAAGGTAAATGCGACCAGAAAAGTGACCAAACCTGGCGTGGCAAAAAAGCTGGTCGTCCAGGACATTTGTGCCTCCAAGTGGTCACCACTCGAAAAAAAGTCAACACTTGAAAAAACGACCAGACAATCGCGTAAAATAGTGACCATCTGGTCTTAATTTAAGTTGTAGACAAGTGACCAGTTGGTCCATAAAAAAAGGTGACAACATGGTCGTTTATATTAGTGACCAAATGGTCATCTTCTTAAGTGACCATTTGGTAGTTTGAGCATCAGCCCAAGGCGACCATCTGGTCATATAAATTGCGACCATGTGGTAGTTTTATATTTTATAAATTGCGACAAGGTGGTCGCCAATAAAATTAATAATTTAATTAATTACTAATTTAATTGTTTAAATTAAATTATTTAATTTGTAAATATTATTATTTTTATTTTATTGTTTAAATTAAATTATTTAATTTGTAAATATTATTTTTACTTTATTTTATTTTATTTATTTATTTTAATTATTTAATTAAATAATTAAATATTTATTTATTTATTTAATTAATTAAATATTCAATTATTTATTTAAATCAAATAATAAAAAATGGAATTAAAATAAAAAAATATATAAATAAATTTCCAAAAGAATGTACTATACAAGAAAAGAAATCTAAACTACTGCGGAGGAGCAGGGGGTGGTGGAGGCGGCGCTGAAGATGATGAACCGGGATCTTGGGGTCCAAAGAACGCGGCTAATGCAGCTGCGACCTAGGCCTCCACCTGGGCCTGCACCTGGGCATGAACATCTGCCTGAATCGTAGCGACTCGAGCATCAAAGTTGTTGCACATATCGTCCAGCCCGATGTGCAGCTGCTGAACCTCCTCTCGCAGCTGCTGCTCAGTCGGAGAAGGATCAGAACTCGTGCTCGCTCCGCTACGCAGAGGCAGAGGCACGTCTGCGTATAGTCATCTCCCGTACGAGCCGAGCCAAGGAACTGATCCATCAAGCCGAACCCTTCCAACAGCCTCTAAGAATGTCTTTTTACGGTCGTCCTAAGTCGGTTACGAGTCTGGTGTGGGCAACCGCTGACTCAAAGACTCCTTGAAACATTCCTAAACATTTAAAATTCAAAAAATAAAATAGTTAATATATAAGAGAAAAAATTGTAAACAAAAAATAATAATTGAAAAAAATATTAAATACCTGAACTTCTTTCGCCTTCTCGTCAACGATCGTCCCGTCCTTCTTCGTGTGAAGAATGAGGTGCAGCTCAGTGGGCGGGACAGGGCGACCGTGCTTCGCTTCCTAAAAATATTAGAGATTGAAGAAAAAAAACAAATTAATAACTAATTGAAAAAATAAAACAAGAAAAAAGTACGTAAAAAAGCAAAAAAAAAAAAACTTACCAATCGACGATGGTGCTCGTTGTGGGTTCGGGCCCTGCCTGTGTGTTTCGTGGGATTCTTCTCGTGGTTGGCCTTATTCCTCCTTGACACTGCCTTGCCCTCAGGAGTGTTCAAGCTCGTGATCAGCCGCTCGTGGTCCTCCTCGCTCATCCACACAAGTCGGTTTGCTGCTTGATTTCTGCGCGCCCGATAAATGAGGTCCTTGAATCGATCCTGGACGTGATTGTCCCATAGGGGGAACAATGTACCGTCCATGATGTCGGGATCGATAACAGGAAACTTACCCTGAAAAAATTCAAATAAAAAATTATTAAAGTAATAAATTTATTTTTAAAAATTTCAAAATTAATTAATTATAAAAATAAATGATGTTATTTACCTTCCAATTGTCGTACATCCGACGTTTCTCCGTCGTCGGAATCTTCTGCCAGCGAAGCTCGCTGGGTAGAGGCATGCTCTGGAGGACCTCGTGAAACCGTTTTGAAACGGTTGTATGCGGCTGTACTCAGCAAAAATAGAAAAAATATTGTGATATTAGATTAGAATTTAACAAAACTATTTGTTAATAAAAAGAAAAACATAATTTATAAAATGTTTAAATATTTAAAAATTAATTAATTTTAACAATAAACAAAAATACTTACGTATTCCCTTCAATCCGAAGGGTAGAGTCTGTGGCTCGAGGAGGCTGCGTGCCAGAAGTCGATGGTCCCGCTGGATTGGGCTAGGATGCAGACCCTGATTCTCCCGCCAAAGTCGTGGTCTGGGAGTCTTGCGGCAATCGTGGTGTCGTAGGCTGGGACTCAGGGACTGCATCATCGAGAGTGGCAGTAACTCCCGAATCGTAAACGAAGAGGAGGCTGTCAAACTCAGCTGTAGTCAAGTCCGCATCAGGGGCAGCTGCAGTAGGCGGCTGAGGATTCGCGTCGTCAATCTTGTCATGAGGCTCATCTGATTGGGGAAGACGTTGTCTGCCCGTCATAATCCTACAACTAAACTAAACTAATTTAATACTAAGTAATTAAAATAATTAAATTAATTAAATAATTTTAAGTAAAGTAAATTAATTTAACTAAAAAAATAATTAATTAATTAAACAAAACAAAACTAATTAATTAAAGTAGTGTAATTAATTATTTAAAATGCTTAGTATAATTAAATTAAACTACTTAGTATAATTTAAGTAGTGTAATTAATTAATTAATTAATTAATTTTTAAATAATTAATTACACTACTTAAATTAATTGATTAATTAAATTGAAGTAAACTAATTAATTAATTAAACTAAACTAACACTAATTAATTAACTAAATTAAACTAAACTAATTACTTAAATTAATATTAGATTAATTGAATTAAAATTAATTAATTAATTAATTAATTAATTAATTAAAGTAAACTAAGTAATGAAGAATTAAACTAAATTAGATTAATTAAACTAAAATTAATTAAATTAAACTAAAATTAATTAAATTTAACTAACATTAATTAATTGAAACTAAATTAAACTAAACTAATTAATTAAATTAAAGTATATTAAAATTAGATTAATTAAACTAAGTAATTAATTAAAGTAAACTAAGATTAGATTAATTAAACTAAAGTAAACTAAGTAATTAATTACACTAAATTAGATTCATTAAACTAAAATTAATTAAATTAACAAAATTAAACTAAACTAATTAATTAAAACTAAAAACTAAAACTAACTAAACTAAATTTAAACTTAAACTAAAACTAACTAAAAACTAAATACTAACCTAAAAGTTAAAATCTATACGAAAACTAACTTCGTAATAGAAACCGGGATAGGAGGTTTAGGGTTTTTAGATTTAGAGTAGGAACGGGGAATGGGAACGGGCAAAAAACAACAGGGAACGGAACGGGGGAAAGAGAGAAAAGAGAGAAAGAAAAAGGGAATGGGGGGGGGGGAGGGAAAAGGTTCTGAGTTTAAATCTGAATTTGCGACCAACTGGTCGCAAATATGTAATTATGACTAGAAACGAAATGTCGCGCGTGCTGGGGAAATGACGACCACCTGGTCGTATTTTCACACAAAATTGCGACAACGTGGTAGCTTTTGTTAAAAAAGTGACCAGATGGTCGCAAAATTATGATTATCTACAATAGCTGTCATATCACGCATCCCATCAAGAATTGTGCCAACTGGTCGTAATCTATAAATTCACCGCCATAAATTTCAAGAAAATTTAAATTTACCGCTCAAATTTGCGACCAGATGGTCGCAATTATGAAATTAACCGCCAAAAATTTCATGAACATTACCTTTTGGAGTTTTGCGACCAACTGGTCGTAATTTAACTTAGAGTTTTAGAAAAACATAAGTCTACTTTCCAAAATTGCGACCAACTGGTCGCATTTAACTTCTAAATTACTACCATGTGGTCACCTTTTGTGTTAAATTGCGACCAAATGGTCGCAAATATATATATATATATATATATATATATATATATATTTAATCCTCATTAAAGAAATAGTTTTAATAAAACATACACAGTGAATCATAAAGTTACAAAATGTCCCATTCATCATCCTCAGTTTCTTCGGTCGTCGCTTCTTCTTCTTCTTCTTCTTCATCTTCTTCTTCTTCTTCTGTTTCTTCATCAGATTCATCGTCTCGAATAAATTCAGCATCAATGTCACGTGCGTGAGAAGTGGAAGCATTTGTATTATCATCATGCAATGTTATTATTCCATCGCTCAAAGGACGAACAATACTTGCATTCTGACCATCATCGATTGCACGACATCGTATCTCATCTTCTTGAAAAGCACCAGCTTCCTCTGCATGGTCGTCTTTCTCGGACAAATTTTCTTCTACCTGGCATGGTTTAACTTTACAAACAACTAACCGATTTGTCAGATCTCGTCTATTAACCGGATAGTTCAGATAATAAACTTGAATCGCATGTGAAGCCAGGACAAACCTATCAGCGATGCGCATATGCTTAGACTTGTTTACCTCAACGATTTGTAAATGATCAATCTTACGGACTCCGCCTCGTCTGGTTGTCTCGAACTAAGTGAAGTTGAACAAAATAATGCGTTTTAGCGTCGGACTTGCGTATTGAATCTCAAAAATCTCATCGATTACTCCGAAGTAATCGTCTTCGTTTGTGCCGAACACATGACCTTTTATGCAAACACCACTGTTGTTTGTTGCCTTGTTTACTGAATGCGCCTTCATTTGAAATCTGTAACTGTTACCGACGTATCTAGTATACGACCTTGCAATCCGTCCAGGTCCCTTTGCCAAAGAAATAATGCAAGGATCATCTACCGGTAATGTAAGGGAGTCAACCTATCATTGTTCACATACAGTAATGTTAGGAGGATAGTAATTTTTTCAACAAATTACCACGGTTTTTTTGACAATTTAAAATAACTCACGTATGCACTGAACCAAGGATGAAACTCTTTGTCGATTATTGACCCCTCCTCAGCAGCTTTAAGACCAACTCGTGTCATTCGAACGTATAAGTTTAGAAATAATATGTATGTTATAAAAATAGTTAGCAAATAGTTTGTAATTGTTTATGCGATAAAATAATGTTAAGTTACTAACTCACTCTATGTAAGGCTTGATCTCTGCACAGTTGCATAACACGTATGTCTGCATTACGTGATACTCAGAATCGGTCAACGGCCTACGCACTGATCTTCCAACTGTCATGCCAGGTTCCGTAAAAATCAGCAAGTCGTTTATGTCAACACCTTCAAGTAAATTTTCGACAATGTTTCGTTTCGCTGGTCGAAACTGCTCTGCAATGTGTTGATCAAAGTAGTATGAACAAAACATGGTAGTCTCTTACGTCAGGTACGCACTACAGATAGATCCTTCTACTCTTGCTTTATTTCCGACCTTCTTTTTCAACCGACGTAAGTACCTGGGTGTAAAATGTGTATAAAACATAATTTACATTCTATCAGTATACTTTATACGTGTACATTACAAATTAACTGTGCTTACCTTTCAAATAGGTACATCCAGCAGTAATGTACCGGACCCCCTAAGAATGCCTCATATGGAAGATGCACTGGAAGATGCTCTATGGAGTCAAAAAAGCCAGGTGGGAACATTCACTCCAACTTACAAATAATAACAGCGTTCTCTGAACTCATTGAAGCGACAGTAGCTTCATTCAGCTCTGTACATGTCAAGTCCCTGAAAAAAACACTCAACTATGCAAGCAGCTCCCAATGTCTATTCTCTAGAAACGGTCTGAATGCTACATGCATCAATCGTTGCATGAATACATAACAGTCGTGGCTTTTCATCCCGAACATCATATGTTTTTTATTGTCTATACACCGACTCAAATTCGAAACGTATCCGTCTGGGAATTTGATGGATTTGATCCACTCAAATAATGTTTTCTTTTCATCCGTCGTCAACATGTACTTTGCTTTCGCGTAATTATCATTGTTGTCAGACTCCAACTCAGGATAGAGACATATCTCCCGTATATCATAACGTGCCTTCAAATTGTCCTTTATTTTTCCCGGAACGTTCAAAATCGTATAGAAAATGTTGTCGAAGAAATTCTTCTCGATATGCATTACATCCAAATTGTGTCTAATCTGTAGATCTTCCCAATACGGTAGATCTAAAAAAATACTCCGTTATTTCCAACCCGTATTTTTCCTAGCCGCATTGTTTGCACTCTCTGCACCGTCCACTATAATCTTCTGCACCGTCCACTATAATCTTCTGCATCCCTATAGCATCTATACCGTGAAGAATCTGCCTTCCACTATACATTGTCGGGGGGTTTCTTTTCTTACTCGTTGACCTTTCTTCCAGTCACTGCCGTTTGAACGGAACGTATGATTCAACAGCAAAAACCAACGGTGACAATCAAACCAACAAGTTTTCAGACCGTTTCTGAGATAAAATGCATCTGTGTCTAGCATGCAATGTGGACATGCGTATTTCCCTACCGCACTCCATCCTTTAAGAGGACGAGATTGAGGCTCACACAATTAACTACTGACTAAGCAAAGCAATAACAAAAACTAAACACATACTCAAAAATATATATGAAAGCAATTAAAGATCAACATACCTGACAACATTGAATACGCAGGGAAGTCACTGATCGTCTAGATTAACGCGTCGTGCATTAAGAAATTTTGTTTCTTCGAAATGTTGTACGTCATAACACCGTCAGTTCACAACCTTTTCAACTCTGCAATAAGTGGTTGCAAATACACATCCAGTTTCTGTTTTGGACTTTTCGGCCCATGTAACGTCCCGTTATTTTGTGATAAAAAAAAACTTTTATTTATTTTATTTAATTTAAGTAATTAAAGTTCATTTATTTATCATTAAATTAGAATTTATTAGTTTATTTCATTTTAAGTCATTTTAATGGCTTTATTTATTTAAATACGTTTTAATGGTATTAATAATTATTAACGGGCCAATTAATAATTATTAATCACCATTGGTATAGTTTGAGATGTTCGGGATTCGTTTTATAAGTTAAAAGTCATAAAAGGGCAAAATCGTAATTTCCAACTTCCTAAATATCTAATTACTATTTGCTCATCTTCTTTAAATGACCATTGACTCAAATTGACCAAATCTTCATCCATTTCTTCTCCAAACCCGAGCAAATAGAGGAGGAAAAGAGAAGAGGAAGAAACGGTCGCCCCGGCTTCGTTTCTTGGCCGTTTTGCGTGATTTCGGATGCGTTGGAAAGCTCTCGCCGAGACCTTTCTACCCATTCCACTCTTGGAACGTTTCCAACTCTCTAAGGTAAGCCCTAGATTTCGAATTCTCATAGTATTTCCATGGAAATTGTTTCAAGCTTTGAGTTCTTGGCCAAAACCTCCATCCCTTTCCAATTTTGTTGTTGAATGTTGATGGAAAAACTATTGGCTAACTATTATTTGATTTTCCTAAACCCTAAAACCGAGTTTCAGTCGAAACCCTTCCCGTTTGAAATTTACTCTTTTGGGATTGAAAATGGGTTAGAAATTAATGAATGAATGTTTATTTGAATTCAATTCGGGAAAGGGATTAATGTTCAAAAAACCTATTTATGGATACCCATTGAAATCGGGATTATCGAATTTGCTTAAAACCAACTCAAAACGTATTTAAATTGCCAAAAAGCCGAAAAACCAAACCCGAGACCCTTGTTTTTAGGGAGGGCCGAGAGCCTCTTTGATGGGGGTTTGGTGGATTTTCCGTCTTTTTGCTTGTTTCATCGTTGTTTAATCGTTGGTTGGTAATTTATTAATTTTCGGGATATTAATCCTTTTGTAGGTGTTTTTGAACCGTTTGTTTGATCGCTCTTTCGGTGCTTGGGAGCGAAGTCTTCACTTTTAATTAAGGTGAGAATGATTAGAATTTAAAGTAATTATAGAAATCGAATAAGTACGATGATTTGTAGAATCGGAACTAAGATTAGAATCCAACCTAAGATCAGAGGAAGTGAGTTAGTGCCTTAGGATTTGAAGTTAATCCTTTAGGCGAGAAACTTAGGATTTCTCGTTGAAAACCTCGAATCTTAGAAGATTCTAAGTTAGATTAGTTTCGGAGTTTAGAATGGATCACTTGGAAGTTTAAGGATCCAAGACTTTGATATGTTTGGTTGATAGAACCTCGGATTATTGGAAGTTTAGAATCCTTGAAAGTTTAGGATAATCGTTATATTTTGACCTTTACTTTTATTATTGTTAACGGAATTCGATCAATATATCGTTTATCCAGGGATTCTATCTATTTTACTTTATGCCCTTTACTTTATGTTCTTTACTTTATGCCCCTTTACTTTATGCTTGTTTCGTTTGCTTTATCATTTACATTTACTTTATTATTTTTGCAAGCATATGCAACCATATGCATAACATCTCGCATTATTGAAAAGAAAAGAAAGTGAGAAAGAAAAACGAAAGGATAATGGTGGAATACGAGAAAGTCCACATTTCTTCCATGCATAAGTTTTGGTGGGATATTTTAAGTTGCCCACACTACTTCCATGCATAAGTTTTGGTGGGATATTTTAAGTTGCCCACACTACTTCCATGCATAAGTTTTGGTGGGATATTTTAAGTTGCCCACACTACTTTATACATAAGGATAAGGGGTGAATAGTATGTAAAAATCCACATTACCTTCATTTCATGCATAAATGGCGAATGCGTATCCTACAGGATGTACTCATTACTTTTATGCTTATGATAGATGAGAAAGAGAATCGAGATGTTATATGTTAAACAAAGTTTATTCGCTTTACTTTATTTGTCATAACAAGTTAATGTTTGAGAATTGACTACAAGTGTAGTAACGTCATACTTTGGATTTCATGGAATAGAATTACCTAGAGTTTGGAGAACTTTAGGAGTAGAATGTGTCAGTTTATTTGGACACAAATCGAAATGCGAGTTTAAGGTCTATCTTTACTGTTTATGCTTATTATTCTCACTGGGCTTAGTTTGTTAGCTCATGATATTACAACCAATTTCAGGTAATGCCTAGGCTAGAGGCCGTGGACGGGGAGATGGTGCTGCGTGATCGAGGGATGCTGGCCTCGAGATGGACTTGACATTGTATAGTTTATGTATCACTTTTATGAATTTCAAAGACTTTAATGTTGTATTTTGGCTCATAAGAGCTTCTGGATGATGTTTTATGATATTATATATTTGAACTCCTGATTTGGACTTAAAGTCCATGAGATTTTATTAGATTTGAAAATTAGGATGTAAACAGGTTTTCGGCATGCCAATTTTCAAACAAAACCACGCCAATTTTTCGTAAATTAAAAGACTTCCGCTGTTTTCTCTGAATTTAATTTATTTAAAAGTGACGGGTCGTCACAGCCCAGGTACGATCACTGTTAGAAAAATCACTGGTTCTCGCATGCACATCGAGGGAGGTAAGTTATACGGGGTTACCATGACTGGCCAAACTGAATATTGTGCCCTGGATGCTCTAAAAGGGTTAAAGCCATCCGTGCGTAAGCCGAACCTGACATTTCTCGAATCTTGTGCGAAATGAAGATGACAATTATTTAAATGCTTCCATGCCGTAGCATCTGAGGGATGTCTCATAACACCTTCATCCTGTGTTTGCTTGTGATGTCATCTCATGTGCGAAGCTGTCACATCCGATGCATACAACCGTTGCAGAAGTGGGGTCAGCGGTAAATAGAACATGCGAGCGTACGGAATCAAGTTGCGTTTCCCTTGTTTATATCTTGGAAGAAAACAAAATTTGCAGTGATGCAGGTCCGCATCCCCATCCCAGTAAATCATGCATCTGTTTCGACATGAATCTATTTTCTCCACGGGTAATCCAAGTCCCTCCACTAGCTTTTTCATGTCGTACAAACTGTGGGGCATAATATTTTCTTCTAGAGCGCATCGACGAAACCACGATGCAATCGAATCAAATCCTCTACCAGGTATGTTGTACTGCGCCTTTATATTTAAAAGTTCTGTAGCAGCAGCAAGTTGACTTACCTCACACCCATCGTACAATGGTCGACTGGCTGCCTTTAGCATCTCGTGCATCTTACGTGCTTCCGGATTCATTTCCTCTTGAACAACCCATTCATCTTCGTGTACAATTAAACTTTCACGGAAATTTTCATTGCCCCCATACCCCGCACCATCAAGTATCATTTGCTGCATCTGACTATACTGTTGTTCATCATTCCGTTCTTTGGCAACAACCTCTACATTCGAGTTGCTACCTTGGTATAGTCTCGATTCCTATAATGCAACGTCGAACATTTCCTTTGTTTCCCACTGAAACACCCAGTGATAATAATTCTGCACAAATCCTCGACTATAAAGATGAACCTTCAAATCTATAATGGTATGATTCTCCTATTGTCGCATTTCCTGCACAGGCAACGTAGCTTTCCACCATACTTTTCATAATAGACAGTTGTCATGCAAAACTCAACAAACTGTTCTACCTCGGCCACGAACTCATCGTTCAAATACCGGTCTATCAAACGAACATACATCCACTCTCTCATTTTCTTTTTTCTTAATACTAACAAACAATGAGAGGAGGGGATTTTATAATGGACACCTCTGCTTATTTGTGACCAGATGGTCATATTTTTGCTACCAAATGGTCGCATTTTCCCACCAAAATTTCCTGCCATTTTCCTCACTACCTCGGGTCACATCAAGTCACAACATTTATGACCACGTGGTCACTAATTTTTGTGACCACTTGGTAGCTTTTCTCGCGCCAAATTGTTTATCTACCACTGGTCACTACAGGTCACCAAAATTGCGACCATATAGTCACTTTTAATTGTGACCACTTGGTAGCCTTTCTCCCGCAAAATTTACGCGCCATTTTTTGCTACTAAATGATAACCCATGTCACAAACTTGCGACCACATGGTCGTAATTTGTAGTGACCATTGGTCACTTTCTTCGCGCCAAAAATTCGCGCCATTTTTTTATGACTAATTCTTTACTTAGTCGCTATTTGGTCGTAAAAAAGTGACCATATGGTCGTTTTAAGTCAAACTTCATATTTACTACCAGAGTGGTCACCAAAAACACTACCCAATCGTTTGGTCGCAAATGTCTGGTCACAATTTAACAGTTTTTTTGTAGTGAATCTAGATAATATGAAGGACTTATGTTTATTTATTTAATTTATTCCCAATAAATTATTGTTATTAAATAATTACAAGTTCTAGCACACCATTTCTAACAGTGGGTAGGGGCGGCGGCACTAGAGACGATTGGGGAGGCTTTTGTGAATTTTTCTTCAAATGAAGGGGAAAAAAAACCCTAACGATTTTGAAGAGTGAAAGGTTCCTTGCAAAAAGGTCCTTGAACTTATTCTTTAGTTTTAAAATAAACCCATGCATATAAAACTTAAGCTTCCTCATTAAAATTAACCAACCACACTTAGACTAAGCTAGAAGGTGATTAAATATTATTAATTGAACACTTAATAATATTTAACACACCTAGTTTCTAAATACACTTTTTATTAAGTAATTAGTAAAAGACTATAACATCTAAATCTAAATTAATTAAATTAAAATAATTAAACTCTATAAATTTTAAAAAAAAAATCTACCTGTAAAAATATGGGACGTTACAGTAGAGCTCAGACAGAGCAACGACTCACTTCGAGACCAAGTCAGGGTGCTAGAGTCGTGTCTCGAACAGAAGTTGTAGGAACATCGCGCATTCGATTATTTGATGAAGGAAACGATGGATGTTATGCTTGTCATTTCGATGGTGTTCGATGAAGGCATCTTCCGTTCCTCTACCGACTCCTCCTGCAGATTAGCAGTAGTTTTAGGATTACATTTTGTGTTTTTTTTACTGTATCTAACATTTTGTAATTATTTGAATTTTTAATTAATTAATATAATATTTTTTGTTAATATATTTATCATTTTATAATTTTCAATTTCTAAATCCAAAATAATAAATAATTTTAAAAAAAAAATTAAATAGTGCGACACATTCCGTCGTTAAAATCAAAGCTTTTAAACCTTGACCATTTTTTAGGACGCATTTCGGTCCAAAGTGTATGACGAAATACGTCGCTAAATAATTACTATATATATATATTAATTTTATATCAATGACGCATTCTGTCGATAAGTTAAATGGAATTTAACCATGTCAACCAACAACGCATTTCGTCAGTAAGTTGGCATGATTAAATCCATTCAACTTACTGACGGAATGAGTCATTACTTTTGGTCAACCTTTGGTAGAAGATGTATTTGTTTTCCTTCCCTACTTAACGAAAAAAATTCGTCAGAACGAAGACCTTACGATGAATAAAAAACCGACGGTCCCAAAACATTGAAAATTTCGTCGCTAAGTTCAAAATAGCGATGAAAATTGGGCGATTACGTCATTAATATTGATTTGTACACCCCTTCTTTCTTGTAGTGCGCTTGGGCAAGTGTAAGGACTTTTGGATGCCCCTCCATGATTCGATGCCTATGAACTTGTAACAAATGTATACGTTGATAGATATTATGGCATGATTTTGAAAATAAAGTCTACCTGACTATAACATGATTACTACAACATGATCTTGAAACTCAAGTCTACTACAATATGATCTTACCTGAAGCATGATTATTCCTTCCAGACTTAAGACC